>JBAIZL010000001.1:190186840-190596840 GCA_036971475.1 Prosapia bicincta
AGCCTTGCTAGCAGGCAGTTTCTCCTACCCTGCTACCGTGTTTTTCGGTCAGTCAAGACTTTGCCTGGATTGGTAACATAGTGTCCTATTGACGGTTCTTTCGAAGTGGCTTGCTCGTTTTTTCCGTTGATGCTTGAAAATGTCAACTAATGTTTAATATTGTCATTGTTTTTAACGCCGTAGTCTTTTTTATCCTTCAAGATGAGATTACGAACTTGAATGCCAGTTCTAGCTCCCTACGATCGTAAGTTGCTCTTCCACGGCACTCGAAACTATTTCTTCCCACACTTTACACTTGTGGAGCTTTTGCAGCATTTATTTCACCATTAATTAAATAAACGTATAATTAATTTGTAAATAAATTTGTTAATACATTTTTAATTTACAATAAATGTTTTTCTTAGTTTTTTATTTAAAAATTCTCTTAAATTTTGGTGGTTATTTTAATTTTATTCTCTTATTTTATTTTTAAAAAGAATTTATTTTATTTTTATATTACATGCTAGAAGAAAAAAAGTTGCTCTGTTTCGTGAACATAGTCGACTTTTTGGACGGGCCTTGTTTACTTAAACAGATAGTGCACCTGTTTTCCTACTACATTCCATAGCAGTGATGTCATTTCTTAACATTTACAAGTTATTATTTTATAACGGTTTTGGCCTAAAAACCAATTCTTCCCTTTCAGACTATTTTGGCCGTCTCAGTGTGTGTGTGTGTGTGTGTGTGTGTTTGTTTGTGTCTGTGTATGCGTTTGTGTGCTAATATTTAGGCCTATTCCTTCACGGGTGGTAAAATATAATGCACAGTTATAATCCAGAGTACATCCGTTCATTTTTTCAATACTAAACATCGCATTTCCGACGTTTCGCTAGGACTTCATATATCATTAACGAGGAGAGCCTAACCGCAGGGGAATGAACCGCCTTGAAGTGGGAATGAATAGCGGAGACAACGTTGCTCCTATAAATTGAGAACAAGCCCCGCTAATTGACTTCAATCAACACACACCTGAGTCAAATAATTACTCACATTCCTTCCCCTTTGTTCACCGCTCTGCTGATAAAATCTTTCGATGACACATTTCCATACTGTGAGGAAATTCAAAGTATAAATTGCATATGGGACTCGTCAGAACTACGATTGTATGCATTGCAAAGCGAACCAAGTACTCGGCACATAAACTGTTCATCATCATCACCATATATATATATATCTATATCTATATATATATATATATATATATATATATATATATATATATATATACACTATATACACTATATATACATATATATATACTTCAGATATCTGGACGTAATATAAAAATACTTGGAAATCCTTGTTAGTGAGACAAATTAAGAAGTCGTCGACCTTCTCCGAAACATTCCTAGCGTTGTCAATATTCAAGTAAAGACATAAAGAGTATTGGCGTTAATGAATGGATAAAAGCAGGTGAGGCTAAGTTTACTGCTAGTGATGCTATAGACATAGTGAGCACTAAGCCTTGCGCTGGCGAAAGTGTTGAATGAAAACATATAACGGCGCATATCTAAGTTTTCCTGGCGTATTAAACCAATTGATCGAGTATGTCAAACAAGTCGAAGCAACAACAGCCAATCAAATAATCTATCGAAGGTGGAGGGATATTTAATCGAAGAAACGTGTTATACGAAAGAAGCAAACCAGCTTCGTATTCTTTTTATACCACAACTGATAATCAATATACATATGAATGCACAGTACAGTTTTAAGGAACTGTACGTACAGGTATGTAACTAAATTGGCCAGTTCTGTATTGCTAATGATATATAATTACAATCTTCAATAGATGTAACTTATTTACATAAAACAATCATACAACTACTTCCAAATGGAACGGCATTGTCTAGTACAAAATGTAGGCCTTCATGATTACAAAACCCCTCCCATATCCGAATTTTTCGTTATCCGGAACGAGATGTCACCACATTGAACCGGATATGGGAGGTTTTACTTTATATATATATATATATATATATATATATATATATATATATATATATATATATATATATATATAATCACATCTACCGTTACTAAATGCTGTAAGTTTAGTTTAATTGTAATATAGCTGTGTTAAAATATCGCTACGAATCTACAATTGGTTTTTCGCCAGGAAAAAATCAACCGATTAGGGGTTTGTTTTTTAAATTTATTAATGCATATGTAACCAGTGTTATTTTCTTGACAACCAAATCCATCTTAACTGAAACTTGTATCATATTTTTAATGATATAAAATGGTATTTTTTACAGGGCTTATATTGAACGAAGTTTAGAAATGTAATGGATTTGTGTTACATTCCTTATTAAGATACTAGAATTTTATAAGAAATCCGGTAAACGTGACGTTATTGCTACATCAATTTAATTGGGAGTATATTTTTTTGTAATAATCTATGCAAGATCCCTCTTCTTACCTATTTTTTAAATAAAATAAGTAAAACTTTCTAAAAATGAATTAAAAAAGAGTGTTTTTAATATTTAGTGTAGTATTTAACTTTCTCAAGGTTATGGCTATTATTTGCTTGACGTGTTCTGATCCTTACAAAGACAATAAATTGAACACCTTTCATTTACACTTTCTCTCTAAAAACAACAGAAGTATTTCGTCGTTTATTTTTCCAATTAATTCTTTTTGGATTTTTTTTTACTTACATTTTTTTCACATTTTGCTTTCCTTTTTATCTTCTCATTATTAGTTGTGTCCATTTTAAAAGTACTCCTATTTTGTTTCCAAATATCTTATAATATCTTAAATATCTTAAATAATATTAAGTAATAAAATTCTAAAAAAAGGAATAAATAAATTGTAAGTAATGAAAGTGACATTGTTTCCAACGTATAGATAGATCTTGTGGATGATGCACTCTTGTACATGCTAAACTAGTGTATTGCAATTGTATAGCAGTTTCATGACAATATTGAAACAAAATTATTTAATTGAATAATATATAAAATGATAATTGACCTATTATATAATTATTAAAACATAAAAGCAACAATTATCTTTTGTTTCCATGGCAATTATTTAAACTCCATATCTCCTCATTGCCTTCTCCTATTTTACACTTAAAATTATAGTTATTAAAAATTTAAGAAATGTTTTTATCTAATCTCGTTATATTTATGTGTTTGGTAAAACCAATAACAAAAGTGTATTCTGAAACTGAGGACAGTTTCGAGAGAGAAGCTAGTAAGAGAATTGTAAAGGGAAATAATGTTCTAGATATAAAAGAATATCCCTTCATGGCTTTAACTGTACTAAAAGTAGTAAGTAGATTTAGGAACTGCAGTTTGTTACTAAAATGATAGTATTCATCTACTATTTTCTAAGCAAATATTACAGCAAGCAATATGAAGTGTATGGTTTTTCATATTGTTGTTTTGTAGAGAAAAAATTATTTGTCTTCACTTAGTAGTTTAGGCTCCTTAAAATACCCCAGTCTCTCCTGAGCCGCCCATTTAGAGTCACAACGTGGGAAAGAACCAGAAGTGATGGGTGATCCTACTGTCATTCTAAAGAGTTCTTTCACTCTAAGAAAGTGTTTTGATATAAGAGGGATAAAGTCCCTTGAAGAGACTGGTGAACTTGATTCAATTCTGACATAACTGTGAAGATATCTTTCAACATAAATTACAATTAATTTTTTTTCTACATAATTGTTTACAGAATTTATTTTAATTGGAAGACCTCCTTTATATTTTGGTCAAAAATTATTTAGAAATATGTAAATAAATTAGTACATAATTGTAGTTTTTGTTGATAGATCTAACTCAACCCTCGTAATATTTTACAGGCCACTCAGTTTGCACTCAATTATATATGTAAAAAATAATTTATTGGCTTCTACCTGCTTGCTCTCTAGATCAATATTAACCTAACATGATTGTTAAGAACATATGTAAACCATACATATCTAACTTGATCATAATCTAACAGTTTATTCAAAAATAATGTAATATGTACATGTATGTACTAACAGATCGATTGTTTAAATGACTAAATGGTTAAATTATGACATTTTTGCAAAACTATTTATAAAAAAAGAAAACTAGATTTAGAACCTACTGTTGCGAGACGAAGATTCTTGCAGCTAAATTGTTGATGAGACAGACGATTCATAGTTTATAGTAGTATTTCTCCTTTTTTTTTGTTACACAAACACACAGCCCAAGTAAAGTACACACAGTAAAATGCAATGTCATTTTATATGTTTATAATTTACGATATACACATTGTAATTAATTCATCGCCTGCTAAAACATGTTACGTGAGCAGATTTAGCATGATAAACCTCTTAGAAAAAGTAGAATAGCTTCATGTTTCAATAGCTCTATGTTCACCAAACATATATATTCTCCATATTCTATTATATTATTTCGTAATATTGCTTTCAACTGTGACTAATTACAGAAAGGGGGTGTGAGTCTTTTTTGTTCAGCCACCATTTTAAGCCCTACTTACTTACTGACAGCCGCCCAATGTGTCACAAATTGCACAGGGTCTTCTTGCGACTATTATTCTGCTGAAGCAATGAGCATATACTCGGGACACTCTGTTCATCATTCTGGAATAGACAAAATCGGGGTTAAAGAAATTCACGTACATCCAGACTTTAAAAAAAATGACATTTCACAAAGGTAAGTAAAACAGTGAAGTTGCACATATCATTATAAATGAAATTTACCAACAACTGTATACTTCTTCCATCTTGTAGTCCATTACGTTCGGTGAATGATAACTTAAACAATATTTTATGACTACCCGCACTTCAACTCTGTACTCTGAACTTTAATTGTATACTGTTAATTCGTTAATTATTTATAATTATCAGTGTTTATCACTTTTACCGGATGTTTTATAAAGTCCGGTTAATAAAAATCTTTTCTAAAATTGGTTCAATTTAATATGAATAAAATCTAGGACTATATTTTACTTCATTACAATATATAAACAGAGTTTCATAATTTTTTCAGAGTGTTTAGAGTTTTCATTACAATATATCTACAAAGTTAGGATAAATTTGGTACTAAAAAAAAAACTTATATATACATCAATAATCTATAAAAACAAACTGTTAATCATTTGGCTTTGTCACTATAATTTAACAAATATATTACAATAAAGCATAATTCTTACAGTATCCAGCTAAGATATATTTGGTTATATATCTATATATTTGATATATTTGGTCTAAATTTGGTATATATATATATATATATATATATATATATATATATATATATATATATATATATATATATATATATATATATACACACACACACATATATATATATATATATATATATATATATATATATATATATATATATATATATATATGTATATATAAACAAAATAAGGTTTGTTATGACGCATATTGTAAATTGTTATAAAAGTGACGTTTCACAAACTTCACAAAAATAATTATGTGTGATAAGTGCCTCACTCTTCAAGACGTCAGCAACAGGGGCTTATCAGAACCTCTTAAGATTCTTGATCCATTACAAGTTCTTAGTTTAATCATATTAATTTGTGCACGACCAAAGTTAGATGTCTACTTTAGGAACAAGACAAAAAAAACAAGTAATTGTCTGATTTTAAAGTGATCTGCACAATGTGTGAAGCCTACCTGTAATCGCTTGGCTAAAGACTAGCAATCAAAAAACCCTTACCTCTACTAAATATTTTATTTTTTAATAATATCATGTAAATAATAAACAATTAATTTTACTAAATTAAAAATATTTTGAAAAACACCTAAGCAGTACAACAGACAATTTTTATTTTGCTTTCGCGTAATGCCAGAACAACAAGTATTTGACTGGTTGTAGTGTGATATGCACTTTGCTTGAAACCTATCTTTGATCGCTTGGCTAATGACTAGCAATCTAGAAGACTTATTTATGGATGATCGAATATATTAATTTGTATTATTGTTTTATACTTGATTATTAGCAAGTATTTGATTTTTAATATTACTAAATATTTTATTTTCTTTAGATAAGCAAGTAAATAATAAGTGATTTTACTAAATTAGAAGTTTTTTTTCAAAACAAAAAGTACAACAAACATTTTTCTAACTTTGCAGATGTTATTGTAATCATGACATAGCTATTTTGGAACTTCTATCGCCAATAAGTTTCAACGATAGAGCCTCAAACATTACACTCCCAGTGGGCGTCAGATTAGGGGATGAAAATTCAGAGACGACGCGATTGACAATGGAAAATAAGAATTGTACAATACTTGGTTGGGGGAGCAAGGAAAATGGTGGTATTAATGAACATTTTGGAGAATATCTGCAAGTAGCTGGCGTTCCATTAATTAATTTAGCTTCTTGCAAGAAATACGAGATGGAAGGACTTGAAAATGATACCCTAAATGAAGTACAAAACTACTTGTGCATGAAAACCCAAATTTGTTCTATAGATACTAAAAAATTTAAAGGGACTTGTCAAGGCGATACCGGGGGACCGATAATCCATGGTGGCATACAGATCGGTATAATATCTTATGACATAGGTGAGGCGTGTACCAGATACAGCCCACAAGTATACACTAGAACGGATGTGCATATAAAGTGGATTAAAAAAATTATGACATTAGACCTGAAAGAAACTAACTATCCAAGTAAGAGTCGTTACGGATTAAATGACAGTATACGTGGGAAACGTTATGAAATAAATAAGAATATAGGTGGAAGACTTTGGTCTTGTATTGATATCATAATCTTGCTTTTATTTATTACAATATAAGAGATATATTAGGTGAAACAACAGCGATTTTAATCAGAACAAAATAAAGAATATATTTTGAATTGTTACGTTACTTCATTAAATGTTTCTTCGAATTTTCATCAAAAACATTACGATTTATTACCATCATTTTGATTAATTTTTCATTTCAATTTCAAACCAAAATTCTTCAAGTATATACAAAATATCTTCATCGTCAGACTGTGTGTGAGAGCGAATAGAGGGAGTTAACACATGATGGAAGCTATTTATTGAGTACATATATTTTGAGTGGGACCCGAAACCAAGAACAAAACTGGTGTGCACAAGTTTTGCAGCTTTGACATATAATGGCAGATCTTTTAACCGCAGTTCAAAACTAAGAACGGAAAAAATTAAATATTTCAGTTTTTACCGTGTTGGTAATGGTTTGCAGCAATTCAGGCTCAAATTGGTTTAAAAGTAATATTTTTGTGTAAAAGCTTTTAGCCTCTAGCCTGGAAGAGTAAGCAAACTTTTATTAGAGTGTACAGGTCTAAACAAGCTCTTTAGGCCAACCGACCATAGATTGCAACAAAAAATATACAATGCAATTATAGTAAATTAAAACAACTTATCTAAAGAAAGAATTTGCAAAAAAAATATATATGTCCGTGTATAATCTATTTCGAAACGATATTTTCTTATAGAGGGAATTAACTGAAAATCAAAGAACAATAAATAAAATTTTAATGAAAACAAGAGTTGAACTTATACGGAAAATGTTAATTTCGATTGGTTTACAGCCTAGGACAAAATGCCCATGATATGATTGCGTGAAGAGTTCGGTTAAAGATTAGTTTTTACAACCGCCATACTATGTGAATGGGAGAAGGTTTAATGACAAAACTATTGGTCGTCAAAATAACAAGGTTGCAGCCAGGTTGAGGAGTCTTTAAAGCTCCGTGCTGGAAACGGAGGGTTCTCATGATAAAACATTTGAAGAGTCGCCGGGAGGCGTTGTTCTCAAATCTGAACGTAAATTTCTAAATGCAAAGCTAGTTTTAAGGATCAAGCGTTTGCCACAGCTATCATACGAGACGTTATCAGTTTAGTTCTTCATTGAGTTTTTCTGCCGGAATTACCAGAATGGTTTCTATTTTCTACAAAAAATTTAACTTATAACGAACGCTAAATATAATAAAGTGAAAGTTTGTATCGTAATTATGAAATGTTCACTACACCTCGCCAAAGAGGAGTTCCAGAAGTTCAAGCATCGTTTCCTTAGGGGTGACTGCTTTCAATCAGGATATTTGCGGCCCAACGGAGATCCAAAACGAGATGTCAGTGAATGAAATGCTTACATAAGAAAGCAAGTTAATTTAGAGTAATTAAAACCCACATTTTTACACAGATAAAAGTTCTTATAGATTTTATCAAATTATTTAATAAATTATTAAAATATTAAATTATTAAATTAAAATATTAAATATTAAAATACGACGTTTGCTTTAGGAAATTTGAGAGTTTTTATAAAATAAATAAATTATAACAAGATATATTTTTTTGGTTTGTAAATAAAATGTTGTCAGTCACAAAATCGGAAGAATATAAATATTTTAGGATATTCCAAAATTAAAGGAAAGTATGTAAGAATGAAAAAAAAAATTAGTTACCAATTAGCTGTTATAGTTTTTGCATAAATTATTAGAGTACATTTTCTCAGATTCCATAAAGAAACAGTTTTCAAGGAAATAATACATCTCCAAAATATCACAAAACGCCCCAAACCAAAATTTGTATTGCTTATACAGAGTCTGAGGTATCATTACCATTCACGCGAGCACTAATTAAAACTTGAGAAAGATTTATATATGGAAATATCTTACAATATACAGGCTATTTCACTTCCTTAACTATATTCGTTTTATTACTACAACTATACTAAACGAGTAACATGCAGCCATGTCAAACCTAAAACTATGTTGCTTATAACTCAAGCTGTGTAAAGATTCCCACGCACGCGAGCACTAATTAAAACTGGAGAGGTAGATTTATGTATGGAAAGCTCTTACAAGATACAGGCTATTCCACTACCTTCACTATAATCGCCTTGTTATTACAAATAAACTAAATGAGTAACAGGCAGCAATGTCGAACCTAAACACAATGCTTAAAACACAGGCTAAGTACACATGTTGAAACTGGAGAGTGAAATTTATATACGAAAACATCCCAAAAGGTATAGGCTATTTCACGTCCTTAGCTATATTTCCTTTACTATTACAACTACAACAATAGAGTAACATGACAATATCAAGAACCTAAATCTACGATGCCAATAACACAGGCTGTACACACATTACAATGTACGCGAACACTACTTGAAACTGGAGAGGGGGATTTATATACGAACAAATCCCAAAAGGTATAGGCTATTTCACGTCCTTAGCTATTTTTCCTTTATTATTACAAATACAACAATAGAGTAAAACGACACTACCTAGAACTTAAAACTACGTTGCCTATTACAGGCTGGGTACACATTACAATGCACACGAGGAACACTTAAAACTTAAGAGGGGATTTTATTGATGGAAACATCTTACAAGTTACAGGCTATTTCTCTTCGATATTTAAATTCCCATTATCTTTACAACTATACAAAACGAATAACAAGAATCTAACTTGAACATAAAACTACGTTGTTTATACCACAGGCAGTGTACACACTACCGTGCACGCTAGCACTACCTAAAACTGGAGGGGTATTTATATATATAAAAAATCTTACAAAATACAGGCTATTCCACTTTCATAACTATATCCCCTTTATTATTGCGACTATACTAACCAAGTATAACCCAGTTATCTAGAATATAAAACTACGTTTCTTATAACACGAGCTGAGTACACATCATGCACGCGAGTACGACTTTATTATGAAGAGGGGAATTTATCTATAAACACATCTTACAAGATACAGGCTATCCCACTCCCTTAACCAAAATCGCAGTATTATTACAACTACACTAAACGAGTAACATATAGCCAAATCGAACCTAAAACTACGCTGGTTACACACTAGTATGCATGCGAGCACTTTTTAAGACTATAGAGGGGGTGTTATATAACACAATATCTTCACAAGATACAGACTATTCCACTTCCTTAACTCAGCCTGTGGTAAAAGAAACTTAATTTTAGGTTCTAGATAGCTTCTACATTTGCCTCGATCAATTTTGAGTCGATGAAACGAATGGTTTTGGAAGTTAATGATCCTATCGTAGCCACTAGTGATAGAATTCGTCGCACAAAAGATTGTGACGTCATCACGATGTCTGAAAATAAAATATTCATGTTAACAGGCGCAAAGAAGAAATTGAACGACGATGGGTAAACACACTACCTTATGGTTACATACGTACTCGCATGAGCGAATAAAGTTAATAGCTATGTACTGTATTGTATTCTATAAATATTCAGCTTAACAAATGCTAAATTATATATATATAAATACATATATAAATATTATAAAAAATATTAATAAGTAGTTATTCTGTACAATAAAGGCACGATTGAGTGAACATAATGATTAGCTATGTACTGTATTGTTTTCTATAAATATTCAGATTACCAAAAAATAATTGAAATTATAAAAAATTTCGAAAAATGTAATTCTGCACAATGATTACTACCTTATGGGTACAAAATTCCACGAATGAGTGAACAAATTGAATAGCTATGTACCGGAAAATGTTGATTTTTCACACAAATGTTTTGAACAGTAATTTTTAGACCCTCCTGCTTGACGGGTAGTGTGAATGAGAAGGATGAATGCCCACTGGCGTGCCTCTAACCAGCTCGTAAGTAGTATGCATCCCCTCTGGAGCGGCCGTAAAGTTCCGTAAGGTGAATGTACTTGTCAAGTAGGAGGGTCATTAAATGGAGGGGTAGGAGGGTATATAAATTTTATATACGGAGGCATCATTTTTCGGTAGGATGTCACGGTGGAGATGTCGGGGTTAAGGCCTCTCCTTTCCCCCTTCGGGGGATATTTGTGTGAAGAATATTTATATAACATTATTGCAATAACTTTTGTGTTACTTTTCAGACACGAGATGGCATCAGTTGAATGCTTCACCAACCGCTAATTAGCGACAAGATTATAAGCTATTTAGATGACGATTTCATTAGTATATTTACCTATTTAAATATATTTTATACTAATAATCCTTTTAATGTGCTTGAGAAAACTGTTCAGACTTTTAAGAAATTTGCCTTTAATGTAAACAAACCATATAGATATATAAATTTAGATGAATACTTTACAGGCAAACACATGTTATACACGGCGGGGAATAATATCAGCAGGTTCTCAGAGGATATTATCAATGACTTCGATATGAGTGTGTTTTGCCCTAGTCAGTTTTTAATATATTTTAACGACAGTTTATATTGTTTTAGAAATACCACACTAGATTTAGCATTAGACCGGGGATATGAGTTTACATGTTTATGCAAAGTTATATAGGATATTTGTAAGTTAAATTTAGCCGACAGCCGAAATTACGATAGTTTTTTGGAATTTTTACAGTTTACAGAAAAATGTCTATTATTAAGAGATAGTGTTAAACTTATGAAGTCTATTTTAGAGGATGATACAGAATTATTATATAAATTACCTAGATATCTAGTAATATGTCTCATGCAAAACAAGTTACGGCCTGTCAAGCTTATGTATAAATGTACCGGTAATGTGTATAAAGCAATAGCAGAGTATTTGTAACTAGGTTTAAGAAATTTAACATTGAATGTTTAATTATGTTTATTGTTCACATCATATTATTATTAGTGTAAATATACGTCTCTATTATCAATACACTATTACTTATTACCTTATACACAATCCCATGTTGATCACGCTATTGTTTATTTTATTAAAGGAGTTTCGTTTTTTTCAACAATAAGTACAAACACATGTATCGTAACGATCGTTTTATTGATCACATAATATTATTTACATTGTATTAGGCTTAGCTACTATATATATACTCTTATCGTAGCGGATGTCTGTACTCTACATATGCCACACTCTTGAAGGTTTAAGGCACACCCTTGACAGGCAAACACATGTACGCATGGTAGAAGGGCAACCTGTCGTTCATCGATACAGCAAATCTTACACAGCGTACGATCATCCTGAATGTTTACACCGAGTAGTCTTCATCGTCTGTTGTACATATGTCTACCCCCATCTGTGCTCGTTTAGCACTTATACCCACTACGTATTTACATTTAGGAAAGCACTTTGCATGTTCCTGTAACGGATCATCATTCACTGACCAAGCTTCTAGGCCTCCGGCGCATGTAAAGCACAATGTTTGATCTTCTTGGCCGGTGTAAAAGAATCCCGCTTCACTGAGACGCACGGTATTGACAGTATCATTTGACACTCCTTTCCAAGTACGAAACGAACGTAATCTACGACGATACAGTGATAGTTTGGGGAACACTTTCTTCTTGATTGTAAGAGTATCTTTCCAGTAGTAAACACCTACCATGGTGTTGTCTGAGGACTTGGACTGTGTTACCCGTACTTGTATTGTTCTCTTGGTTAGGGGTTGATTACGTCAAGGCTGATAAGAGTTACCAGGGGGACAGAGGCATGTTGAGCTCGTTCAGATTTGTATATACCAGCCCTTATGCTCAGCAAGAGGCCATTTTCTTCTTTCTGTGATAGATGGACTAGTGTTAAAGTAAGTATGGGTGGCAAACTTATACAGGCAACAGTTAATCCTATACAGATGGTATGATCTACCGATGGTCCGTCATTTTGTTAGACACCATCTTGACCGAAATTTTGTTTGACGTCATTTTCTGCGGTTATGCTGATATATTCAGAGTGCGCTATCGCGGTTGGGCGAATAACAATATTACTGTAAAAGTTTTAAACAAGCGTTGATTTGCCGACCTCTGTGTGTGAACTTTTCTACACCTGTACTGAAGTGTATAATAATAACAACACTACATATTGACTTAACACAATATGTAGGCCTATGTACTATATCATGCTTATTGGCTTAATACAGGATGTGTGTAGATTTACAGGCAAATTGACTTAGCACAATATGTAGGCCTATGTACCGTATCATGCATATTGGCTTAATACAGGATGTGTGTAGATTTACAGGCATATTGACTTAACACAATATGTAGGCCTATGTAGGGTAACGCATATTGTCTCATTTCGGGAGGAATGTAGCTTTACATTCAACCTGGCTTAACTCAATATATAGGCCTATGTAGGGTAAAGTGCATATTTTCTTAACGCAGTATGTAGGCCTATGTAGGGTAACGTACATATTGGCTTAATACTGCAGGAATGTAGGTTTATATGGTTATTGGCTTGATAAAGGATGTTGGGGTAACATACATAATGGATTAATACAGGATGTATACTATTGTGATAGGGTATGCTTTGGTAGCTGTCTTTACGTAGCTATTGTGATTGTGTATGCAATAGTAGCTGCCTTTACGTAGCTGTAGCTATTGATAATGGCTGACTCCTAGGTAGCTTTACCTAAGGTTTGATTGAATAGAGGCTTTACCCGAGGCCTGATGCCTAACCTCGGGCATGACTTTGCCTAAGCCCCTACTCTAGGCCGGTTTTACCTACGGCCTGACTCCAAGGTAGCTTTACCTAGGGCCTACCTCCAAGGTAGCTTTACCAAAGATTAGATGGAGGTATTTGTCTTAGTCGAGAGGCTGTAACTGATACAACATGCCTAGACAATATGTGTAAAGTTCATATCATAAAGGCCTTGACAGTTTCTACATAGCTATGGTGGTATGCATTGGTAGCTATACCGTTTAGTGCTTCCCATATTATACGGTTGCCTGCCTGAGACTCTACCTGATAGAGAGGCGAAATTGTTGTATAGCTCAGATCATAAAGGCTTTGGCCGGTGGTTTACCGACATAGTAGGCCCATGTAGGGATTCATACATGTTTGCTTAACATAGTATATTAGTCTATGTAGGTTTACATGCATATTTGTTTAACACACTATATAGAGCCATCATGCATGTTGGCTTAACATAGTAATAAGCCTACACACCTTACTGCGACCATTTGCGTTGTGTTGCGTAAGCCTACCGAGCCCCTGCAATGTGGTAGGTCGATTCCCCCGCAAAGACTGTTGACTATTTGAATTTAACGTATTTGTTGGTGGGTTAAAATTAGCGTAAGACAGTTGTTTAGTGGGAACGTTGGTCATTTGATCTAACCGATCATTTTTTGACAATCTGATAGATTATTAAAAACTACCGCCCACCTAAAGCCTGACTCTGGTGTAAAATTACCTAAGGCATTTCTCCAGGGTGGCTATACGTAAGGGCTAGCTTCGGGATGGCTTTACCTGAGGCTTGGCTCCAAGGTAGCTTTAACTAAGGCCTGGCTCCTAGGTGGCTTTACTTCAAGCACGACTCCTGGGTGACGTTACCTAAGGTCTGACTCCAAGGTAGCTTTACCTAAAGTCTACCTCCAAAGAGGCTTTACCTAAGGCCTGACTCCAAGGTAGCTTTACCTAAGGGCATTCTTTGGGACGGCTTTACCTGAGGTCCTGCTCCAAGGTAGCTTTACTTAAGGCTTGGCTCCTAGGTGACTTTAACTCGAGCACGACTCCAAGGTGACTTTTACCTAAGAATCCGATCATTTTTTGACAATCTGAACACTAGCCCTGGTGAACCCACCCCCGCATCTATCCAACACATACTCTAAATATACCCCATACAGTTATTTAGTCATTTGATCCAACCAATCAATTTTTAGGCAATTTAATATATTATTTAAAAACTACCCCAGGTGAACCCACACCCAACTCTAGACAAAATATACTCTATACTCACCTCTAAGACGCAACAACATTTTTCCAAACTTTTTTCGAAAAATACCCCCAACCCCGAATCCACCCGGAGCAACCCCCGGGGGAAGCTCCTGAACGTAGCTGATAACACCCATACACTTAGGGGTAGGTTAGGTTAGATGCCATTTGACTAACTTAGGTTAGTGCGTTAAGGCCTACTTCCCCCACCACGTTTTGTCCCATAGTGACGAGGGTAACTACTAGTGTGAATAGTAATGTGTCCTTTGTCTATTTCATAAAAAAGTAGTTTTATATTTGTTGTAATTGCGTGCTACTATATTAGTATAGGTATAATAAAAAAACGATTATGTTTAAGGAAGTAGAATAGCATGTATCTTGTAAGATGTTCATATATAAAAAACCCACCATAGATTTAAGTATTGCTAGTGTGAATAGTAATGTGTATTCTATCTATTTTATAAAAATGTAGTTTTAGATTCGTTATAGTTGCATGATACTATATTAGTATAGGTATAATAAAAAAGCGATTATGTTTAGGAAAGTAGAATAGCCTGTATCTTGTAAGGTGTTCATATATAAAAAAACCCACCACAGTTTTAGGTATTGCTAGTGTGAATAGTAATGTGACCTCTGTCTATTTTATAAAAACGTAGTTTTAGATTCGTTATAATTGCGTGTTACTATATTAGTATAGGTATAATAAAAATACGATTATGTTTAGGGAAGTAGAATAGCCTGTATCTTGTAAAATGTTCATATATAAAAAACCCACCACAGTTTTAAGTATTGGTAGTGTGAATAGTAATGTGTATTCTATCTATTTTATAAAAACGTAGTTTTAGATTCGTTATAGTTGCATGATACTATATTAGTATAGGTATAATAAAAAAGCCATTATGTTTAGGGAAGTAGAATAGCCTGTATCTTGTAAGATCTTCATATATAAAAAAACCCACCTTTGTTTTAAGAATTGCTAGTCTAAATAGTAATGTGTCCTTTGTCTATTTTATAAAATCGTAGTTTTAGATTCGTTATAGTTGCATGCTACTCTATTAGTATAGTATAATAAATAAGACATGTAGTTGCAAATTCGACATGGCTGTATGTTACTCGATAGTATAGTTAGTCACAAGTATAGTCGTAATAAAAAAGCGATTATGATTAGGGAAGTGCAATAGAATGTGTCTTGTAAAATGCTCCCATATAAAACCCCCACTTTAGTTTTAAGTAGTGCTTGCGTGAAAAGTAATGTGTACTCAGTCTGTTTTGTAAAACATGTAGTTTTAGGTTCGCATTTTACTCGATAGTATAGCTCGTTACAAGTATTGTCGTAATAAAACTCGATTATGTTTAAGGGAGTGGAATCTTGTAAAATGTTCATATATAAAAGCCCCAACTTAGTATTTAGGTAGTACTCGCGTACTGAAATTCTATAAATATAAAAAAAGTGATTATAGTTAAGGAAGTAGAATAGCTTGTATATTATAAGAGCTTTTCATATATATAAAATTCCCGCCTAAATAAGTAGTGCTCGCGTGAATAGTAATGTGTACTCAGTCTGTTTTATCAGCAACGTAGTTTTAGTATCGACATGGCTGCATGTTATCCTTTTAATATAGTTGTAATAAGAAAGTGGTTTTATTTAGGAGGTGGAATAGACTGTATTATGTAGCCTATTTCTTGTTTTCATATATATAATCCCATCCTTTTTGTTAATTATTGCTCGCGTGCATGGTAATGTGTACTCCGTCTGTTTTATAAGTATCGAAGTTTCAGGCTCGTTATAATTGCAAGTTACTCAAAGTATACTTATGATAAAAATAACGATTGTAGTTAAGGAAGCGGAGTAGTTTGTATCTTGTGTGTTTTGAAATATGAAGTCCCTTTTTTAGTTTTAAGTAGTGCCCCCGTGCATTTTAGTGTGTACTTATTTTGTTTTATAACCCACGTAGTTTTATTTTCGTTACAGTTGCATGAAACTCGATTTGTATAGATAAATAAAAAAAGATTATAGTTGTGGAAGTGGAATAGCTTGTATCTTGTAAGATGTGTTCATATATAAAATCCCCTCCATAGTTTTGGGTAGTGCTCGCGTGATTAGTAATGTGTACTGTAAAGGACTAAAATGTCACATTTTAACGTTGCAACTGCAATTGTAAATTCCATATACATATTTTAAGGATTTTGCAGTCATAAGAGCGAAGCCAGAACAGAATTGAAATGCCTTAGGCATATTTTAGATTTATTGTAACGAGTTTGAGGGATAGAATTAAAGTCATTTTCGGGACAAGTGGAATATTTCCAGATTTTAAAGGCGGGAAAAGTTTAAAACCCACCATAGACATTCGAGAAGAACAAGGAGAAGAGACGAAAAATCAGATACGATGCCCCCTGAAAGAATTTAAAAAAAATTTAAAAAATTGTGAATATCTCGACAACAGACTGCTAGGTCGTGGGAAGCGCAAGCCGGAAGTAAGTGAGACAGAACGTCCGGTCACACGAGCAGTGGGAGATTTGTTATTGGTCTAAATCTAACAGGAGTTGACAACGCCTTAAAAATTCCAAGATTTTGCAGCGTAACTTGAAACAAAGAAGGGAACGGTCGTGTGTGAGTGCGCTCCGTTTTGTTCAACTCTTACTGTGTTTCAAACCAATAAGTTCTTCGACAAAATGCAGGGCTAAGAGCGAAATTGATAGCGCTGATATGTAGTGCCGTGTGTTTTAAAACTCTATCGTAGAGGAAACTCTTCAAATGTGGTTTTTGTCGATAAAAACATGTCGTAGCGTCCTCAAGTAAATTGAATGCAGAAAAATAGATCGAATAAAAGTTATGAGTCATTGCATATATTTAAAAAATAACGAACATGAACAGTGCCTAAAATTTAGGTGGTTAAACAATTTATTGTTAAAAAGGTTAAAAAGTGTTAAAGGCTTATTAAAATACTAGATCCAGGACTTCAAATTAAAAGAATAAATAAAGATGTACAATTTCGCTCAAAAAAACATATTGTTTTTGTTCGGACATTACAACATGGGAACAATGAAGTGACGGTTACGCTAGTTTTGGACGAGTCCAAATTCCGAGATGGCCAGTGACAAAAGGGGGAGTGATGACATCAAGCCAAAGAAAGGACCATGAGGGACTAACTCCGGAAAGGTCAGAATTTAGCTTCAATCTCTCTCTCTCACATAAATTAAAATTTTGGTTTAGAATTTTTGGGGAACTTTTTGAAATTTTAAAGTTTAAATATAAATACATTTTGCATAGGTTGAATATGCGTTTAAAAATTGTGGCTTGGTTTCAGAAATAAAATTGAGGGGATAGAGCTAGCTGGTGGTAGCTACCTGAAACTAAATGGCGAACCCTCGATTGATTGAAAATTTTCTGTGGATTGAAAAGGTACAAATCAAAATGTTTTTAAAATTATATTTTGAATATTAAAACTAATGTAGAAGACAGTTTTATGCATAAATTAAAAATTCAAAAGGTAATGTAGTTAAAGGTAAATAAATAATATTTGAGAAAAGGGATTTTAAATTTTTGGTCAAATAAGTTAGAATTAATTATAACTTTATTGAAGCCAGGAAACATAGCTATTATGTAACGTAACTTTTTAGTGTAGAAGTTGACCCGGAAAATGGGATATCTTAAAGAAAATAACTATTTTCCTTAATTATATAAGAATTTTATAAAGATTTTAAAATAGAAGAAGCATTAAAAAAATTTCACTGAATTGTTTGTTACAAAAATTGCAAAGTAAATTATGTTGAGTTTTGAAAGAACGATTTTTTAAAACAAGAAAGTAAAATTTTGCAGAAACATTATGTGAATCCTATGAAGTAAATTTAAGTCATAGAAAGTGTTTAAATAACTTTCAAATTATAGAGATAGGCTATGATAGAGATAAGGACTGTAAGAAATTAAAATTTTTCTCATGTGGGTATAAAATTAAGTGTTGTCGAATTTTAATGGAGATTATAAAATATTTCAAAATGTGTGCTAAAAAGAATTTGGGTTTTTAAAAGTGTGTAATTATTTATATTGGACTTAAGATACTTAAGATAGTCAAATATCAAGAGATTTCATGGGGCTATGAAATAGTTGTGAAAATAAGTTAAATTGTAATGAAGTGTGGGAAAAAAATCTTGTACAAAAACGTAAAGTAGAATTTTACCCAGTTAAATTACAAGCTTCAAATTGAAGAAACCGTTAAATAATAAAGTTGAAGTTTTTAATATTATTAAAGAGAGAATTAATTTTGATTTTAAATTAGGTTTAAAATTTTAGAGAAGAATGAAGGTAAGACAAGGCGATAAAAAACTTGTTTGTTTACAAAGGAAGTTACAAAGTTTATAATGAAGGAAAAGCATTTGGTTTTGTAAATGTTTGTTGTTTTTTATAATTGGGGTAAGATACCAGAGTTGTATGAAAGGATTTACTAAATAAATAAATTATAACGAAGCTTGGGAAACAAATTATAATTTAATAGAGATATTTGAAATATTCTTTGCGATTAAACAAAAAGTTTGAAATTGAAGAAAAAGTTTAAAATAAATTTTAAGAATTTAAATAAATAACCTAAAAAGGGTAAATCTCGATCTTAAAGTAAATATAAACTACAATAAGTTTTTGAAAAAGAAATAAGATAAGAAGAGGTTTATATAAAAATTATTTGTAAACTAAATAAGTTGTACAACAGGTTTATATTTATTCAAAAGGTTAAAGAAATGTTAGATGATTAAGTAGAGTTTTAAAGTTATAAAAATGTTTACACACTGTGCTGTAACGTAACTTAATTTTAAAACGAATTGAACCCAAAGTTTGTTCTAACTTGCAACAAAACCGTGATTATATTTAATTAACAAAATTTATTACACAATCTTAAAAAAACAGCCAGTTAGCCATAATATGCCTTTAAATGAATTTATTCCATGGGATCTGATGCAAAGGGTTAAATATCAGCGAATTAGGCTTTTAAATTAAGTCCAGTGACTGGTTCTCTGGCAGATTTTGGTGAGCATTGCACAAGGCTGTAGGCTCATTTCAAATTTTTTACCTAGCAGCAGAAACAAGGGCTGGCGGCGGCACTTGGCAAAGGGTTGCGGGCGTTGAGTCGTTTGGCTTATACGTTGCAACAGAAAAATGGCGCCCATACGGTTGAGGCCAAACGAGTTAGGTTGCTAGACTTGCTCGTAAAACAACAACGTTCTCTAAATTAACAAAGGCATGACAAAATTTGTCCTAGAATGTGTGAAACATAAATAATAAAGGGTTAAGGAAATATACCAAAATAAATAAGATAAGATGGTAGATAGGTCGAATAAATTAGGATAAACCAGCTGGATAAGGCTAAAGGCGTGGGACGACAGTGAAACAGCTGGAACTAAGAAGATTGAGTTCTAAGGCAAGGATAACGAGGACCCAGTAGATTTCATCAAAGAGATGGCAACCCTATTCGTGCTATAAGTGGACCCGTTGCTAGAGGAGGAGACCAAGCTGAAAATGACCGTGAAAAACTTGAAAGGCACGGCCGAAGCATGGTGGAGGCCATACAGCAATTTGATTACGGTTACGAGAAATTTAAGACGAAGTTTCTCGGGAGGTTCTGGGGCTTAACCGCTCACGAGAAGATCCAACGGCAACTGGATACGGGAAAGTACTACGAGATAAGACAGTACAGCAAGTCCGACTACTTCGTATGGATGGTAAACAAGGCAAAAAAGTTGGATCTACAAATACCGGAAAGATATCTGCTGAAAAAGATAATGGCACATTACGGAAGGAATGTTCATAATGCTAGCCTTGGGGTTCAAAAGGAATCGGTGGCGAACGTTATCGATTTTCTAAATGAAGTAGAGACAGAAAATGAGAATACGGGACCAAATGGAAGGGACGTACCTCAGAGGTACCAACAGAGGCCTATACAACACCCACGACCTCCCGCTCCCTGGCAATCCTATGGTGATCCTAGAAATATCAAGGATACCAGGTAACCACAAAACCAATCTCCTGCAGCACCAAATACAAACCCAAACGTGTTTAAGGAACGAGGAAATACGAAGAAAAAGATTGGAAAACGGAACAAAGAATTAGAAATTGAAAATAGTAGGAAGAAAAGAAAATAGCACAGAAGTGCAAAAGGGAAAGAGTAAATGGAGGGAGGGTTGAGACGAAAAACTAGGCCGTCCCGATGGGCTAGGTGGTTCTCCTGAGATGCTGGTAGGTTATCAAGGGAATCCACAAGGTCATCCAAAGGCGAAAGATACGACCGCATATAGTATTGAATAGGTATTGATGGAAACCTCTTACAAGATACAGGCTACTTCTTAATTACATATTCACCTTATTATTACAACTACACTCAACGAGTATCATTCAGTTATCTAGAATATAACACTACGTTGCTTATAACACAGACTGAGTACACATTATCATGCACGCGAGTACAACTTTATTATGAAGAGGGGATTTTATGTATGAAAACATCTTACAAGATACAGGCTATCCCACTCCCTTAACTAAAATCGCAGTATTGTTTCAACCACACTAAGGGCGTAACATACAGCCAAATCGAACCTAAAACTACGTAGCTTATAACACGGGCTACGTACACAATAGTATGCATGCGAGCATTTTTTTAAACTATAGAGGAGGATATATATATATATATATATATATATATATATATATATATATATATATATATATATATATATATACATACATATGACAATATCCCACAAGATACAGGTTATTTCACTTCATTACCTATATTTCCTCTTATTATTACACATATAGTAAACGAGTAACATAGGGATATCTAGAATCTAGAACTATGTTGCTTATACCAGATGCTGAGTATACTTTATAATGCACGCGAGTACTACTTAAAACAGGAGAGAGGGATTTATTTATAAAAACATATTACAAGATACAGGCTATTCCACTTCCTTAACTATATTACCTGTATTATTGCAACTATATGAAACGAGTATCTTAGATCGGGTGACGTGTATCAATTTTCATGTAGCACAGATGGCCTGCTGGCAAATAATCTTTACACACTTTACAATAACTCTCGCCGCATACGTGAGGAGCTTTTCTTAGTTTCGTTAGAATGTATCTATTACTTTATTATAGCCCATACGCTTTTATAGGCATACGCTTTTGATGTGCACCTTAAAATAAGCTCTATTTTGAAATTGTCTATTGCAGTCGCCGCACAGGATGCCGTCTTCAAGTACTTACGGCAGGGACCTCTTGCAAAAGTTGCATTGGGCGGAGCATCTATTGTGCATGCGATCGTTGTATGGAACGTGGCACAATTCGCAAAAGTAACTACACGCGAACGCACCAGTCAAATTTGTAACAACGTTGAAGTGGTTGGCATGATATAACAAATTTAGCTTGTGTTTTGGGTTCTCAACGTCGCCCTCAAAGTAAATATCACGACCTCTGCTGCCGTAATTGTAAAAGGTGATTTTATAATCGAAGAGATAATCTTGAAACTGTTGCAATTCTCGAATCCCGGCACCACCATCACCTATCTGCACCCCTGCGTCCGTCATTAGTTGTTTTGCTCTGTTGGTTTGACGATTGCATCTGTCCTTACTCCCAAGCTTGTACTCGGGGTCTCTTAACGCATGCGCTATAGCTACAACCAGAGAACGGGGTAAACAGAGGGAGTCCGTATTTTTAATCGTAACAATCCCTCTTCTTCGGTGCGATTCCTCTTTGAAATTAATTTACAGTCCGAGTCTTACACGCCCACGTCCTATAGGTACTTTAACCTTTGTACAGGTCACTTTGAAGGTGTCGTCGCTTTAAAGGTATCTGGATAATAGAACCAATGATGTTAGACAAAGCGTCTGCGTTTATCGAAGACGCCGCTCTAAAAGCAGTATATCCAGAGGCGTGGTTTCGGAGATTTAGGCTCTGCATGGTGAAGCCTAATTGTATGTCTTCGGTAGCATTATTTTTCATAGTCTTTACAATTTCCTCTAGTCCTCGTCTGAACCATTCCAACTCGTTTTCCGCCTCGGGCACAGGGTTGAAGTTAAATGTCACTTTAGTACCGTGGATACAATGTCTGGTCCGTTGATACAATACGAACGACCATTTTACAGATACAATTTAAATTTCACTACAATAAACCCAAAATTAACACAGGTATCTGCTATATATATTTAAATATATGCTATGTGAAACATTTTAAATTTTAAATTAATCGCTAGAATAAATACTCAGATTGTTTTGAAAATAAATAATCAGATCAACACACATATCTACTATAATATTATGTTATACAAATTTAAAATTATTCAACTTTGATTCACAAAATGATTACAAATCGCCCTGATTAACACGGGTGATTGTGTTAATATAATACACTAGTTTATAGACTACAGATTTCACACGAGAACCAATAACAACGATAGCACACCAGAATGTTTCTCCTTCCAAGGCTGAGTAGCAAGTGGTGGTTGTGACAGCGAGATTTGTAAGTCATAAACGCCAGCTCCCCCCACACCCCTACAAATGGCATCGCCCGCCGTGATGTAATCAACGCGAGAATAAAGTTATGACGTAGTTATGGATCAGGCCAACTCGCATGGACCCGTCCACTCCCCTCTCACATTGACTCTTCCACAGCTATGTATAATACATTATATACAGGAGGGAGTATAGTATTTTTGCATAGTCTGTGTTCAGAGTGCTTCAAGTGATCAGTGTGTGTTTGTCAGTAAGTAGAAATATGTCATCATCAGTGTCGGACAAGTTTTCAACTTTAAATTCTGTAGATTCTATGCCTATACTTGGGCTACAGATAGGCAAAACCTATAAAATTGTAAATGCGCGTTTTTTCGAGACAAAGTATGGTAACGTCGTACTTGTAGACTTACAGGTAGATGATTACAGACGCGCTGTCTTTCTTCCTAAGCGATACGCTACGGCGTTGACTGAGCAAGATTTAAGCTCTATTATAGGCAAATTTTTAACTGTCATCAAACATGTCGGCCATACTGTGAATTTGGCAATAACAGATTAATATTATTCTTTAGAAAGTTTCGGCAATTTTTCTTTTTTTAAAATTTTACAGTGCCTCTATCTTTGTTTAATCTATGCGTTATTGAGGTCTGCGCATGCGTACAGAACAGAAATGATATAAACAGTTTGGACTTACCTGTATCTGTGAAGCAAACGTTGATAAACTCTTTTAAAGACTATGTATTGATGAAGCCGTGTGATACATCTGAATCTTTATCTATAGATTTCAATAATTTAGGTTTACCAGTATTGTTATGGTTGAAGAACCACCGAGGCGCTGTAACTGTGTATGCCTACGAGAAGACATTTGTCAAATTTATTACATTTCACTACATCGGTCTGTCTAATAATAATAATATTTGCCGAGAGTGTTTGGAAACTTGGTGCTCCGCCAGGCAGAAAGTTTCGATATCAAAAGAGCAGGTTACACACACTCTACAACCGAAGTGGACTGCTTCGAATTTATTCGAGACACTAATAACTGGTGCGATAACTGTTTAAGATCGTTATTTAAATTATTTAGTTTTGAAGACTTTCTACAATCAACTCCGGTAGAGAGCTATACTTTGGTCAACTTTGTGATCCGTTAATCTGCAAGTCATACATTCACGAGAGATGGCGTCTACGTCACAACAACCTATAAACATTCGCATTGTAAGTAACTACTCTTTTTTTCAAATTATGTCAAGCCTAGATGACACAATAGGTGTTTGTTTATAGGAGAGCATATTTTCAGATTTCATTTTTCAATTTTTTTAAAGCCCTAGATCACACAGTATATTGAATGAATGGTAGTTTATTTTCAATATCGTTTATTATATATTTTTAAATTGTAGCTTCTTTTGAACACAAGATATTATATGTTATTGTCAAGTCTTTTTCAAATTATGTAAAGCCTTGATCACACAGTATATTGAATGAATGGTAGTTTATTTTCAATAGCGTTTAATATAAATATTTTTTTTAAATTGAAGCTTATTTTGGACTCAAGACATTATATGTTAGTGTCATTCCATTTTCAAATTATCTGAAGTCTAGATCACAGAATATATCGAGTGTTAGTTTAATTTCAATAGATTCCTTTTCATTTTTTATAGGCGTACACAACACTTTCATCTTCAGGATCTTCACTAACCTATTCGTCATTCTATTCGCCTCTACTACAACCACCCGACTCGTGGGCTACCTCGTCTCCAAGAGATCTACCTTCCCGACTGCCAGGCGTTGATACGGACAGCGAGGAGGAGGATCATAGACCCGACAGGTTTCTATCTAGTTGGGGTGATTCGTTTTCGTTTCGCCTACACGATTTCCTAATGGATTCTCATCCACCGTGGGACTCGCCTTCACCCTACACATGCATACAGACGCTGGATTACACTTTAATGCAACTCCGGCTGGTGATTAGGGATTTGCGGACGGCTGCTTCAAAACCATACTACAGGACGAAGCGGACCTTTTCGTATAACGTTTGTGGCATGACGAGGAGATTCCTAGAGGATATTGTGATGGCGGGAGACTACGCTGTCCATCGTACCAATAATGTAAGTAGATTTTCATATTATTTCAATTGACTTTTCTTTCAGGCTATCTGGGTTGATTTACTAATCATATTGTTTCTTACAGGATTTGTATATCCATATACAGCTGTTACTAATTGACTTTATTTTTTGCCTACAGAATAAGCCACGACCGGCGGAGATTAGCTTATGCAGTATATGTTATGAGAACCATTGCAACGCAGTTGCCACGCCATGCGGACATGTATTTTGCTTTATGTAATCGCTGCCCAAATTGTAGATCACGGATCGTCGACACTTTTAAATTATATATGTAATATTGAGAACATTTTATATTTATGCACTGTAAAATTATTAATATATGTTAGTTTAATAAAACATCATGCTGAAATCGCTTATTGTAAATATTATTTTATCACCGTCCTTTTTCAACCCGGGACCCTATATCATACGCTTTAACCAAGATTATATATTTAGACCGCTCTTATATTACTAGGACACTCTGTTGAATATATATCAGGCAGAATTAGGATCGTTTTATAACATATATTTATTCATTAGTCTACATGTTATGTGTTTGGCCTCATTATTAGTGTCCCTCCATAGACTTTTATATCTAAACGCATTTACAACTATAGGATATATCCATAAAAGCTATTTGATTATTTAAACTGATTTCTTATTATATATGTATGCCTTAGTATGATGACAGTACATAGTAAACTGATGCAGTAATGAAAACAAGAATCGCCTAGATTCACAATAAGACAGCTGTGCGGGTTTTATGCCTGCTATAGTGGTCACCGGCTGTCATTGCGGTTTTATGATAATGTGTTATCTCTGCAGGTTTGCACATGTCTAGCACACGGTCACCGGTTATCTACAACTATGTAGGCCAAACGTATTCCCTCAAACGATAAGGCTTTGTTTCATTGTTTATTAATTTAGTAGCATAGACAAACTTTGAGTTTAGCAATCATATCCCCTTGCCCCTGGGCTGGGCCCCGCATCTTCCAATAGATCAGACAATGCATTTATGGGTAGAGCACTCTAGTTATTGGTGAGCCTACTACTTGCCTAGAGTCACTCGGGTTTCGTCACACATACGTCATCAAATATATTAAAATAACCATTAAATCTCTCCAAAAATAACCCCACCCCCGGGGCTACCCCCGGAGCAGCCCCTGAACGTAGCTGAGATTACCCTTTCGCCTAGGGGTGGGTTAGGTTAGATTCAATTTACCTACCTTAGGATAGTGAGTTAAGACCTACTTCCCCCCCCCACGTTTTGTCCCATATTGACGAGAGTAACTACTCACACTAGCAATACTTAAAACTGTGATGGGTTTCTTTATATATGAACATCTTGCAAGATACAGGCTATTCTACTTCCTTAAACATAATCGCTTTTTTATTATACCTATACTAATATAGTAACACGCAATTATAACGAATCTAAAACTACGTTTGTATAAAATAGATAGAATACACATTACTATTCACACTAGCAACACTTAAAACTAAGGTGGGTTTTTTATATATGAACATCTTACAAGATACAGGCTATTCTACTTCCCTAATCATAATCGCTTTTTTATTTTACCCATACTAATAAAGTAACACGCAATTATAACGAATCTAAGACTACGTTTTTATAAAATAGACAGAGGTCACATTACTATTCACACTAGCAATACCTAAAACTGTGGTGGGTTTTTTAAATATGAACATCTTACAAGATACAGGCTATTCCACTTCCCTAAATATAATCGCGTTTTTATTATACCTATACTATTATAGTATCATGCCACTATAACGAATCTAAAACGACGTTTTTATAAAATAGATAGAATACACATTACTATTAACACTAGCAATACTTAAAACTAAGGTGGGTTTTTTTATATATGATTATTTTACAAGATACAGGCTATTCTACTTCCCTAAACATAATCGCTTTTTTTATTTTACCCATACTAATAGAGTAACATGCAACTATATCGAATATAAAACTACGTTTTTATAAAATAGAGACAGTACATATTACTATTCACACTAGCCATACTTAAAACTATTTTGGGGGTTTTATATATGAACATCTTACAAGATACAGGCTATTCCACTTCCCTAACTACATTCGCCTTTTTATCATACCTATACTAATATAGTAACACGCAATTATAACGAATATAAAACTAAATTTTTATAAAATAGAGAGAGTACACATTACTATTCACACTAGCAATAGTTAAAACTAAGGTGGGGGTTTGATATATGAACATCTTACAAGATACAGGCTATTCCATTTCTTTAAACCTAATCGCTTTTTTCAATATACCTATACTAATGTATTACCACGTAATTATAACGAATCTAACACTACGTTTTTATAAAACAGAGAGAGTACACATTACTATTCACACTATCAAAAGTTGAAACTAATGTGGGGGTTTTATATATGAATATCTTACAAGATACAGGCTATTCTACTTCCCTAAAAATAATGCTTTTTTATTTTACCTATACTAATAGAGTAACATGCAACTATAACGAATCTAAAACTACGTTTTAATAAAATAGAGAGAGTACATATTACTATTCACACTAGCAATACTTAAAACATAGGTGGGGGTTTTATATATGAATATCTTACAAGATACAGGCTATTATACTTCCTTAAATATGATCGCTTTTTTAATATACCTATACTAATGTATTAACACGCAATTATAACGAATCTAAAATTACGTTTTTACACAATAGAGAGAGTACACATTACTATTCACACTAGCAATTTTTAAAACTAATTTGGGGGTTTTACATAAGAACATCTTACAAGATACAGGCTATTCCACTTCCTTAAACATAATCGCTTCTTATTATGCAGGCAATTAATACTGGTATATTAATACTAATATATACTAATATAGTACAGGCAATTATAATGAATCTAAAACTATGTTTTTATAAAACAGAGAGAGTACACATTACTATTCACACTATCAAAAGTTGAAACTAATGTGGGGGTTTTATATATGAACATCTTACAAGATACAGGATATTCCACTTCCTTACACATAATCGCTTCTTAATATACATATACTAATATAGTACACGCAATTATAACGTATCTAAAACTATGTTTTTATAAAATAGAGAGAGTACATATTTCTATTCACACTAGCAATACTTAAAACTATTTTGGGGGTTTTATATATGAACATCTTACAAGATACATTTTATTCCACTTCCCTAACTACATTCGCTTTTTCATCATACCTATACTTATTTAGTAACATGCAATTATAACGAATCCAATATTACGTTTTTATAAAATAGAAAGAGTACATATTACTATTCACACTAGCAACACCTAAAACTATTTTGGGGGTTTTATATATGGACATCTTACAAGATACATTTTATTTCACTTCCATAACTACATTCGCTTTTTTATCATAATTATACTAATATAGTAACATGCAATTATAACAATAGTTAAAACTAAGGTGGGGGTTTGATATATGAACATCTTACAAGATACAGGCTATTCCACTTCCTTAAACATAATCGCTTATTATTATACATATACTAATTTAGTACACGCAATTATAATGAATCTAAAACTATGTTTTTATAAAATAGAGAGAGTACACATTACTATTCACATTAGCAATACTTAAAACTAAGGTGGGGGTTTTGTATATGAACATCTTACAAGATACAGGCTATTCCACTTCCTTAAACATAATCGCTTTTTTATACCTATACTAATATAGTAACACACAATTACAACAAATCTAAAATTACTTGTTATATGAAATAGACAGAGGACACATTCCTATTCAAACTAGCAATACGTAAAACTCTGGTGGGTTTTTTATATATGAACATCTTACAAGGTACAGGCTATTCTACTTCCCTAAACATAATCGCTTTTTTATTTTACCTATACTAATAGGGTAACATGCAACTATAACGAATCTAAAACTACGTTTTAATAAAATAGAGAGAATACACATTACTATTCACACTAGCAATAGTTAAAACTAATTTGGGGGTTTTACATATGAACATCTTACAAGATACAGGCTATTCCACTTCCTTAAACATAATCGCTTCTTATTATACCTATACTAAAATAGTAACCCGCAATTATAAACAATCTAAAACTACGTTTTATAAAATAGAGAGAGTACACATTACTATTCGCACTAGCAATACTTAAAACTAAGGGGGGGGTTTTGTATATGAACATCTTACAAGATACAGACTATTCCACTTTTTCAAATAATCGCTTTTTTGTTACGACTATACTTGTACTAACTACACTATCGAGTAACATGCAGTCATGTCGAACCAAAAACTACATGTGTTACAAAACTGTCTGAGTACACATTACTTTTCACACTAGCACTACCTTAAAACTAAGGTTGGATTTCTTTACTTATAACACTTTTTATACTAATTATGTTCTTCTTATATATATCAAATAACTTACAGAGTACAAAAAAACTTATACATAGATTGAGTACAGTACACAATGGGATACTTCCTTGATGCTCTACCAATATTTCTCAATAGTTTTTGTAGATGATATTTAGACCTATTGCCTTTCTTTCTGCAATGTTTTATATGTGATAATGGAAATATCACACGACTCTTTTAAAGATTTGTTTTCTTGGATATCCGCTAATTCTTCGAAAAGTGTTTGCGTCTTTTTACTCTTTTGTATTTAACGTTTTTATGCAAATACTACCTCTTATTTGTGCCACTGTTTTTCTTTAAAAAAATCATTCCTATTTTTTTTTTTAAAACAAATAAAAAACTTGTGAGCACAACACCGACCGTATATTTAAAATGTAAGCTTTTCAAATTGTTGTACATAGCTATAAATAACCTAACTCATTGTTTATTATTTCTGTCGACCATTCAACTATTTATGGTTTATTTGTCCTATTCTAATATTAGAAATATAAACAAAAAATAAAACAAAAAATAAAAAATAACCCTGCGCAAAGTGTTTATGTTGAGGTGGATATGTGTGAATATATGAATGGAACAAAGAAAATACTTGCTATATATACTGTAACAAACAAAACCTAACCATGATTTATATTCCCGAGTGCTTTTTACATGTCCTTCACGCTTCAATCTGCTACACTGTTTTGGTATATTCGAGAACTTTCCAATAAATGAAGTTTCTAGAAAGTTCGGTAAATTGCTAGAAGCAACAAATCGATGTACAAAGAAATGTATCCTTTATATTAGGCTTGGGATAGGTAAATAATTGTAACGTAGTGAAGGGAGTTCAGGTTTAGATAAATGCTGACCGTTTTAGTGCGTGTTAGGTGTAAACCGACTATTTCATGTATGTATTATCGAATATTTATGTATTTTACAATTGGTGTCGAATAATAATAGTAGTGAAAAGAAGTAATATTATAGTTATATAGTCTAGAAATCCATATAATATAAGGAATCGCTGTAAGATCATACGAAATAGCGACATAAATGTCATTAGGCGATAAAAAAAGGATGACTATATTACCTGAAATTAGTGAACTCAAATTGCAGAATAGAAAACCGAAAACAAATGCGTGAGCTGGAGACTAGTGGCAGACTGACTTTGCTAAATGACGGCTTCGAGATGTTTTAGAGGAAGAGAATTATTTGGTGAGATACTAAAAGATTGTACTGATAGAACTCGAAAAAAATCAACAAATTAGGAATAAATTATCGGAAAGTTAGACTGCTTTAGAGACTAAATTATTTATTAATTAAAAGGGTTTTGATGACAGATTATCAAATAATATTGGGGGATATTCTAATAGTTTAGTAATTAATGTCACCTGTTTGAAGATAGACTTGGGATTTTAAAAAAATGTAAGTATTTAATTTAAAAATTAGTTAATCTTTCGTTTTAGAATCTTAAATGAATGGACGTCTAAGGAATTAGAAGATTGTTAAATGCCAACTAAGATCAAGTGTCCCCAACCGCCAACATGCCATTTGATGAGGTCTAATATAGAGGAACTTTATCGTTTGTATATATAATGGATGAGCAGAGGAGTTTTCGTCATTTCGTGAAAAGATGGTTTATGAAAGCGATAACACACTGTTTGAGACAGTGGTTTTTATTAATAGTTAGTGGCCTGCAAATAAGCCTCCGTCTTCTGTTTGGCGTTACGTTAAGTTATTCTGGAAGTACTGCAATGGTTCCTGTGATTTTGTGGATATACTACAACGAGATCATCAAATAACAAAAGACTTGCCTTTGACCACTTAGTACCGTTGTATTGCTGTCAGTTGAAAAAATGGATTAAGAATTACAATGCAACTGTGTAAGAATTTGAAGCGGATATTTCTCGGTTAGGGAGGAAAGGTTTTACATTGGAGATAGCTACATTGATGCCTGCTAGAGTTTAGCTCTCAAATAGTTTTATGATGGACCTCTAGAGCTCGAAACAAAACAGATAATTATTTACGCCTTGGAGAAATTCACTGTTAGAGCTGCAGAGAACAAGGACTTCATCTGAGCAAATCCTGGCCAGGCACCCGAATGGGAGAAACTTTATAATCAGTATCAAACGGTAAATTAAAAACGACTGGTCTTTAGGGAATTACCAGTTAGGGAGATGAGAATATCTATGTAAATAAAAAATACAAGAAAAATGTATTTAATGAACTAATAAGTTAAAAAAATTTATCAGAACAACTAAACTGATATTTTTTAAATCCAGAGGAACACCGTAAAAATTATATGTTTCTATAAATATTGTTTAACATTCACCCTGAGAGTATATGGGAAGACTCTTGTAATATTCCAAAAAGGGAAAGACTTTTTTAGATATAATCGCTTGTAGACTTTATTTTAGATCAATCCTTGAATTTAAACCACCCAATTTAGGTCGAACAGTTGTAATTAGATAATATATTCATTCTAGGTTTTGGCAGGCTGATCTTTAATGAATACAGTTAACGTCTCGTATTGTCATAATTATAGTTAAGGTAGGGCGACACCTGTCTAGAAAATCGACAAGATTAAAATCAAATTCTAAATAGTATAGGGAAATTTTTACTTAATAAAAAATTAAAATTAACCTTTGATTGGCTGTAAGAACATAAATTTGAGGAGACGCTTGATGTAGAAAAGAAAGTTCCATCACGTAAAGATATTAAGTTATGAACTGCGAGAGAGTACAGGTATGTGTTGGAATGACTCGTAAAGTAAATTTCAAAGTTACTGCAAGAATTGTTGAGGCAAGTATGGCGTAGTAAGTGGTAGACCGACGTGGTTTACGTGCGTTAAACTACCGTTCTAAGAGCAAAGGCAAGACCCACCTGGAGAACCCTCAAATATATAAGTAGAAAAATTGTTAGATTTTAATTTTGCATTGAATACTACAAAAAACGTAGCCTACTAATAACTGTAATTTTACATTTATATTTTTTCTAACCCTAATAAAATGCAATGTTTACTATATTACCCCACTATTCGAAATAGAAATTATCGAAATAAAAGAATATGTAAGCTTATATGAGTAAAGTAAATTTTGTATTGAATAGATATTGCATTAAGTAGGCAAAGAGCCTCAACCGTCTATATTTAATCATTGAGATTTGATTATTAGTCGTTATTGCTATTGAATCAAATTATCATTATTTGCAATTAAAATTTGTCCGTCGAATTTTACGTTTTGAAATAAATAATACTTTTAGTAAATTTATTAGGCTTTGATTCAATATATAGCATCATTGTTGGTAAATTGCAAAATGTGTGTGCTCTAGCAACTTACTTGCCTAAATTAATCCATTAAATGAACTAGGAATTTTTATCAATTAATAAATAATTTTTAAAGAGACATTTTAGACTGAGTCATTAGTAAGTAACATACTTTGTAAATTTTATATCTTACCTAAACGCATCGAATTCAAAATTCTTACATAAATAAATGCAATTTTTATTCATGACATTTTTATAATATTGGGCAAAGCAAACGCCTATATATATATATATATATATATATATATGTGTGTGTGTGTGTGTGTGTGTGTGTGTGTGTGTGTGTGTGTGTGTGTGTGTGTGTGTGTGTGTGTGTGTGTGTGTGTGTGTGTGTGTGTGTGTGTGTGTGTGTGTGTGTGTGTGTGTGTGTGTGTGTGTGTGTATGTGATATAGAAAGTCATAATATTGAGCCTAAAAGTATGGAGCAGTAAACAAAATTAAAAAGGTTATAGTAGGTGAATCGGTGTTAATGTCCTTCGCACTTATGGTGAAGGTTAGACACCGTCTCAGGTTAAGCCCTTTCCTGATAACTATTTAGCAATACCTCTCTTGTACTTTGTTTTATTGACATACATTTTCATATGAGATTGTTTTGAAAATATTTTATGCAATAAGCAATTACAGTTTGTAAATATATTAAATTTAAGCTCGGCTCAAGTAACCGGTTTAGGAATTAAGTTACGGGAGAGTTAGAAGGTGTTGATTATAAATTTTCATAATTGGAGAAATAGCTGAAAGTTTTAAAGCATATTGATAACCAAAACTTTAAAATATTATAAATAATAAAAGTAATGTTTTAACCTATAACGCTACAGTCATTTCACTACTATCAGATAGGGTACAATAATATATTAGGAAATAGTCTTACCAAAACATTCAATAAATGTTTTCAACTGTTCTCCTTTAAAGTATACTTTAACCATATGAACTAGGGAAGGAAGGATTCTGACAAGGAAATCCAAGGATTAAACAGACAGTATAAGGAGATATGAGCAGAAGCGATCAACTGAAACAACAGAGACAAGGGTGCATACAATACATAGGAAATCTTTATTTATATAAATATCAGTTAACGGAATCTTTAATCCATGAGCATTTGCAGATAAAGAAAGGAAATCATAGGTAAAGACATTTTTGTGCGTGTTGTAGTAATAACGTTTGAATAATAACCTTTGAATATAATAAAATAAAGAGGTCGATGAACATATTGTAATAATGGTATAATTTTTTACAAACGATGCACACAAAGAAAGCCAATTTTTAACTAATAATGAAGGTAAATGAAACTAACTTGAAGTGCAGAAACTGTCGCTACACTCAGACTACTTTAAAATTAGTAGCCTGTGTTCATATAGCATACATTAAAAGTTTGCTAGTGGGACATCGAAATAATGACTAACCGTTTCTTGTAATAATTTAAAGCTACAGTAATGTACAGGAATTTACAATAATATACAGTAATTTAATATGCAAGAAAACCATTATTATATAAATCTAATTAACCGAGGCAAAACAAAAGTGTCTACATTACGCCCATCTGAGCAACAGGTAAGAATCAATTTATTTTCACACACTTCAATTAATAGAAGAGAAAATAACCTCCAATGTATAAAGTTTGGTGAGAAACACAACGGTATATTAGTGTACGTAAAGAAACCATTAAACCACGTATTTCACGACCAGTGATTTACAAATGTAAGAAAAGGGATCGTGGTAATCTAAATTATTACCATTTCAAAATTATTCCGATACATAAAATATATTTATATAGGCCTACGTCCGGGGAGAAAATTACAAATAATTCTATGTAGGAAGACGTAACCAACTATTTGATAAAGGTAAAAACATTTCACTATATGCAAATGAAATGAATTGTTTTCATATAATATCGGCCGTATTTCGAGACTTTTGTATCGACTTTATAACTGATTGCATAAAAGAACAAATTTATTTTATTAGGCATTGTTTATAGTTTTTAGGCCTATACAAAGCTGGTCTTCATAGAAAGTTATGAATTTAATTGATATTTCAGATAAAAAGAAATTCTTTTATCAATTACCAAACAGTATTTTTATGTTAATTCTAACTTAGAGGATATTCGTTTTCATTGAAGTAATTGAAAATCCTCATAAACAGTTTGAAAAAAAAATAAAATTATTTATTTTATAAATTTGCATAAAGTCGACTTTGCTAATGGGCATTGTTTTCTATCTTAACACCGCCTTTCTCAGGAAATTCTCAAGCTATTTTCTCGATGATAAAGTGGAAGTGAGATTTTACAATTGTTTATATATAAGCTTTATTCACTAGCAATCACTTCCTCTTATAACCTGGAACCCAAGATCTAAGTGCGGCAGAAGCAATGCAGCTGTCTAAACGTAGCATCAATAAAGAACTAAACCATTACTAACAAAGTGCTACCATTTGCTACTGGGGATTATTCCTGTTGTAATACAAAATTTAACGACAGAAATAAACCTTGGCAATATGATATCAGAAGTATATATTCTTTTCCTAGTTCTTTTCTAATCTTCAATTTGCTAATCTCCTGTCACGCTACCATTAATTCTCAATGTAGTTGAGTAACTCTAAAATTTTTTAACCTTATTTGCGATTTCTAGAAATATATCTGTACGGTTTATTAGCTTTACAATATTTAATTTGTATTTATTTTAACTGTTGATGTCGTATTTTCATTTGTCATTCATGCATTTCAAATTCGAATGATAGATCTAGGAAAAATATATTTTAAAAAAAATGCACTTAACAAACCCTTGTTACTGTAAAATTATTTAATTATTAGAATGTTAATATTAGTAATTAATTTACATAAAGGATTTTTTTCTACCTTGAGATTGAAACCGGATTCAATAATAAACAGGAATGCTACTATAATTAAGTTGTGTCATTCTTCAGTATACATACCGAACGCATGTAAATGTAAAATTTCCGTTTTTATAACTCTTGTAAGATAAAATTTAATTTAACAAACGGCATGAGAAGTAACAAAACGTAAATTGCGTTTAGCATTTACTAAATAGATATAGATGATTAGGAACTAAATAACATCATTTTGTGTGTCGTGTCAATGACGAGTTAAAAGCTTGTTTTCTTTGAAGTGTAACAAGAAGGAGGGGAGAAGTGTTTCCCGTTTTATATTCTGTGTCGCTAAGCAGGATAAAGCCATGACGAAAGGCTTTCTGGCATTAGGTCACACAGATCCTTTGACAAGATATTAAATAGCATCAATTTCTGCACCACTAATTATTTGCCTTAAAAACGAGACAGTTTTACCAAATCCAGAAAATGTTGCACGCAAAGATCAATTTAAATTTTCAAAGAACACTGCAGAACAGATGAGAACGGGATATGACCGTAGCACTACAATTTGGAACGATTATTGGTATTTCAGCTTCTACAAAGCTTTTTTTATGTGTGGATAAATGAAATTCGTTAAACAAAAGTAAACTTCTTTTTCTATATACCTTGATGTCAAATACTTATTTATGGTTCCTAGGTAAGAATCATAGGTTCATATTATGTGCTTGGGAGATGATAGTTATGACTACTTTGCACTGAGACTCTTTCTACGTTTTCTTCATAATACAACAAAAAAATGTCTTTATAATTGAACAGACATAACAGGTATTTCAGCCTAATTCAAGAGTATTATGCTACCTTCAAAGTCCCATCATTTATATTACATTATAAATAATAGCAGGGGAAATATTTTTGTCGGATGTAAGAGGAATCATTAGGGAGTGGTGATTATAGAACCAGGTAATGGTTCTGAATAAAGCCGGCGATGGTTCATTTCACACAAGCGTTACGATTTACTCTGCTTCAACACCGAATGCGAAATGTGGTAACTTTTGCTTGAAGTTATTTGAAAACTCAAATATTCATCAGTATTGGTCAAATCGTTTGTTCAATAAAAACCTAGGTAAGCTGCTCATAATGGAATAATATGTACATATTAATATGTTAATTTATGTTTAAATTCCTACATAATAATAGCCATAATGTTGAATACATATATTATGAACAATTACTGTTTATTTTCCCCTGATTTTAATTTTACAATTAACATGTAACTATTTATTTCTTGACTTGACCTAAATACTTCTATTTCCTCTTATTAAAACGGTATGCAAGTTATATAAATATAATCAATATGTAACACCTTGAATTAAAAAAATAAAACTTCGGCCTAAAGGTATAATTCTATGCATTATCAACAAAGTGCAAATGAGAACTGCAGTCACATTATATATATATATATATATATATATATATATATATATATATATATATATATATATATATATATATATATATAACAACATAGGTTATTCAAATACAAGAATATTTATTAATTTATATTCAAAGCTTTTAGTTGGTAAACAGTACCAAAATTATGAAGAATGAAAAATACAATAATGCAAGATATAGACCTAAATGTTTAAGCCCATGTATTAGACTGCACTGTGGGAGTCTTTTAAGTTTGTCTTGGGGTTAATTTTCTCTATTAGGTAAAATAATTTATCGTTGTTTGATGTTCTATTTGTTCGTTTATGATATTTTTATGTTTATAAATTTGTTGATGTTTCCAGATTTTCATTTTGACGCCTTTTTGAGCTTTTATTATTAGGTGTAAATTTTTTAATGTTGGGAATGTGTGTTTGTTTTTGATGACGTGTGTAGCTAGGTTTGAGATATAAGTTTCAGGTTTGATGTATTCATTGAGGTTTTCTTGACATATGTCTTTTAATTTCTTTTTTTTTTGGCCTATGTATATTTTATTACAGTATGGGCATTCTATTTTGTATATTCCGTTATTAAGTGTGGGACATATTTTTTCCGGTTGGTTTATTTTATTGATTATATTTCCTGTGATTTTTTAAGCTATGTTATTATTACTATTTTTTAGTGTTTTCGTTATTCCTTTTATGTTGTACCCTTTGTATGTGAATGTGGCCCATTTTGTTGTTGTTTGTAGTTCGATTTTAGTTTCTTTTAATTTATTTAATATTTCTAAGTCTAATTTATGTATTTTTTATGTATCCATATTTTTCGGCTATTTGATATATTATTTGTTTTTCTTTGGCCTTTTATTCATTTTTACAGGCAGGTTTAGGACTTTGCATAAGAGTGAGTTGTATGCAGCCATTTTATGTTGTGGGGGGGCTAGAGTAGTTTGGTATTGTATTAAAAATTTGTGTTGGTTCCTACAAATTGAGTATTCAATGCTACTTGTATTTCTGGTTATTGTTAGGTCTAGATAGTTTATTTTGTTGTTTTTATATCTTTCTCCATGGTGAATTTTATGTTAGGGTATATGTTCTTGATTTCATTTAGGATGATATTATTATTTATTGTTTTAATTTGTAAGATGTATAATCTATCGTTAACATATCGTATCCAAGGTCTTTTTTGGTCATCTGTTTTTATGGTTTTTGTGATTAATTGGTCAAGTTTTTGGAGGTAAATTTCTGATAATATACTTGAGGGCGGCGATCCCATTGCTAATCCATCTATTTGCTTATATATCTTATTATTAAATATTGATTAGTTTTGGTTTAGTATGGTCTTTAGGCATTTTGTAATCAGGTTTGTGTATTTTGGTCGATTTTAGGATCAGTTAATTTGTTGTTTTATATTTGTATGGTTTCGCCTATTGGTATATTAAGTACATGTTTGTGATATCAAACGATATATTTTTTTTGTTTTTTGGTTATGTTTATTGTTTTTAGTGTTTCTGTTAATTTAATTGAGTTTCTTATGGTGTATTTATTTTCCAATATAAACTCGTGTTTTAGGTTATTGGCGATTATTTGTGATATTTAATGGCATGTGCAATTTTAAAGTTTATTAGTGGTCTTATGGGATTGTTAGTTTTATGTATTTTGATGAGGGCGTTCATTTTGAGGGGCTTTGGATTGTCCATTGTGTATTGGTAAGAGTTTTTTGGCTGAATAAATATTCATTGTTTTTCGCTAATTGTATGATTTCGTTTTGGTATTTTTTAGTGGGGTCTTTGTTTAATTTTATATAATTGTTGGATTCTATGAATTCTTCTGATTTTGTGTTATATTCTGTTTTTTATATGACTACTGTAGCGTTGCTTTTGTCCGCTTTTGTTTCAATTAATCATTTTTAAATAGTTTTGGTTTCAATTTGTTTGTTTGGTTTATTTGTATTTTATTTTTTGTGTGATTTCCTTTTTTGATTGTTTTGTTGATGATTTTGTAATCTTATCTTGATTTTCGTAATTTATAATGTTTATTGCCAGTTCTGATTCTACTATGAGGTATTCTAATGTGTTTTGTAATTTTGGTTGGATGGTAGATTTTGTACTACTTTCGAGTATCATTACTTCTCCTTTGGTGAAACTCGTTTTTGTAAGGTTTATAAAACTAGGGTGGAATTGATGAATTGTTATTTTGTTTTTCTATTAGTTTGGTAAGTTTAGATTTTTGTTTTTGTTTTTTAATTGATGTAAATTTCTTGCATTTGTCTTCAATTTTGATATATCTAATATGCCATTGGTTTAGTTTAAGTATGTTATAATTCTAAATCTAAGTGGGTTTTTAAGAGTGTATTAGTTAATTTGTTTTTCTTTGTGTATAGAATCCGGATTACCATTTCTTTCAGTTAATAACGGAAAATACAAAATCGAATGCCCAGACTGTAATAATATATACATAGGACAAACAAAAAAGAAAATTAAAACACAGATATCAAGAATAACTCAATGCATACATGAAACCTGAGACCAATAACTCAAACTTAGCTACACACGCCGTAAAAAACAAACACACATCCCCCACTTTAGAAAAAGTACACCTAACAAAAAAGTACAAAAAGGCCTCGAAATGACAATCTGGAAACAAATACAAATTTATAAACATATAAATAATATCATAAACTAACAAATACAAATAAAATCAAACACGATAAATTATTCAACCTAATAGACAAAATTAACCACAAGACAAACTTAAAAGACCCCCACATTGTAGAGCATCCGAAAACAGAACAATAACGGTATAAATATATATATATTTTTATATATATATATATATATATATATATATATATATATATATCAATGCGTGTTAGCATAACACATATTACTCGCACCCTATTAGTCATAAGCGCTATTTGTGTACGTACAACTTATGGTCGTGTAACGCAAGATGTACCCATTGTAGACAGATGTTTTACTTTCAAAATATTTGTTACAGTAATGTTTCAAACTCTACGGTCGTATGTACATAATTGTATCACCCATATATATCAGATTTATAAACTTTCCAAATATGTTGTTTACTTCTTAAACCATGTACCATTATTATTTGCTTAGAATGTCAGTCAAAAGTGATAAATGCTTTACGTGGAACAACGACAGATATCATTCATTTTTACCAGTGAAACATTGACTTTAATCATTGATTTTTATCAATGATTTTTTCACGTTTTTACTCTTAAGACCAAGGATTTTCAAGTTGACATGCATACTTGATTGCTGAATTTTAACTGAAATATCCCTAACCATTCGGTTTTTACTCTTTTATTGGAATTATCCTGGTGTATCAGGCATTTCTGTCAACATAGATTTTTGAACTAAAAGAATGCCAACTTATTTAATGATGATACAGCCTTTCGTTTAGAATTAAGATAGACTGAGAGCTTTAATAAAAGACAATATTTATCCATTAATCCTATTACCTAAACCAAATCAATAAGGTAGCTAATATTCCATCCGGGAAGGGACTTTAGATTAATATTCCGGAGGCTTTGAGTTAATTTATAAACCATACACAGGTTTTGAAAATAAAAAGGGCTTTTTTCCAAATCTGAAAATAAATTTACTTTGTTGAAAATGAGAAATTATATTTGTTCAATTTAAACGCACAAAATTTAAAGAATAGTCAATACTTTATTGGAAATCGTATGGCCTTATTCGCTAACTTTTTTCATCTCATTGTTAACTCGGTTTTATATAAAAACTATTTTATATTTATAACACTTTAATTAAGTTTGAGTGTGAAATAAACGTTACTTTCAAATAAAGCTAATGAGACGATTAGTTAGACCTAAACTAAGCAATTAGCTTTACGGTAAATTAGTTAGGCATTTTTAAACATATACAATAATAGGCAAGTAAATGTTCTTTATATAGATAATATTTTTATTTTCACATACACTGCAGACACATTAGCCTTCATTATATTAATTTTCCCGTTTTTTAACATTATGTCAAAGAGGCAGGGTTTTTTTTATTTCCAAAGAACTTTAATGAACCGATGCAAATAAGAGGGTCTTGTTTAGACCTCATTTGCTTGGAATCGAAACGAAAAGGAGATATTTTTGTTTAAAATATATAACTAGAACTGTCATTCAAGTTTCCCATAACATCTGAATGTATAAAATAGACCATGGTGTTAAAAACTATGACTATATTACACCATAAGTGACATTTGCAAGCACCAGCTAAAAACCGAGCACAAATCATCGAAAGAAAGTTCATAGGGACACTATTTTGCAAGTCAAGATGAAGGGTTGATAAGCTAATAAACCGTGTAGTGGGGTAGGGGATCTGCCCGCTAGCAAAGAAGTCGCAAATCAGCTCTCGTAAGAGACGGAAGTGTTTCCGGTGATACAGAAGAAAATTACTGTTTCGTAACTGAGAGAAAAATTTAGCCCAAGATGAACGTAAAGATGGTCTGCTTTAGAGCGCCCGCGATGTCTAATTTCAACTTTCTTCAAAAATAAATATGTAAAAATTATAAAAACGTTTTAAAGGCGGCCCTAAAACCGATCAGTTGGGATTGCTACAAGATCGAAGAAAATCCGGAGGTTGAAGAGGAGTGATCGCAGGAAAGTATTTGGGGTAAGTGTGAATTTTAATAGCAAAACCTCACATATTAAATTTAATAATTCTTCATAAATCGTAGATTCAAAATTCCTTAAATAAAAATATAATTACTTATTAAAAAATAATAATATATAAAAATATATAATCAAATGGCTTTTTTAAAATAGCATTACATCTGGTGAACATGTAATATAAATCATTTAAAAATAAAATGCAAGTTGAAAAATGAAAAGATTAAAGTTTCATCCAGTTACAAGAACTAACCGCTTAACAAAGTCACAGCACTTTATATACACAAATTTAATAGTAACATATTTTATTTAAAGTCGTTATCAGTAAAAGAATTAGGATTTTATAAAGAAAATGATCAATAAGGAATTAGTAATTAAGTTAATATGACTTATTTTATCTTCATATATAATTTATTAAACGTATAGCATCCAGTAACATATGAGGTAAATCCAGTAAATGTGGTAAAACAGTAAATCCAGTAGTTCTAAGAGCCTTCACATTTATGTTTGGGAGCACAAATATAAATTTAAACACAAATACACTAGGATGTAATCTTGCCTGTTACTTCTGCAAATGAATAATATGGTCATCCAATAAACCTTTCGTTTTCAATACAAAGTACGTTTTACTAGATTTCAACTATGGTCCTTAAGTCATAGATGGATCTCAAATAATTCCGTGACCCCAATAAATAAATAAAAGGCTCATTGGTTGCTAGTTAGTTTTATTATAAAATCAGGATTTGGTTCTTCTCAGAGATTTCCTTGAGATAAATATTTCGAACCGAAGTTTAATTGACATGATAAATCATTATTTTCTATGAACACGGTGTGGTGTGGGAAGGTGAGACATGAGCTGAACGGAGGAAAGAAGAGTTGGTGGTTCGAGGTAAGGTAAGGTAAAGATCCGTAGGAACCCCTATGTAATCTGCAGCTATTTCATTTCTACGTTACATTCAAATTAAATCCATAAGTTTACTGTAATAATAGGATACTCAAATCTTGAGTTTTTTTAAAATTTATAATAATCAATGAAATCAAGAGAAATATTCCGAATCAATCAAAACCCCTTTTCATTCAAAGCAAATGAGGACTAAACGAGATACATTACTCATTAGAATTCTTCCCATATAAAGATCGAAGGGTATTTGATGTAATGTTAGTCAAATGGGAAAACCCATAAAATGATGACTAAAGTGTTTAGCAGTGTATGGAAAAATAAAATCATTATATTACAAGACTATTTTTTTTCTTTCCTACTATTGTATATCTTTTAAAATGTCTAACTAATTTATCGTAAAAGTAATTGTTTGGTTTTAGTATTACATATCGACTCAGTACCATTTATTTCACTCTTTCATAAATAATTGAAATGATATAAATGGAAAATATATTTTATATAAAACGAATTAACATATTAGTGAAAGATCTAAGCGTATATTCTTAGAATGTCTAAAGAGTGTCCATAAAAGGTATTCATTGACTTTTCTTTAAATTTTGTACGTTTAAATTAAACAAATCTAATTCCTTGTTTTTGACTAAGTAGATTTAACTCATGACTCCAGAGTTGTAAAAAGGACTTTTCAATATGAAAACCTCTTTCTGACTTATAAATTAGGTCACAGCCCCCGGAATAATATTCTCAAGCCCCTTCCGAGATGGACATTTTTTTACGACATTTATTTGGCTAAGCTAATATGATTAGTGGAGTAATATTGTATTTAATTATGTTCCCTGTCCACCCTAATGCGAAACGAAGGTTGTATCATCGGTAAATGTCGAAGAGCTTTTTCAGTTTAATAAGATAGTCTGAATGAAATTCCAGATAAACCACTCTGATACACCAGGATGAACCCATGAAAGGGTACACAAAACGAAAAGTTGTGAGTCGCTAGGGATATTCCAGTTACGGTAAGGAAAAGAGTATTTATGTCAGTTAGTGAGAATGTATATTTCTGGTTAGCAGAGTAAACACATAGAATAAATATTGATAAAAATCACCGATTTTGGCCGCTGTCACACGTAAAGAATTGATTACTGACATCCCAAACAAATAATAATGGCTTATGTCTTAACAAGTAAGTAACATAGTTGAAAACTACATAAATCTGATATATCTGAGTGATACAATCATATTCTCACGACCGTAAAATGTTAAACATTTCTGTAACAGAAATTTTGAAAGTATAACATCTGTCTACAATGGGTGCATCTTGTGTTACACGCATGCAAGTTGTAGCGCTTAGGGCAAGTAGGGTGCGAGTAATTTGTGTTACGCTAACACGAAGGAAATATATGAAACTTCTTTTTAGGTAACTTAATAAAATTTAAGATATTTCTATTTCGCAAAATGTAACTCAACAAAGATTTTATCCGGTCTCTATTTAACTGAACCTTTCTGTTTCGTGTCCAAAAAAAAATATTGTACCCAAGCCAAAGCAGCTATTCAATTACTTTAAACCGTGTTGTTAAATTAATTACTGGAAAACCTTCCAATCAAATTTTAGTAATTACTAGCACATGATTAGAGTTTGGGATAAATAACCATTTTTGTCACGTTTTTTTTGACGTGGTGGCTAGTTTAGACCAGTAAACTATCTGCTACCATTTGGTTTTTTACCATTCTCTGAATCAATGTCATAACCAATGATCCCAATTAATCTACTATTCCTAAGGTGTCATTTAGATATCTGTCTTGTACACCGTGTGTTTATAGTCTCTATTTCTCCATCGGTACGTAGTCAGAATGTGTGGACAGTAAGTTAGTCTTTTGAGATATATATTATCTGGTTTTCTCAAATTTTAAATTCTGGTTTAGGATTATTTATATTTGGATAAAAAATCATACAACAAAACCTACTGTTTTTATACTTGGTAAAATTATTATCAAAGAATCTTAATACATTCATCTTGGAAAATTTGTTTACCGTTTTGTATATAGAGAAATTAATTGGAGTGCGAAAAATATTATATGTAAATCAGCTATTCATAGAATATGGCAGGGATATTGTATTTTATGATCCCTAAACAACATAGCTCCAAATTTCTCCCAAAATATCTACTCACTGTTCAATGTTTTCATTCTTTCAATCCTAAGTTCAGAATATTGTATGCAGTTTGGGAGAGTAATAAGAAACGTTTAGAGGGGGGTGGGTAATATGGTAGAGGTTTATCCGATACATCACAATAAATTATAAACCTAAGGTTTTGGTGTATACAAATTTTAGATACATAAAATTTTTGATAATGTCATATCAGCGTTCTCAGTTACGTTTTATTACAGGAAGCCTAAATAATTACCTTGGATGGCATAAACATTTGCAACATATATCTCGACGTTTGTTAATCTTTGCATAATTTCATATAGCTAAATTATAGCATATGTTAATGTCAAAAAAGAAAGTATTCGTTTTAAGTTGAAGGACACTATTTTTGTGTTTCTATTTTATAGTTTCCTGCTATTGAAGATACAACTCACTAATTGTGCCTCAATAAATCCAAATATACACTTCTCCACGTGGTTGTGACGACGATTGGCGTAGTTATATGAATTCAAAAGTATGTAGGTAATATTTATTACCTTTATTTAGAATGGTATGGATATCTTAAAGAGTTTTATTTCCTTGCAAATAGTAAGTTCATAACTCAAATATCACAAATGTAAAAAAAAAAAATGGCAACACTAACACCTATAATTGATTGAAACCTCTTTACATTAAACATCTTCTCTCAGTCTCTATATGTTTCACTAATTTCGCCTTTAACCACATAAACATTGCTTGCAGATAGAAAACCTATCTACGTTGGTAAAAGCACACTTTAATTCAGAGTGTTTCTCTACATATAAAAGAATAAAGTAAAAGAATATTCAAAGACATTTATTGTTTTAATAATCAGGTGATTGAAGTTAAAGAAAGCTTAGATTTACACGAACTCAATTCTTATTGAGTGTTTGTGTGAGTGTTTGTCTGTCTGTCTCTCTCTCTCTCTCTCTCTCTCTCTCTCTCTCTCTATATATATATATATATATATATATATATATATATATATAAAGAACTAAGTCAAAATATAAATACAAGAATTATAATTGAATTTACAATTCAAAGCTTTTCGTTGGCTAACAGTACCAACATCATCAGGAATATTAAATAATTAAAATTAACATACGTATATATCATGATATATGTTAATTTTAATTGTTTAATATTCCTGATGATGTTTGTACTGTTAGCCAACGAAAGGCTTTGAATTGTAAATTCAATTATAATTCTTGTGTTTGTATTTTGACTTAGTTAATTAATAATACACAAGAATACATATTGCGATATATAAATAAATAAATAAATATATATATATATATATATATATATATATATATATATATATTAGGTTAGTTTTGGTTGGTAAAGATTATTTAGATTTTTTGGACTAGGAGACTGACAGACTTACCTTGGTAAGAGTCCACTCTGTAGTCTTGAAATAGAAACACATAAAAGCACTTAAACAATGATATATTTCAACCACACAGTGGTCTTTGTCAATCAAAGAGAAAACACAAAAAGAAATATGAGATAATGAAATAAAATAATTGTAATCACAGATTGTGTACAGTAGAAATCAGATGTCACAGATGCACAGATTAAAGATATATATATTGTTAACCATCCGTGGTCAGGCCTATGTCTAAATATCAGAATTAATGGCCACAGACATGATGTTAAAATTATGAATATGGATAGACCAACAGCTCAACATGCTGCGAGTCACAACATCACAACTTTTGATGACTGCTATACCACAAAAATAATTAAATCACTCCCCCCTGATTGCAATCCCTCAGAACTGAGAAGGTGGGAACTATCATACCAGTGGTATACCAAGTCCAGAGAATCCCCTAACCTCAACATCAGATAAATCCATTCATTTTTTTTTTCCAAATAGCCTTATCTCTTTTCCCTTGACATACTTATATAAACTATAATCACTCATATGTTCATGGAAACAATATATATATCTTTATTCTGTGCATCTGTGACATCTGATTTCTACTCTACACAATCTGTGATTACAATTATTTTATTTCATTCTCTCATATTTCTTTTTGTGTTTTCTCTTCGATTGACAAAGACCACTGTGTGGTTGTAATATATCATTGTTTAAGTGCTTTTATGGGTTTCTATTTCAAGACTACAGAGTGGACGAATAAATGCTAGTGATGCTAAAATATATATGATTGTTAATTATTTAGAAACCTAAAGTCGTGTCTATAGAAAGGTGAGGTATTAATAAATAACCTAAAGGTAAAACATTTAGATAAGTTAGGTAATATATATATATATATATATATATATATATATATATATGTGTGTGTGTGTGGGTGTGTGTGTTGCAACGGGCCGGCACCCGCCACCCACTAACTCTACCACACACACACACGCTCACTTACCCAGCCGTCAACCCTTTCGTTGACCAGCTCTATAGCGCATGGCCGGCACCACACCCGTTGCAGAGCAAGAATTTTGAAACGAGCCGCTCGCAGCCAAAGCCACGAACGTAGTGCAGTGCTAGCCAAAATCTGCCAGAAAACAAGTCACTGGACTTAAAAAACAAAAACCTAACTTGCTGAGGATTTTACCCTTAACGGGTGAGTCATCCCGGGGAAGGAGTTCTTTTGAAAGACATATAATCGGCGAAATGACCATATCGATTGTAGGAGAGTGTAAGAAACTTGTTTAAAAGAATACTCAAATTGTTTGCAAGTTAGGTAAAAAATATTTATTTTTTAATTTTAAAATTTATTAATTTAAAATATGCATAGCACAGTATGCATTTTAATTTTTATCGTTGTATTACATTTTGTGTTGTGTCTTGCTAATTCTAAGAAAACATTCTATTTGTTTTTTCTATTTGAAATTAAACATTTAATTAGGATTTTAAAATTTTATTTTACTAACTATCGGAATATAAAGAAGCGTAAAACTTTACTCAATTTAACACTCAATCTTGCTTGTCAAAATTAAACCCTTTCAACCTGAAGTTTTTATTATTATCTTCAATTTAAATATCTCTTTTCCCTTAAGTGAATATTTAAAACCTTTGACTGCTTGTCCTAATTTTATTTCAATATCCCTGGTTATGTAACCTTGAAATTTTAATTGTCAATGTTTGTTTATGTTTCCTTGGATTTTTACTTAAAAGTTATTTGTTACATTCTACAAATTTTCGTTTTAACCCTTTTGTTTCTAGCAAAGCTTTACTCTCCAATACACTCCGACAGCTCCATAACCTTTACATTATGTTCAACTAGTTAAAATCTCTAAACAAACAACTTATTTATGGCAACATTCTATATAGCCATGTAAGTGATAAAATTTTTCCTATATCTCTATCAACTTTAATTGACCTTTCAAAGTTAATTTCTACTTGCTTTAACAGGTAGAGTTTTAATCAATTTTACCAAACAACCTTAAAACAATTTCATAAATTACATTATATTATAAAAAAAACCAATTATCAAACACATACTGAAACAAAAATTACATATAAAAACATATAGATATATCTTCCACAAGATCTCCAAAATATTTACTGAACAACAAATCCTAATTAATAAAAATTGTTAAAACATCTGCTGAATGAAATCAAACACTTACCTAATTGAAATTACAACATTTAATATATATTTTAATTCAAACGTTTACTGAAACACAGTTAAAAACCTTTCTAACAGATTCTCAATCATTTACAAAAAGAGATCTACACATTTACTAAAATTTATTTAACCCATTTAATAGAAAATATTTAACCCTTTGGTTACAATTAAATTAACCCTTTCTGCAAGAAAGTCATACATACTGGAAATTTATTGACATTTACTGAACATTTATCAACGCGATTTCTGAAGGAAATGTATACTTACTAAAATTTGACTAACATTTGCTGAATGGTCATTAACCCATTTGCATAAATTAAGTAACTTTAATTTTAAAAAACTTGCAAAAATTTCATTTTTCAATTAAGTTTTCTATATCACCAACATTTTATTATATATAAATCATGAAATAATCAAAATACACTTATAATTAATCTAAAAGAAAAAACTTATTTTAATATATTAGATAGCCCCACTCACAATTTTAAAATCTCTTGTTTTAAATATTTGGGTATTATTCATATTTTCACAATGTACAAAATTCATCTATATATATAAAGCCTCCTTTTAAAACATCTCTTGTGTTACTTAAACCTTTTGTTGCACTCTTAAAATATTTAAAGTTTATACGTATCAAAGTCATAACTCTTTATTTTTACTCAAACTTTAGTTTAATTTAATTTATTTGATGCATATATATATATATATATATATATATATATATATATATATATATATATATATATTTACCCCTTTCTAAATAAAATCATCAGTTTAATTTAAATAGATTGAATTAATGGTATAACCCTTGTTTATTAAAGAAGAACAATTTATATTAATTGGTTTCACTTTTAAAAATTACAAAATAACTCCTTCTAAATAAAACAACAATTCAGTTTGATTTAATTATATAAAATACCGCTCCACTGTTAGGACTTTCTGAAAACAATGCCTGCCTTCGAATCAGCTGTGGTAAACAAACTGTCTTTGTCAGCCATCTTGCATGCTTACTTTTATCATATCATATTTAATTTATTTCAACATATCTCTTACTTAACTTCCTTACACCCTCATAAATTTTGCCCCTTTAAATGATTTAAACACCTTTATTTGAGTTTTTTACAATAAAACCTTAACCGTTTACAACATTTCTAACCTAAAATTTTTATTTCCCTTATTTTCATGAAATGCAACATAATTTCTACTTTTATGGCACCGCCATCTTGCAACTCTTACCCCTCCCTTAAACAAAGCCACCAGTATTTATTACTGAATTTCCAAGTTTACTATTTATGGTTTTAAGATTTATTTAAATTGTATTACATTTTCCCATTTAAAAAAAATTTCAAATTAAAATGTCTAATTTGCAAAGGGATTACAAAGCAGATCTGACCTGAATTTTTCCATAAAGCAAGGTATACACATTTCTCCCTCTCTCTTCCGTTCTCGCTTTGTTCTCCAGCGGGGTGGGGAGGTCCGGCCTGGCTTCATTCTTGAACGAAGCTGGCTACTTGTCTGCTTTCACATGAGTTGCCGCCATCTTTGAAAGTAATCTTTTCCTTGGTGTTACGGATCGGCTATCTTTCAGGTCTGCTAGGCTTCCACTTTTCTCCGTGAATGGTCATATTTTCTGTCTTCGATGTAATTGGCACATCTTTAAATTTGGAACTCTTACTAATAAAATTTTAACTTTAAACCCTTTTGTGACACTGTTCCTAGCTGGGCATTTTCTAACACTTGAATTTTTAAAATCTTTTACAAAGTTAATTTGAATGTTATTTAGTTAGGTTTGAATTTAGGTATTATTTAAACATTTTTTCTAAATCAACACTGTTCACTTCGCCTTACCCTTTCGGAGTATGGTTGACTTTTAGTTAAATTTTAAACACACCTACTTCAGAAGACGCTTGCACATATCGATCTAACTGTTAGGGATACCTCTTTCTGCTAGATCTTCACCGAAAGGGCCCCATTTTTCGAAACACCACTTCACGACATACCGGCGAATCACACTTTACTTAGCCGCTCATAGTTTTTATACGGTTTACGGTAAAAACACTACCGTCCATTGTCTTTTACCGGAGCTACCTTCGACACCCGTCTGTTCACTTTGACAGTCTCAGTAAAAGCTGAAAGCGTCATGACGCCAAAAATTACTCCCACCAGGAGCCTACCATCTCCAGTATCCGTTCCCACAATGCATTTCAACCAATAAGGATCTCTATCGATTTCGTCACAATCTGCGCACGCATTCCCTCTGTATGTTTCAAAGTTCCTATCAAAATCAATACCTGGGTCGAAATATTTACTATTTTTCGTTCTAGCCGTATAACACTTTATGGGTGCATTTAATGAAGTTTTCTTATTCTTGTTTTTTGATGTCATTCGCCTCGCTGTATCTTTGGAAATGTCGATTGTATTTCTAGGTCAATTTTGACAATTTCCCACTTGCAAATGTTTCTATTTTAACGTTGCTACCCCTTTTATGGTGGCTTGGTTTGTTTTATAAAAAAAAAATTTTAACTCCCTGTGTTTTAAATTTTTTCTTTTTTGCGGTGTGTATTCCAACAGAATACAGCACGCCGCAGTATATGAGTGTGTGTGTGTGTGCTTCATATACACAATGTTTCATTATTAATCCTTCATTAATTTCTTTTATGAGTTTCATATTACCTATATTTTGAAATTTGCGGTTATTATTAATAAATTTATTTACAGAATTTCAAGAAGAACGATTTTTATGTTTTTGGGTTTTCATAGGTATTTAAATATCCCAATAATATTTTCTTAGTATGACTTATATTAGATTGACTGAAGGTTTTTTTCATTTTAATTCAAATGCACCGCCTTATTCATGCGTATTATTTATTTATCGTTAATTATTATTTAAAAAAACATCTTATATGTTTAATACGCAATTTTTACATTTGTATTTTGATATGGTTTGGTTTTATTAGAATTGTTTTTGTTTTCCTTAAAGATGTACCTCTTATAAACGTTTTTTTAATGTTTAATAAATTAAGGTTTCCCTCCCATTTTAGTTTCTTTATCCATTATTGATAATATGTTGTATATATCAGCCAAGTTTAATTTTATTGCTTGATTAGAATTATTTGATTTGTTTTGTTGGTTTACGGTACATCATATTAAATTTAATATCTTCATACTCTCTTGGTATTGGAAAATGTAGAGAATTTGTTTTACCATTTGTTTCCATTTCATAAGTAGATTTGATGTTTTTATTTTAGGTTTTACTTTAAATTAAGTAATTTTATTTCTCTATCTAAAATATTTGGTAAGTTCATAGTATTATTGTTCCTTATATACTTTCCATCAATTCTATCTTAACCAAAATCGATTATTATCCTACACTATCATACACTCATTCATTTTACTATCTATAAGTTGTGAAACGATTTCAGATAATATAATGATAATTAGGAGCCCATTGCTAGACCATCTTTTTGTTTATAAATTTCATCAAAGCAGTCTTTTTGATTTAATAATATATTCAGTGTAATCATGACAATAGATTGCCTTCAGCAATAACCTTTTTAAAACTCTTTGTTTCTAAATAAAAATAATTTATTTTAGAGGTAATAATTATTACAAAATAACGAATAGAGTTATTGCTTTTTAGAATTAAAGTAAAGTGAAGAATACCTATTTTGTTATTCCGAGATTCAAGACTTTACTCTAGTTAAAAAGTGTCAAGCTCTTACATGAAACAAAACCCAGATACACTAAGAGCCCCAGGAGCAGAAATCCGTTATGTTGTCCAGAGCGGCAAGTCCATAGCTATAAAATGTTGTTGAAACACACTGTATGTTTTTAATAATACAAAAACAAACCCTGATTATGATCTGCCCAAACAATAACAAAGCAACAGCCGTAAATTATAAAAATCGAAATTTTTAATTAGGAAACAAGAATAACTTAACAGGTGTTATTGTAGTAGTAGTGAATGGCGTAGTTTGTAAACACTTTCTAATTAAAAGCGTATACGTTCCTGCCCATGCGAGCCTATAATTCATTATTATTGTTAGAATTGTAACAATTCTATTTCAAGTGAACGTTATTGACAAATTTTATTTGAATACATGTGTAACTTATATCCCACTATTTTACACTCATATAACTCGAACGTATCATTAAAAATTATTTTAAAGTTTTGAAACCATGCCCAAGTCTCTTAACCCTTGTAGGACCAGGGAGGGCTGTCAGGCCCATGGTTTTTAATTTTATCGTTTTTGTATAGAAAACCTTTTCGGAAAATTTATATAAAATTATTTATTGTCAATCTGTAACTGAAGAATCGGTTTCTAGACTTGTTAATTTTTTTACAAAAATTGCTATCCATAAGAATAAAAAAGTCCGTTTGGGCCTCAACGTAACCATTTAAAAAGTTTTCATATGTCAACTCTTTTTTTCATTTTTATGAAAACAAACAATATTTAACATCAATAGTGTATTAATATAACAAGTTAAACGACTGAGGTAACTTTAACTTAAATTTGTGTAAGATTGGTAGCACTGGTTGACCTTGGTATTTTCCGCTTTTTGCCGCTTGTCATTTCAGTCTGCCAGTGTGTTTTTGTTTGCCAGCATTGCTGAGGTTGTGTCTGTGTTATTACTTACACCGAAATATGTATAACGTATATGATCATAACAGTGAAATAGGCAGAATATTTGATTAGGAGATGGAGTTAAATCAGATGAAGAAGAGGGGAGAGGGAGTGAAACAGAAGATAATGCTATACAGCTCGAAGAACAGGTTGAAAATGAAGACCCAGAACACCATGACCCATGACAGTGTTTTACACTCTAATTGATATTGTGTGTATAAATGCTTTCACTTTGTATATTCGAAGCTTTCCAAACTGGAAACCGAGAGAAAAGAATCAGCGGCTTCAGTTTTTACGCATGTTGGCGCTTGAGCTTATCAAAACGCAAGTAAATGTACGAGCACAAAACATCGAAGGTCTAACTAAAAACACCGTGTGTGCTATAGAACAACTTCTTGAACGAAAACTAACTTATAACGTTCGACCTCAACCAGTCCCACAAGCTGAAGTTGGTCGTGGAAGATGCTTCATTTGTGTCGGTGCAGGGAGGTCAAAGAAAGTAAAATATGATAAGTTAGGGAAGTAAAAGTCTGTTTGTAATAATTGCAATAAACATATATGTGGAAATCACAGCCAGAACACTGTCACCTGTGAGAAATGCCAAGCGGGTGGAGCCGATTCTGATTAAATATTTGGTTTAAGAAACATTTGTATTGACTAAATAACATTTTTATGTTTTCATAATTTAATCAATATTTTTTATTATATTTCATCATATATTCATGTAATAGTTTAGTCAATAATATAAATATAAAGTAAATAATGTAAAGTGATGTTTTTTATAAGTTCAATATATAGGCCTATATATTTAATAAAAGAACGTTTTTGTTTTGTGGGCCTGCCAGCCCCCCCCCCCGGTCTTTGAAGTAACGGCCTGACCCTTGGTCCTACAAGGGTTAACTAGGATCAAGATGATGAGATATTTAAAGTAGGAGTAGACAATTTAGTCACGATATCTCCATGTTCGCTTTCATTAACTTCTGATTCTGAGAGAGAAGGGATAATTGAGTCATTTTATAAGAAGTACTTTGAAAGCAATTGCATCAGAAACATTTGCAAATCTCAAATACACATCTCTACATTTTCTTATTTCTATTATTCTATTTTCTATTATTTTTTTATTTTGTATTATATTATGTTATAGAACATAAAATTAAGAAAATTTAGTTGTAATGCTTGTTAGTAAACAATGTAGGATGCTTTTTGTAACTATGAATCATTTATTTAATTGTAATATTTATATATGAAATGCAACATATTGAGATAGTAACGGTTCTACGATACCAACATTTATAAGAAATAATGCGTTAGTAGAAAAAAACATAAACACTTAAACCTGTATTTCACAATGCTTTACGCCCCTTCTATTTATAATGAATGTCCATCTGGCATCGCAGTCCTATCTCATTGTGTACCTTTCACTATTATTGATAGAACAACATTTTCTGTTAAAATATCTTTTACCTCATTTCGTTTAAAAAACAGGCAAAATATCCAACCACCTAACTATTACATTAAAGTTATGTTTTACAGATCCAGACAATATTCAGTGCAATTTACGGTCATCGGAACTATATGGCTCATAGAGTTATAAATTATTGAGCTAAAAGGAAATGTCGGCGAGATGTAGTCCAAAGTAAGCTTCCTCTAATCATTTGTGAAACATGATATTTGTTATATATACATGTCTCTTCTGACAAAGAATGTAATTAACATTCTTTCCACTTTCAGTTTGCCTGATTTTTAAATCAATTTGACATATTTAAAACCTCGTTTTAAATGTTTTATTCCATCTTGAGATTGGCAATGCAATTTTAGACCGAGAAAGAAGTCAGATGGTATAAGTAAACAAAGTATGTATTTATAAATAAAGTATGTAGCTTTTAAGGTTAAGTGCTTAAACAATTTGTAGCTTCACTTAGATGAATCTATCAAGGTTTTAATTCTTCACTTACTTGGCCTGTTTTTAAATATATCGTTGAAGTTTTATAAGTATACCACTTGGAAAAAAAATTTGTTTTTTTCTAACATCAACGTTGACAATGACCCACTAAAGGAGTGCTTTATATCTCATTGGGAATATTATGTAAATTTGTGTTATTAATTTTTTTCTTAAGCGCTAAGGTGTTATTATCTAAAATTTGCTAAATCGCGCTCACACTGGAGCACAAGCTAACACACCATGGATTAAATTATTTGTGTTTGTACTACTATATTAGTACTTCATCCAAATTATGCGTGTAGCAGTAAAGAACCTGCTTAGAATGATTCCTGAAGATTTCATAACAGAAGATATTCTTATACGTGGAATGATTTCCTATTTTACAATGAAGAACAATCATATGGAACAAGATAAAGCAAATACAAATATTTAATTTTAATAAACCTATAATATTAATTAAACGTAATATTAATAAAATTAATGAAACAATTTAAATTAAAAATAACACTTAACAATAAATTATTTACAATAATATTTAAATTTAAATTGGTCCTAATTTATTAATAACAGTTTTATTTTCTGAATAAATAAAGTTTTCTATACATTCAATGCAATATAATTTATAACATTTTAAAAGGATAACATTTTCACATTTAAAAATGTGTTTCTTCGTCAAAACAATGTTTTGCCATAGTTGACTTTTGAGACGTATTATATTTAAAATGGGGAAAATGTTCTTTCGCACTAACTTGTAGGTTTCTTTTAGTTTTTCCAAAATAATCCATCTGACATATTACACACAGGAGACTATAAATTCCCGATTTATTATTTTTTTTATTTAAATTTTTCTGGTTCAGTGTAAAAACAAAGATTTAATAATATAATCTTACTGGGATATAAAAGTGACGTTTATTCCCCAGCGAATCCGTTTTCCCAGGGATTTTATAAATATTTTATCCTTTTACTAAGAATTATGTGCTGTTAAAGGTTAGTAGTAGAATTGTGCTTACGTTAAAATGATGGTAAGGTTTTACACGAAATACAGTGCAACACAGGTAGAATGATGAATTTTTAGAAGACGAGACGGAGATTATGATGGTAGATTTTGCACTTACGTAACCGAGAAGAATTATCTAGAATTACAGTAGATATGATTAATTACGTCCAAACTAACGACTATATGAGTTAATATTAATATGAGTAATAATAAGTAGACAAAAGCAGTAAATACAATATATAGGGCTATATAATACAGTTTTATTACCGATTTTTTTGTTAAATTTTTCTCGTACACGAAAATATGTATCCATCTTTCAGAAAAAATACAGTAGCTCTTGTTAACCGCTAAAGATGTTTTCTATATCAGCGGTATACTGGAAGATAAATGTTAAATAACAAATTTTGAGAACAACGTGATAAAGCCGTCCAAAGCTTTAGGACAAAGCTGACCTGATATAAAGACTTTTATCTATGAAGGAGCAGCTTGTGTAAAGAAGAGGTGACCTTAGGAATTGCTTCTTCTGTTAAAGACAGTGTTTTTATTTAGGTTTTAGGCATTAGAGTAACCACAGATATATTTACATTTCTTTAAATACGTCCATCCCAGATAGCTTGCCTTAGCAACTGGGCGGGTCCACGGGTGGCGGATAGTGGAACAGCCTACAGATATGTAGGTTACTTGTGAATAAGGATTCCGGAAGGTTTCTGAATAAGCAGGCCCGGACCAAGGCAATGGTTCAAAGGTGAGGAATTATCCCTCCTCGTCAGTCAACCGGTTGGGTGTGGTAGAATTAACTGCTCTGACTGGGGACTGGGGTCGTTGGGAATTAAGTCCTCACAATGCTACTCTCACCTCCCAGGTGAACCAAGGGCAATGCGGTTGTGCAGTATGGGCGGGAAACTACCCTAACGACAGAGTTGTAACAAAAGAGAGTAAAGCAGGCTGTTCGCTCCATGAGCAACAGTTAATAATGTCCTGAACTTAGGGTGGGCTTCAAGGTCAGTGACTGAATACCCAATCCAAGGTGGAAGGCATCGTGCCGATGGATGAATGGCTACAGGGTGTAAAATGCAGTCGCACACGATCACCTTGATGAACCAGACAAAACCTGTATGTTGTCTTACCAGGGCAGTGGGGGCTCTGCTCTGGTTGACCGTTCTTTCCCCCATACTCGTGGGAAGCTAATGGATCAAGTAAGTACACAAATTGATGTTGAGTCTGCACAGACAGCGGGAGCCAATGCGACGGCAAACAGTGAGTCTGTAGCAGATATGTAAACTGCAACCACCACTAGCGGTGCGGGGGCGGCTGCCGACTGCAGAAACCAGTGAAATGGTTGTAGAGTTGAGCACGCTCTCTCTACGGAGAAAGGGTAAAAGTGGAGCAGCCAGGAGGCGGCTCCGAAGAGATCAGGCGAGAGCAGCGGGAGGGCCAATAATCCTGAGCACACAACGCAGAGGAGGCCAAAACCGAGCCGAGAATGTTAGCGTCCAGGGCTTGGATGTTGTGAGGGGTGAGGTGCAACAGGTGGGAAGCAATCAACCACGAGCATCAGATACCAGCACGTCCAAAAGGCCTAGGAGTTCGACTTCCAATCCCTCTCCAGTGGAGGAAGGAAAGAATAAAGCTAAGCTGGGACAAGAGGGGGATGCTGCAGGGTCTTCGGGCGCATACGGCGACACCCTTCGGCAAAAGCTAGCCATTGTCCCAGTCAGCTACCCAGAGTGTCAAATCTCTGAAGGGATGACGTTGGAGCTGGAGGAGCTGTTCTTCTCTGAACTGCTGTCTGCTGAGACGGAAAGTGGGGACAGAGGGTTCAGGATTGCATATTTGGAGAGGGGGCTCTAAACATTGTATGCTCCTCACGGGAGAGCCTGGAGTGGGTCCTTCGGGTTCTGCCCAGCTTCACCCTGAGTGGGGGGGGGGGAAATTGAGGGAAGGGCCACCTAATGAGATTTTTTGTATTGCAAAAGTTTCAATGTGGGTGCCCAAACCCTACAATGACGAAGAGGCGGAAAAGATCCTGAATGTGGTCAAAACCCAGAACCCTGGGATAGTTCAGGATACTTTGAAAATGATTGTCAGGAAAAGGGAGGATGCAGGTCTTACACCTATCCTGTATATAGGAGAGGGCTCCCTCAAGGTTTGCGGAGCAACAACCTGAGGGTGAAAGTGGAGCTGAGACAGGCCACGTTCAAGGTCTTCTCTAGTCCTGGGGCTGCTTTGTGGACCAAAACAACTGCTAAGTAAGCAGAACAATGGTCAAGTTTCTCCAAGTGACCCTACAGCACAGCAGGGCAGCTAGGGCTGTCGTGTGTAGGATGTTGGACAGGGGAGAGGTGGACTTGTTGCTCATCCAGGAGCCTGGGTTTCTGGAGGACGTATATGCGGGCTGGCGACATCTAGAGGTAAGTTGTTGTATGATAAGAACTCCGGTGTTCCCAGGACGTGTATCCTGGTCAGGAGGGGGCTGAGTGATTTTGTACTAACGGACTACTGCTGCAGGGACTTGACAGCAATGATGGTGGAGCTGCGGATGGAGGGGAGGATGAGGTAACTGAACCTGGCCACGGCATATCTTCCCTTTGACTACGCAGGGGCTCTACCGACACAAGAGCTGAGGATGCTGTTCGATCACTGCGGGGCTGTGGATGAGGAGCTGCTGGTGGGGATGGATACAAACTCCCATTACACTTCGTGGGGAAGTACAGGTACCAACACTAGAGGTGAGGAACTTTTAGCTTATTTTAGCTCTAAGAATCTACTAGTCTTTAATCAGGGGGAAGAGCCGACGTTTGTCACTAGGGCCAAACGAGAGGTCCTGATCATTACGGTGGTGTCGAACCAGATGGCTAGGTATGTACTAAATTCGCTCGTGTCGGATGAACCGTCTTCTCTGACCATAGACATATTAGGTATGATATCTCTCTCAATCCAGCCATGCTTCGGCCAACCAGGGATCCAAGAAGAACAGACTGGGACTCCTACAGGAGGGACCTGGGCGTTCGGATTGAGGAGGCTGGATTGGAGTATGGTGGGAGGAGAGAGCTAGAAGACTCTGCCACACTGGTTGGCGAGGCTATAGTAAAGTCCTTTACTGATAACTGCCCTCTTAGTGAAGGGGGAAAAGAAGGGGATCCGTCATGGCGGAACAAGAAGCTAGCCCTACCTCGGACGATCACCAGGAGACTCTTTAAAAGAGCAAAAAAGAACGGAGAGTGGGACCAGTATAGGAAAACACTAACTGAATTCAATAGGGCAGTTAGGGAAGCACGCAGAAAGTCCTGGAAGGAGTTTTGTCAAGAGATTGACAAAACTCGGGAAGGGTCACCACTGCATAAAATGCTCTCTAAGTACCCAGTTAACCCGGTGGAGATGCTAAGAACCCCATTGGGAAATATAACAAAAACTGCAGGGGAAACTGTGGAAGAATTAATCAGAACACATTTCCCTTGCAGCACTCTGAGGAAACTTGGGGGAGCAGACACTGTACCAGTTGCCAAACCCTTCACAAGACGTGGTAAGAGGGAGGACTGGAAAGTTGGAAAGGAGGATAGAAACTCCACAAAGGGTAAGATGGGCTATAGGCACATTTAAACCCTACAAATCTCCAGGTCCAGATGGGATCTATCCTGTGCTGCTGCTGTAGGGAATGGCCCTTCTGGTGCTGGTACTTACTAAATTATACAGGCTAAGCATTGCTCTAGGGCATGTGCCTGCTGCCTGGAAATCTAGTAAGGTGGTCTTTATACCTAAAGCTACCGGTAACAAATCGGAAGGGAAAGGATACGGACCTATTACTCTCATGTCCTTTGTTCTTAAGGGACTTGAAAAACTGGTTGATAGGCATATTAGGGGGGTGCTTCGGCCATAAAACCACTGCATTGGAATCAGTATGCTTATCAACCGAGGAAATCCTGCGAGGGAGCTCTCCACCAAGTGGTTGGTAGGATAGAGCAAATGATCGCTAAGAAAGGTTGTTCCATTGGTGCCTTCCTCGACATTGAAGGGGCTTTCAACAACCCCTCAGTGGAGACGATGGTAAATGGTGCAGGACGTCATGGAGTGGATGCGACCACTTGTGGCTGGAAGTTCCATGTTAACGAACAGAAGCATTTCTGTAGTGGTGGCAGGGGAGGTCAGAAGGGCGGAGACAGTCTGGGCTGTGCACAGGGGGGGGGGGGTTCTCACTCCTCTGTTGTGGTGCCTGGTGGTTGACAATGTTATTGAACTCCTGAATGAACAGGTTTACTTTTGTCTGGAATATGCGGACGACATAGTAGTTCTGATCCTGGGCAGATTCCCTAATACAGTCCTTGAGGTAATTGAAAATCCTCTACGACTGATTGAAGAGTGGTGTAATAAGGAGAACCTTAGGGTAAATCCGAAAAATACTGCTCTTATTAACTTCACCAGACAGCGAAAAGATCTGACGACCAGGATGCCTCGCTTGTTAGGTGAATACCCTGAGTTTGTAGGGGAGGTGAATTACCTGGGAGTTACTCTGGACAGGAAACTCACCTGGAAACCACATCTTGAGAGGACAGTTAACAGGGCCAAAAGGGCCCTGATGACAGTGATGACATTGAGAAGAATGGTGGGTAAGAAATGGACACTGAAGCCATCAATGATGCAATGAATGTATCTGAGAGTGATAAGATCTATGATTACCTATGGAGCTGTGGTGTGGTGGAAAAGGCCAAACAGGCACAGTCAAGAACTCAACTGAGCTCTATCCAGAGATTGGCCTGTCTGTGCACACTGTGAGCGATGTAAACTACACCTGGTGCAGCAATGGAAGTAATGCTTAACCTCCCTACCCTTGAGCTTGTCCTTAGGGGAGAGGCGAGGCTGGCGGCATGGAGATTGCATAACTCGAACAACGGGTCTAAATCTCCCAGATGTTTCGGGACATATGAGTATCGAGTGCGTGGTCAAAGAACCTGTCTTGGAGATGGGCAGTGACCACCTTACTTGGACGTTTGCACCTTACCATTTACACGAAACTATGATGGAATGTTCAGGGTTAGTAACATCGGGAGCTCATATCTGGTACACAGATGGCTCCAAGATGGACTTCGGCACTGGTGAGGGGGTGTATTGTAAAAACCAAAAGGTAAAACTAGTTTTTGCCTTGGGGAGGCATACCTCTGTCTTTCAGGCCGAAATATATGCTATATATGCCTCTCTGGGGGGAGATAGCCAGAAGGGGATTACACAGGACCCGGATTGCTATTTTCTCTGACAGTCAGGCAGCAATTAAGGCACTAAACGGACATGTGGTCACCTCGGCCATTGTCAGGGAGTGCCTAAATAACCTTGAAGCCCTGGCAAGGCACAATCAAATCAAGATAGGTTGGGTGCCAGGGCATAGGGGAATATTTGGAAATGAAGCCGCAGATGCACTGACCAGGGAGGGGTCTTCAACTCCCCTAATTGAACCGGAGCCGGAGGTACGTATTTCCAAATCCATGGTGAAGATTGCAGTGCGAAGGTGGATGGCTGAAAGAGACTGTGAACACTGGGTCAGGGCTGAAGGAATGAGTCACAGTAAGCTAACCCTTAGGAAACCTTCCTTTGGGCTGCAGGAGAGTCTCATCTATCTGTCTAGGCAGGAATTGAGGATAGCCATAGGTCTAGTCACGGGACACTGTGGACTAAGGAAACATCTGCATAATATGGGTATCTTCAAAGATTAACCACTGTGCAGATTATGAGAGCAAGAGCTGGAGACCGCCACACACTTCATTTATAGATGTGAAGCACTTGCCAAGAGGCGCTTCTACATCTTTGGTAATAACACAGCTCTGGGAGAGGATGCTGAAGGTAAAATACTAGGCAGAAAACTTCTAAACGTGGTAAGAAGGAAGGGGCTCTTTGACTACATCAGGGAGGTAAGTACAATATACCTAAGGTAGCGGTGCTTCGGCCAGTTTAAACCAGCTCCCCTGTTACATAGTAAAAACGTTACAATGGTGAGTTTACAATCTATTGAATGTGTGTGTGTGTGTGTGTGTGTGTGTGTGTGTGTGTGAGTGTGTGTGTGTGTGAGTGCGTGTGTGTGTATGTGTGTGTGTGTAAACTTCAAAACATATAGTGTAAAATTCCCATGATATAAATATAAACACAAACAAAGAATAACTAGACGTTAGCAACTCTGGTCCGGAAACATGTCACGGATTTTGTAATCAACATTGTAGCATGAGATACCGTAGTTCACTCATAATGACATTTATTTGTTAAGAGTATTTGCATGAAAGCCAACAGGGCGCAAGGAAAGGATTGCGTTTTCCATACTATGGTATTAGTTTCTTAGCTCCATATTATTATTGTAACCAAATTGGGTGGCAGCATGGTATAACACGAGTATGTGTGTGTGTTGCAACGTCCCCCACCCCTCTCTTGCAGAATATTATATTTATTATATATCTGCCGTTCACGCCGTTTTATGTACCGTGTTAAGATCCCTAAATTTTGTCTTGTGTTCCCGCGTAAAGTACCACGCCCAAATACAAGTCTATTCCCGCTGACATCTACCTTAACGATTGTATGACCTCCCTAGGTTGATTGACAGGTTTGTTAGGTCTGCATTTAGTCACATATGTCAGTAAAATAGTCAGCTGGAAAGAAACAACATTTATATGAACACTCAAAGTTTTCAAAGAATCATACCACATCATGATATCTGCCGGCGCAGCAAGGGGACGTGGAAAATATGATCATGTTTAAGATACCTATTTTAAAAGGCTCCTGTGTACTTTAAACATGATAATCCAGTAGACATCGTCTCTGGGCTTCAATGCAAAAAACCAAATAATTTTAGAATAGCTCAATAAAATTGTTCTCAGGATAGAACTCGTTTGGAAAAGCATTAGCTTCTGAATTTTATACATTTATTAATTAATGAAATTTAATTAAAACTGTACATTGATATCATAATCATTATTTACCAGTTGGAAAAAACTAAAAGGTTATATTGGTTGTTCAACACAGGATAAATTCAAATACTGTAAGTTTTTATAATGCATTTAATTACTAATTTAAACTAAACTAATTATCTTTTCAAATAAAACATATTTAGATCTCTCTTTATCTGCACAAATTATTAATTAAAAGTTCGTTAATTTTCACATATTTAAAACCTACATTTCATATACAATTCATTAATTACATTTACATATTAAAAAAATAATTATTTCCAAATTTAACATAATAAAATACTTTATCTTCTTATTTCAGGATTGAATTGGTAAACTCACATTTTAATTTAAATAATTTTAAAGTTTATATGATTATATAAATCTGGTCTTCTTGAATATGATTGGCCTATGGCCAAAACCACTTTGTAATTTATTATTTATTATTCATTATTTCAACAATTTTGTTATACTAATTAATTTTTCTACTTTTAAGATTTATTAATTATTCAACATAGAATGAAGTCATTGTTTAAGGTTAATTGGTAATTTGAATTTAATAAATTTAACTGACTAAATTTGACGATAATTCGTATATAATAGAGAAAATGACTTTCCAAGGATTTCCCTGCCGGCCCTAGAGTCCTCTCGTCTGGATTCCCTGGTCCCTGTACATCGGAAGTTGCCATCCCAGGTCAGTCGATGGAAGGCTTTCTCCATTTCCGCGTAATGGTGGCTGAGTCTGGAGCCCTCGTCCATGGATGGAAGTAGACGGCAGGAACGTGGCTATTTTGGTCCCTTCTGGCCGGGTGATGGTTCTAGGCGCGATCCGACATAGCGGCCGTTAGCACCTCGTATTAAATTTTTTTTCAGACTGCCATACAGGTCCTTAAGTTCCTGTATTTATTGCGGCTGTGTTACCCTTCCCCCCTCTCAGCTCGTCGCTATCTCCGTGCTTGTTTCTTGTACGGGCGAGTTGGACAACGTATTAGTTTTAACCTGCATAATTTTGTTATCTGTTTTAGAACACTGAAAAATGTTAATTATTTTTAAATGGCTGTAACTTTTGAGGTTTTTGAGTTTTTTAAATTCTGTTTTCACTACTGTTTATTATGGATTTTTCTGGTTATTTCAAAATGTCGATGATAGTTCTACGTGGCCTAGTTCTCAAGTTAGCATTTTTCGGCACTTAGAAAATTTTTCACTTACCTCTCGTGTCTCAAATTTAGTTAGTTATTACAATTTCATGCTATCATAATTCTTAATTTGTCCTTATAATACTTATTCAAAATTTTACTGACTCCTTGACTCTTTACTATGTTTGTTATACCATAAATTAAAACCTTATTATTTAAATATTAAAATTGTTATTTAAAAAATCAGAAATTATTAATTTCTTAATTGAAACGTTAATTCAGACCGTTTCATTGTGTGTGTGTGTGTGTGTGTGTGTGTGTGTGTGTGTGTGTGTGTGTGTGTGTGTGTGTGTGTGTGTGTGTGTGTGTGTGTGTGTGTGTGTGTGTGTGTGTGTGTGTGTGTGTGTGTGTGTGTGTGTGTGTGTGTGTGTGTGTGTGCTGCAACGGACCCCATTAACTAGCTTAATAATTTTGAATTATTGAACACTTTTGTTCATTGAGACCGCTTTTTTTTAATTTGGAGAATATTTGTGAACATTAAATATTTAGTAGATTTAATTTTGAAATGTATTTCATTTATTTCAAAATGTAAATATTGTTTATTTATTCTTGAAATTAAACTATATTTGACTCTTGATTTTTTTAATACGAATTAGTAACATATGGCAAATTAACCTTCTAAAATTTAAAAACATTTTTACGAGGTTTACAGTTCGATAAATCTTTGATTTAAATAATTGCTAGCTCCAAGGTACTATAAGTAATATATCAAACTACCACAGCTTTTCTTAATCGAACTTAGTAGAAAATGATTTCATAAACATTTATTAGACACTCTGTACCTGTATAAAATGAATTTATGTTTAACCTAGACATATCATATTTATTTCTATGTAATTATCATTGACTTTTAACCATAAGCTTTTAACATTGACTTCCAGGCAAGTTATTTTCAGAAAGGACCCCGCAGGCATTGCAGTAAATAGGTGTTGTAATTATTTTTATTACAAATATTTCTCTACCTACAAAGCTCTTCATGTTCCTTTGAATAGTCGAGCTTTAATCAGAAAAATCGAGGTTCTTGTTAAAACATTTCTTTTTCTAACTTCGCAAATATTCGATAAAACAAACTAAGAAAAATAGTTATTAGTTTCCATTGTTGCCACGATACAACATGCACATCGTATTGCCCAGTCATGGACAGCTGCTTTCCGGCAAACCTAATATTTTCGAACCTTTTAAAATAAATTCAAGTTAAATTCAGCTGAATAAGTATAGTGGAAGCGAGAGTGTCGTAATTGCGGAGACAACGATCTGACATCGTCCAAAGATGTCAGCAAATACTACCTGGAAGTAACCTTATTTATTAAAGTCTACAGCACAAGGACAAATTATATATATATATATATATATATATATATATATATATATATACATTTACCTGTATATATATATCTATATATAAATTTAATAAATTAAATATATTTCAAAAACGAGAATACTTTTAATGAATATATTATTCAAAGCTTTTCGCCGATAAAATAGTACCAGCATCTTCAGGAAAATAATTATCTAATAAAATATTTTTACAAATATAAATCACATGTGCTACAAACGACCATATCTTTATAAGTATTGCACTTTATGTAAATTCTTCTATAACATCAATGACTTTATAAATAGTTTGGTGCTTTGATCTCACTTGAATTTGTTCGTCAATTAATTTGTCTTTAACTTTATGCTTATACATTTCCAATGTTTCAAATATATTCATTTTTAATCCTTTATTTAATTCTTTTATTAATTTCATATTTTATGTTTCCGGAAACTCGTGTCCATTATTAATACAATGCGTAGCTAAATTTGATTTGTATATGTTTGGTTTGATATAAGCGTTTAAATGTTCTTTCTACCTTTCTTTTAATTTCTTTTTTGTTTGTCCTACATACAATTTATTACAAGTTTGACATTTTATATTCCATTTCTTTCGTGCATATTATTTTTATTTTTGTTATTGTTTATTAAATTTTTAATTTTTTTATCAGTTTTATATGTATCTTGTAATTTATTTATTTTGTTAGCAGTGAATGTAAAAGTTGTCCAAATATTTTCTCTCTTTGAATAAGCTTGAAAAGCTTTGAATAAATATACTCATTAAAAGTATTCTTGCTTTTGAAATATATTTAATTTATTAACTATATTACAAGAAAACATATCACCATATTTTATATATATATATATATATATATATATATATATATATATATATATATACATAAGTGTGCACACCCAATTTGTGAAAATTCCGATAAAGAAGGACACTCGTAACTATATTATGGGGTTAATCACTTAAACAATAGTTTATGACTATCCGAACTTTTTATTTAGTAAATTTATTAAACGTTAATGAGACAAAACGTTTGCGATCGCTATGTGCCGATCTTCATCAGTGTCTTCTTTTTCCTAACCTTAAAAACCGTATTCCAGTAATCTTGGACTGCAGCTTGTCTTGCTGTGTTGAATTCTTGAATTTTGTAGTACATTACGTTCGGTGAATCTTAATAATCACTTAAACAATAGTTTATGACTATCTGAACTTTTTATTTAGTAAATTTGTTAAAATCACTGATGGAGATCAGCACATAGCGATCGAAAGCGTTCTGTCTCAGTAAGTTTTAACAAATTTACTAAATAAAAAGTTCGGATAGTCATAAACTATTGTTTAAGTGATTAATAAGATTCGCCGATCGTAATGAACTACATAATTCAAGAATATTATGGGGTATAATCTCGCTATTCGACCCACCTGCGGAGCTGTGTAATATCGTTATCAAAAAACCGATATTTATTTTATAAATAAAAAATTGGCTTATAATATTTGTTGTCAGACAGATAACACCATTTATTTCCTAAAACAAAAAATACTTTTCATGCTAGAAATAAATGGAAACGCACCGGTTACCGAAGGGGATTTTGTGTAGCTAAAACACATGAGACGTATTGCGCACGGTTAAACAGAGTAGAAAGGAAAGTCACGGAATAAGAGGTAGAGTGTGTTCTCTCTTCAAAGAAAAGAGTATTCTCTCACACGGAAGGAATCTCCACCCCTACCCCCTACACAACAATCTTACAGCCCAAACACATAGAGAACAAGCAATTACGTCATCTCCAATCTCACTGGAATCTTCATAACGTCATCCCGATAACACCAAATCTCGCTACAATACCAAATATTACATACTTTTTCGAGTTTTCAGAGTTTAGCAACTATAAATGATTTGATATCGTAACTTAAAAGTATAAAATTGTATAGTATTATGAAATTCAATAATGGTTTATGTCCGAATTTATGTTTGTCCAAATTAAAGTTTACTGCTTTGATGAATTCAGACATTATATTTAAAAAATTATAACTAGTAATTTTTTTGCTATTTTCGTTCGTTTTCTTTTGTAAAATAATATATTCTCTTAATAAAGCAAAAGAAATATTGTAGCCTATATATATATATATATATATATATATATATATATATATATATATATATATATATATATATATATATATATATATATATACAATGAGTTAGTCTGTTCCCTACTTTATTGCAGACAGTGAATAGATAGGAATAAATGCAATGACAAGTGCGTTAAAATAGGGATAGGTTGTAACGGGATAGCCGTATGCAGCATTATTATAAACGAAGGAAATGTGTTTAATAAACCAAGGTTTAAATTCTCGTAGAAATTCTCCTCTTGCCCCTCTCATTGTGCCTTCTACGTAAGAAGCAATAGAACTGAATTCTAACAACTAGAGTAATTTTATTCCAGAGATGAAATCTATTTCTTTACTTTGATATTTCAATGATGGTAAAATACCCTATTTTATTGACCACTACTACAAAGAACGATACGTAAGTACGCAATAGGTATAAAGGCTGACCACCTTTTTTTATTCTTAACATGAATCAACAAAGATTTTCCAATGGTGAATTAGATTTTCAGATAATTAAAAATATGATTAATATAGCCTACACACATCCACACTTAAGGCTGTGGAAAGCTTATCGATAAGCAACACGGGCCATGTTTCTCTCTATTTTATTATTCCACCATAGGCTCGTTTATCAATCCAACAATCAGATCTCTAGACCTAAGTTACGTATTATGTTTATAGAAAACGTAATTTACAAAAGCTCCAGAAGCACACTGACAAGTTCCTCTTATCGTCATTGTATAGGAGGATTGTAGAAGTAAATTTAAGAAATTACTGCAAGCCTTACTTTATGAAACTTATAACATTGTGTAAACTGTTTATATATATAAAATTAAGTGGCTTACTATAGAAGAGTTTGTATAGTTTACTAATTAAATTTAAAACCAGAGGTCATGTGAATAAATTCATTTAACAGCTACTTTTAGTAACAAATGCAAGAATGCAAGGTTGTTTTAATTTATTAGGAGTATCTATTAGAGCAGTGGGAGGGGAGAACACATTGTCACCCTGTGAGTTTAGTTTCGGTAGGCAATCAATTAACAGATCCGTTTGCAAATACGCCTTCACAGACGTCAATATATTGTCCTTAAGCCTACGCTTTTTAAAACCTTGTGTTTTTTTACAAAGTAATGTAGTTTATTGTGGGACCAAGTAGTATTTTCCCTATTGGAATTACAATCACACTCAATAGTAGAATTGCAATTCCCTCTGGCATTAAGAAGGAAAGAGACGTTGTCACTGAGTCTAAAATACTTGAGGTAATATATTATGCATTACAGTTTTTAAATATTTATATTCGTTTACAAAAACCATGACAATATATTGCCCTCGGTCCTACTATTTTAAAACCTTTGATATTTACCTAAAATACAATGTTTTTAGAGTTATTAGTTATTTTGTAATAATAATAATAATAATAATAATAATAATTTATTCTGATGCTGGTTAGAATTACAATCACCCTCAATAATTACGTGAAGACTAATTTTTTGGGTATGCCGTGTGTGTAAGGTACTCCTTTGCTTGAATAAAGACAAACAATTCTTCTAAAAATTCCATCCATTATAGTAAGATACAGTCCGTGGAACATGTTCATCCCACGTACAGTCAAATAGTTTCAAGAACCGTGCTGGATTTTGTGTATTATTATATTGTATTCAGTCAATTCCGTAAAGTAGAAGACCTAGATTCCCAATTGCGACTGTAAAACGCCACCTTAATTAGAATACGCCTGTAAACTGGAAAGGTTTGTGTTCAGGTTAGCAGTAAGATTGCAAAAAAGATGGAGACTGGACTATGAACCATTATTTATAAATATGTGTTTAAGAAAAACCTCTACCCGAAAACAATATTGCCAAACAATTACGAATTTTGCTTTTAATTTCTCTGTGTTTTGAAGATTCAAGGTTTTGTCACACTACGATAAATATTATTAATTCCAGGTTTATCTAATCACAAAATATGACCTCATATGAGAACCATCTTTCAAATTATATGAGAATAACGATAGTATGAAAGGCGACTATAGCAAAAGGCGATATTGTCCGATAGTAAAAAGGCATTTGATGCAAAATAAATAAATATATTTATATATATATATATATATATATATATATATATATATATATATTTATATATTTGCACCACCTCACAATAAACCATTTATTACTCAAACCCCTTTCAGCAATAATTTCAAAATCAAAGTATTTTTAAATACTGTGTAATGTTGAAAGTTCAAATTATAAAGTGTTTAATCTGTAACCGTAAGTTGCAATTTTAGGTGGGTAACAGCTGTGCGTTATTTCAGTTATTTTATGATTTAGAAGTTTTATATTTTTTTTACTATTTGTGTACTTGGATGTTGTCTTTATATTACGCTGACGTTTATTGGACTAATGACCAAAACAGATTTTTTTAATAAGGATTTAGTATTATTACTATTATTATTATTATTATATATCTAACTTTTTTGTTTTAAAAGATATATTATTTGGTGTTCTTGAATTTAACTTCAGGTTAGGAAAATATTTGTATTAAAAAAAAATCATACAACTAACCCAACTGTGTTCTTTCCGTTTATTGTCAGGGAATTTTAAAATTTTTCCTCCTAAGACAATTTAGAAAAATCTTGTATGTCAGGAGATTGAAAGGAGTGTAAACAGTATAATATATAAATTAGCTTCATATACAATATGAAAGTATCATTTTATTTCATGATCCCTAAAAATAATACCTTAAGTTTTCTCAAGTATCTTATCACTATTGGTATTGGTACTTTCTCTCAACACTAAATTCAGAATATTGTGTGCCATTTGGAAGAGTAGTGAGGAGTGTTCAGAGTGGAAGGTTGGGGGTAATACGTTGAAGGTTTATCAGATACATCACATTAAATGATACACGTGGGATGTTGGTAGCGCTGCTGCAAAAAACAGTATCCAGATACATTATATACTCGTATTGAAACCGTCATATCAGCGCTCTCAGTTACGTTTTTTACTTTGGATAATTGCTTTGGATGACAAATACATTTGCACCATATATCTCGGAACTTATTTATCTTTACAAATTTTCGTGTGGCAAAATTATTGCATATGTTAATGTCAAAGGAGAAAGTATTCGCTTTTAATTGATAGATGGAATTTTTTATCTAGGTTTTATTATTTGTATCCGTGAATCCCATTATACACTTCTCCATATATTTCGTACTGTATAAATATCTCGCTGAGCTTTAATGCTTTGCAAATAATATATTCATCAGACAATGATCTCAAAGTGTAAACAAAAACTGACAGCAATATCACCTCTAGTTGATTATAAGAAACCTTTTTACGTTACATATCTTCTCTCACACTCTATATGTTTAAGCTGTGTTACAAACTAACCTTAAAATGTAAATTTTATTTTAGCTGTAGACTCATTAAATTTAGGAAACTTAAAAAATGTTTATTGTTTTAGGGCTTGGGATTTATAAACGGTTTTTGTTTGTTAAAACAAATAAAAGGAAGTAAATGTTTCTGCAAGAATTAAAACTAGTTTTGTGTTGGAAGTCGAACATATGTCTGAAAGGGTTTAATGGATAAAAACACTTTTTAAGCCTCACTCTTAGACTTTGAACACATTTATCAAGTCATAGAGAAGCGACTTGACAGTCACTGCTCCCTGGAAAGCGTTTCCTTTTTGTAGGATTACAGATACCTTTCGTAATAAAATATGAATAAATCAGCTGGCTTTTCATTTAAGTCAAAATGTGTTTTCCTTCTTGTAACTTTTGAAAATGCTTTCCAAAATCTATATTGGAACGATAACTTGTAATACTATTAGCTATTTATATTCGGCCCGTGCCCGCTTGAACTTCAAAGACACAATAAAACTTTTATAAATACGCTCTATTTTAGTAGTGGGAAGCATCGCCATTGGTCAGAGCAACAACATTGCAATAAAGTGATACTCACCTGACTTCTGTTTCTCTCTTTATTCCCCTAATTTCTAAAATTGAAGTTACAACTTCTCTTTTTTTGAAAGTGTAAGTACTTCCAGAAGTTACCATTGACTGTCTTGAATTTTCGCTTTATAAGTGTGACACTAATAACAATTCTTTGCTGTAAATAAATATAAGGCCAAATATAATTCCTATCACAAAATTAAGATTCAGACAGATCAAAGTAAAACATTTCTACACAATACAAGTCAAGCACTCGCCTACCTCTAACTAGAGAGATCTATGATTATTCTCCCTCCCAAATGCAATATTCTGCATTTATAATCATGCTTTTATATTGCTTGTATCCTTTAAATAAAGCCGCAAGAAACAAAATGTAAACACTAACCAACAACTTCTATATATTACTTTTTAAGGAATTTATTTCCTTTTATATAAAGCTCTATAATACCTAGTGAAAAGCTATTTGATATACCAATCTGTATTTCCAATTCTACAAACTCTTAAACTAGATAATAGTGTTTGCGTAAAAAATTAAAATTTAATTTAAAAAATAAACAATTCTTGGAAATAACTATTATCAGTACACTATGATGCAGTGGGAAACACACAATGTTGGACGGATTTTCTTTGTAGTAAATGTTTCCATTTTGGTATCGACATTTTCATTACTGTTCGACCGTTTTATACTTATTGCCAGATCTTCCTAATTTTCGCCACTATACCATATGATTCTTTTCTTAATTCTATTAACAACTCCTGTCTCCTACATAAACATTCCCTACGGACCAAAACCTATCTACGTAGATCCGTAAATATACTTCTGAGTACCTTTTCCTAGAGGTTAACCAGGTTGTTTTCTTCATACTTCATAAATGCTTAAACGTCATAAGAATAAGCTGGATCGGAAGAGTCGTCACCAGCATTGTCATGAATGTACCACATAATTTTATTTTATACCAGTGTTTAAATCTTCATAAAGTTAGTATACAGACTCGTCAGTCTATACTGACACTAATATCCTCTATTGGATCACTTACTTAAGTAGTACAAGACTGGCATTTTATTAACTAAAGTAATTTGATTCGACAGATAGGATCTTTAAAATTACTTTGAAACTTTAATTAGTTAAAACACTTTTTTTTAATTACTACTACTACTACTAACAAAGATTTATATGTAAGCAATAGGTTAAAACTTTGACTACTTTTTTATTCTGTACACAAGTCAATGGCGATATCCCAAAGGGTGATTTAGTGGTTGAGATATTTAAAAGAAGGAATAATGTTTTTACACACACACTTAAGTCTCTGTAGTCCTGTCAAAAAGCAACGCTGGACATATTTCCCTCTATTTTCTTTCACCACCATTGGCTGTGTTTCCTATCGAACAATCATATCCCTAACCCTGCGTAAGATGTTAGTTGAACATATGTTTTACAAAATCTCCAGTAGCACATTGACAAGTAACTCTTTTCGAAAATGAATAATAGGTTTTGTGTCTGTATGAGTGCAATTTTAATGTCAATGTAAACTTACAAGAATTGACTACATGCTAAGTAAATTTACAAAATTACTGGAAGTCATACTTTGTGTAACTTATAACTTTTAGTAGACTTTTTATAAATGTAAAATTAATTGGCTTACTATAAAAGTGGTTGTTTATTTCACACAATAAATTAAAAATCAGTGGGTTCAGCGGATAGATTCATTGACAGACTATTTTTTCACAAGCAACGGCCTAATACATGCAAGAGAGGATACGTTGCAAACACGTTGTTTTAATTTATTGGGAATATCTTTTAGCAGTGGGAGGGGAGAACACGTTGTCAGCATGTGTGTTTAGTTTCGGTAGGCAATCAATTAACAGATCCGTTTGCAATACGGCAATTAATTGTCCTTAGGCCTACGCTTTTTAAAATCATGAGTTTTTTTTTTCATACAGTTGTAATTTATTTTAGGAGCAGAGTTATTTTCCTTTATTAGAAATACAATTGCCATTTTAGTAGAATTAAAATTTCCGTTGGCGGTATGAGGAGAAAACAGTTGTCAGAGTGTACAAGTTTCATGAGACAATATATTACGCAGATCTGTTTGCAAATAGGAATAATCCTTTACAAAAAAGCTGATAATATACTGATCTCAAGACTTTTAAAACTTTTAATTCTTACGTGAAATTGTATTTATTTTAGAGTTATTAATTATTTTGTTATAACTAATGGATTCTGATGGTGGTTAGAACTAAAATCACCCTTAATAATTACGTGAAGACCTCCTCTTTTTCCTTAAAAGTAACTCTATTTTATTATACCGAGATTCTAGGTTTTACTCAGGTTAAGAGGTGGCCATCTTACAATAAGCAAAACTGCTCAAGTTTATATCACGTTTATCCTGATACCCGAGGAGCATCCATAGGCATGTGTTTGTTCTATTGCCGGGAGCGGCAAGTTCCTGGTTGTAAAATGTTGTTGAAATACACTGTATGTTTTTAATAATACATAAACAAACCCTGATAAAGTTCTGCCCAAGCAATAACAATGCAACCGCCGTAAATTATAAAGATCGATAATTTTAATTTAGAAACAACAATAATATAACAGATCCTCTTGAAGTAGTAGTGAATTACGTAAATTTGCAAACATTATCTACTAACGGCCTGATATTTTCCTTTCATATTTAGAATTGTTGATGTTGGTTTTTATAAAACGTGTATTACAAACAAATGTTTTTTGTCAGATAATTATTTGAATACTCGTGAAAGAAACATCCCTCTATTTGAACATCCCTTATAACTCACTGAGAAATTAATTTAAGAAATTCTCCCACTATCATAAGTCTCTTAAATACTGCCTGGACAATGCTATTTTAAATGAGGAATAGACATTTTAGTCTCGATCTCTCCCTGTTGGCCTTCATTAACTTCTGATTACATCATTACAGTGAAAACTCCAAGAAATATGTCAAAATTGAATGAACTAGTCACTTCAGTATTTTTTACTTATAATTTAGGGTTCGATCTAGTAAGCCAGGTGCTAAATATTTCTAACAATAAGTTAACTGAAGTGATAATCCCGAAAAAACTATTATTTATCTCTTTTAATTAAATCATTGTAGGAAGTTTGAATTGAGTTTTGTATTCTTATACTGGGATTAGTTGATCTGCCAATTTAAAAACTGGGATTGGCATCCCTGGCCTATAAATAAACCTAGGTACTACATTTGTTATAAGAAATTAATAAAATGATAAAGTGAAAGAGCGAACTAAGTACGTTTTAGTGTCGTCGCTTTACAACAGGTTGTCAAATATGAAGCAAAACTGTTTCATTTAAAACTTTACCACCCTCAATAAATATTTTGTTGCGTCATTCGCTTTTTCTTTTGAAGTTTTAAAGCTTAGTGATGCCAAAGTATCAAAGCTCTAGCACAGTAATTAAACATTCGCTTATTGAGCAGCTAATTTATGACGTCATATATAACATTCATTGTGAACTCAGAACCTATATAATATAATGTATTTTAAAATTTCATAGGTTTATATTAGGGATGGGCCGATTCCGATTCTCGATTCCAGGAATCGTCGATTCTAGGTGGTATCGAGGAATCGTCGATACTCGATTCTTCATCATAAAAGTGTCGATTCCGATTCCTATTTTGTTAACTATTAAAATATGTGTATGGAGTAATTTATTAGAAAAATAATTAATTACCAACTATATCTTATTTATGTATTGGTTGATATCAATGAATTAAATGATTAAAGTAAACGAAAATATAACGAAAATATTATTATTTATGAAGCAACAGCAATCAAGATCGTAACCATTTCTGGTCGTTTGACATCGGTCCTCTCTCTCTCTCTCTCTCTCACTAGAGCGGGTTCGATACTCTCTCTCTTTCTCTCTCCCCCACGTGTCTTACTGCCACTGATTTATAGATGTCAGAACAAAACACAAAAAAAGTACAGTAAAAACTCGATTAACCGTGGCCATGGTGGTTGAGCGAATAGACGGATAACAGAAACACCGTATTATTCCTCCGAAACTTAACCTCAATAAATTATATTATAGACGGTATTCGGTTCAGGCTACTGGCCGTCGCTTCAATTCGATGACAGTTAACAGAAACTGACGGTGGAAAACCACATAATATATCAAATATGAAAAAGCAATTAAACAACATTCATTTTGCCCAAATTTATCAACAAAAAAGATCTATACTTGAAGAAACTTTATCCTCAGACACAGGACCTACAAGTGATAGTCGGTTAAAAATCAACTGGGATTGAGGAATAAATACAAAATAGGCCTGAATCAGTTGCCCTTGTTCCAGACACCTGCAGAAAAAAGGTCCCACCAGATGTGGAGAAGGTATGCCCTACTAATCCAGAATGTTCAGGAAGAAGGTACCCCAAGGGAATTGACAGTAGAAGAAGAAGTAAACAATTATCTGGGGGAACCATTACCCAGTCCAGATTGTGATGTTGGAAAGTATTTGGCAGTACAAAGTGCCAAATACCCTCATTTAAATGCTATGGCAATAAAATACCTGTCTGTCCACTCGCGACAGTGTTTTCTGAAAAACCTTTCTCAACTTCAGGAGCTATATGTGATTGCGATGAAACTAGCTTGACCCACAACGTGTTCAAATGTATGTGTTTTTGAACAGAAATGTACATTACCTGCCAGACTTTTAAATTTTAAAAACTATCCTATTTGTATTAATTTTTTACTTTTTATGTTGTTCGTTTGTTTTTAATTTTTGTTTTGTTTGGGAGACAATGTAAATAGGCATAGGAATTTTTTGAAACATCATAAATTAAGTAAAGTTCACATTGTTAACTTTAAAATAAGTCATTACTTTTATCTGATATGTTTTTATGCTTTTAAAAATTCCTATTGATAAATCAAGGTTGAAGGTTTTGTGTAGCCTATTACATTAAAACAGAACTTTTAAAAGGTTTTGCCATATGACCAAGATGTTAACTAAATTAATTATTATAGAACTAGAATGTAAGCTAATATAACTTGAAAGAATCGAGAATCGAGAATCGAGTAAAGAATCGAGAATCGAATGGAAAATTTTAGAATCGGAATCGGAATCGGAATCGAAAATTTTAGGAATCGGCCCATCCCTAGTTTATATGAAAGATTAATACTTTTAAATACTATAAGATTCTCTTTATTCCATTGCTACAAACATATTTTGTAGGTAAATACTAACGACTACCATCTCATAGCCCGATCGTTTACTCATTGCATTCCCGCCATAGTTTGAAACTTGACAATTGGCATACCATAAAACTATTACTTGAAACTATTATTAGTTTTAAACCTTACCTATATCTTATAGTAAACCGACTATAAAAAAGGAGAAGGCTCTGTATTCGATCCGTATTTTTTTTTTTATTATTGTCCACAACAATATTGGAAGTGTTGAACCGATCAAAGTAATTTTTCTACCAAATGAAAGGATAAACCCTCCTGTAGTCCGACAATATTTACATATCAATCCATCTAATCTGGAGACCAAATTTTTAATTAAAAAAATGTTTCCAAGAGTATTTTTTTTTAATGAAAAGGAACTTTAAGCGAAATAGAAATTCAAAGCATTTATATTGTGTTGTACTCTACCTCCTTTAAAAATAGCATAGCAAAAATAATCGTAAAACGAATAAATTTTATTATTTGTCGCTATAGAAAACTGCTAGAAGGAGCATCATAGGATATCAAGGAAATCATGTTTCTCATGAAAACGATGACCTCTCTCGATGATCCACTGATACGTATGTGTAACTGGGAATAACTGGAATGAGATGGGCCAAAGTTAATACGCTGAAAATACATTTTAGCTCATTTACCATAAGCTAGATATTAAATAATCTTTAGGTGGACACTTCATTACGTCAATATAACTTTACTAATAATTTTGAATTAGTTTTTTTAATAATATTTATTTGTAAAAGGTATTGTTCTAATAATTATAAATATAACATTATTGTATAATTGCCTGCAATTTAACTTCACATCATAATTAACACGTTAGTTAACGGAAAGAAATAAAAGAATAATTTCGAGATAGAAAATAATATGTAGCATTTTAGGAAAATTGATCTAGGAAATTAAAAACATAAATTACTCAATGTATTCGAATTGCAAACTGATATGTGTATCATATTATTCAAGGGCGTGCCAAATGTTTGAACAACGATAATACGATATTATTTAACAATGACGGATATAGGTTACATATCGGAAATGAGTATGGATAAATATTGATAGTTTGCCAACATATTAAACGGCAGGAAATGAAATTCGATTGTACCATAGATAGCAATTAGGGGTCATACCTGTTAAAATAGAATTGGGTTTTTTCCAAATAAACAGATCATCCCAAATATGTATTATTCACTTCATAAGATGTAAAAAATAATTTTTCAATAACGAAAATATAATTTATCATAAACTTACTACCTTCAATATTTCAAATCGTCGCCGCTATCATGCGATTGAATTGGCTAATTCATAAAATCTATTCCAAACGTTTCCGAAACAATCACCTTTTTGATTGCTTCATTTTCCATGATTATTATTTTTACGAAACAAAATTTTTGAGTATTCGATATTATGAGAGTATGCGGGATTGTAATAGGTCTACATCTTTGGCATCTCCATATATAATATATAATATCAGACTTTTTACGATAAAAAAGTATATGATTTTACGTTCAGATATACAGGTTGCGGACAATCCAACCTCCCTTGAATGATTTACGAGGAATATGATTACTGTAGATGCTTAATATTATAATAGATAATATCTCCTTAAACCATTAGTAACACATATTTAATAAATTGCTGATATGTTTATATCCTAATTTGTTCATCTATATGCTAAGGTACTTCCTTCCAGATCATGTAAAAACCCTTAATTTGTCCCTTTCACTCAGACTCAGATATAGACAACGTCACGTTGTTGGACTCAGGATGATAAACTTGAATCCAAGTATGAAATTCAGTGCCAACTTCAACATTTTGTAGGCTATATATTTATCTACAATATTTTGTATCATAATAAGGTTGGTATAAATTACGTTTTCTTTATTTAAATAACAAATTCGTGTATTGTGTTTTATTTTGGGAGTACGACTACCTGGTTATATTAATTTTGTTCCCGAGTTTACTACAGCCCATAATATATCCAACAAGTTGATTTGCTTTATGTAGTTTGAAGGCTTGCCTTTTGTCAGCTTAAACTTGTAACAATAGCGTTACACAATTTGGAATACTTTATTTATCATAACAACTATATATGAGAGTCTTTTTCTTTACAGTTATTGGGTAATACTGTCTCAACTGACTATCATTAAATATAATGCATCCATCATAGCGGTCCACTGCAAAGATGACCACTAAAAATATTGCAAAGAGAAAATAATTACTTAAGTGGATCACGCCTGAATCATTTTTGGTCTGTCTTATTAGTTCATAAAGTAACTTGATAGTTTTACAATATAGTGCCTTTTGAAACCCCCTATAGTTAGGTTTATTCAACTGAATTTTGGAGATCACAACTGTTGGAAGGGATTATAAAGTCATTTTGTAAGAACAACTTTACAATTGCTTCGGCAACATTTGTAATTATCGAATTCATATATCTACGTTATCCCTATTATGTTATTATCTTTTATAACATTTCATTGTTATAAATCATAAAACTAGGTATATGTATTTGTAATGCTTGTTTGTGAACAATATTAAGATGGTGGTAACATTGATTGACTTATTTAGTATATTAATTATATATGAAACGCATTATCCTGGCACAATAACGTCTCAACGATCACATTTCAAGAAAATGTAAGTAGAATATAAATTTATAAACAAGTTAAAATTGTACATCATAACGCGATACGTCTCTCTGCTAACGCAGTCTAATGTCATTCGTATCTTTTTCATTATTAGTGTTACAACAATTATTTTCTCAAAACACTATCTAGCGTTAAAGGGTTCGCCAAAGGGGTGAACTAATCGTTATTTCAAAATTAGGTTTTCAAAGACAGGCAATATTCAATGTAAGTTACGGTCATCGGAACTACATGGCTCATGGAGTTATAAATTATTGAGCTAAAAGGAAATGTCGGTGAGATGTAGCCCACACTACACATTAAAATATGTCTTATACAACCCTTGGGGTAAAACCGTAGCCAAACCTTTCTGTTTGTATGTTTTACCTATGTGAAAAAAAAAAATATTTTACCATACTATTTGACTATGAATTATTTTTGAAAATGATTGCCAGGTTAGTATTTTAATTTATTATTTATATCGTTTTGCTGTTGTTCACTCATACACACACACACACACACACACACACACACACACACACACATATATATATATATATATATATATATATATATATATATATATATATATATATATATATAGAGAGAGAGAGAGAGAGAGAGAGAGAGAGAGAGAGAGAATAGTGGGTTATTAAGATTCCATTATTTAGTGATATTATTTCCAAAACTTTTTTTTAAAATTATTTGAGTTGAATTGCCTAATTTATTTCTCTGTAATAAATTTGTTTAAAGTTTAAAAATTAATGCAATACTCTCCTTATAGTTGAAATTTTATACAGAGCACAGTAGCGTAATTATGATAAATGAATAACAATAACCCTTGCTACAAATATTTAAACACCCTTGATGCACATTTCGCCAACACAGTTAGCATCATCATAAGGTTACAAACATACTCCTATGTTGATGTTAAACCTTCTAATGATGCTAACTGTGTTGGCGAAATGTACATCAAGGATGTTTAAGTATTTATAGCAAGGGTTATTTGTATTTATTTATATGCTTATAATTGATTATTGTGCATCTCTGAAATACCCTTTTTATTTTGTTGCTGGTATGCAGAGTGTATTTGGTTGCTCCAATGTCTGGACATTTAAAGAGAAGGAATAGGAGTATAAATATAATATAATTACTCTAAAGTTGATATGTAAAAAATAATAAGAATTCTGATTCTAATAATATATTGTTTCATTGCTTTTCTACTATTAGACATACAATATTACCATACTTTTAGTTGTTATTTATCACGTTATTAAAATATTTATCACTGGTATCGCCAAGTAAAACAATGTTTTCCATCTCTGGCCTGTTAGAAACGCTTTTAAAAACATATTTACTAAAGCTTTTTCCGTTCTAGTTTTAATCCTAAATTTTGGAATCTAGAGAATTATATTCCAAATCGGATGACTATGCTTAATCCATTGAGTTTCATCGGTGGATACTTGCTTCAAGTTAATCAATAGAACAAGAATAGTCTAGCCATAGGGATGGAAACTGAAAGCTAAGTTGCCAGAATATTTGTCAGACACAGCAATGCGTTGCCGTAGCGACGAAGAAAAGCCAAGTAGAGCAGTAACGTGTTTAGCATGGAATGATAAACACAAAGGAAAATGTTTTCAAAATATTTTAGTTTCAACTTCGTTTTATTTGTAGTAAAACTATTTAATTTGCTGGAATTAGATAAATTAAAATTATTGCAATTTCCTAATTAAAGAATTTTAAAAATCTTCCAAACCAGTTTACCAGTCGAATTCTCCACTGTCATTTATGAGTTTTATATTTATATTAATTTTGTTAGGACCAACTACTTCATTATTATTTAAAACTTCAGGGATATAATATAATTATTTCTTTAGTTACATATATAAATACAGCCATTGCCATACGCTCGGCCAAAACTAACTATGTTATTCTTAAAGAATTTTAAAAAATGTATGGTTTTGACAAAATCTTGACATATACACTATAGAAATTGTTCCATAAGAGTAAAACGGCCAGTATATTTTGCAAAATCTTTCGATTATAAATATTTTTCAAAATATTCAAACTCTAATATATAAATATTTTATTTTTAAATAAAATTATTTATTTGATATATTACTGAGTATGTACGTAAACATATGATTTGTAAAAACCAGATAAACTAAAATAATTTTATTATCTTGGACATAAAACTTACGCTTATTCCCCAGGAAATCCGTTAGCACAAAAGCTTTCTAAATATTATATTCCTTTTTACTATAAAGTTGTATTTTTAATGACTGAAGAGATCCATTGTGGTTACGTTGAAATAATGTTATGTTTTTACCAAGAGTTTATAGTAAAACAGTCCAACACTGGTAGAGCGACACATTTTTAGACGAGATTGAGATTACGATAGCAGATTATTGATCTTGGAATTGAGTAAATAGTTAAATTAATACAAATTTACAGGATATGTGATTAATAACCTCCTCGCTACCGACTATATCAGACAATTGGTATATTAGGTACACAAAAGGAGTAAATAGAAACCTTGTATATAAATATTTGTTCGTTAATTTTTGTTTGATTTAATTATTTTTAATTTTTGTTACATTTTTCTCTTAAACCTAACTATTTATGACACAATACAAATGTTTTTTTTACCACCTAATGATGATGTCAAAAATCCGTAGTATACAGGGGGTGTAAAAGGGTATTTGGGAGAGTAGATACTTCGATACTTTGGCACAACCACCCCTAACTCGGCCTGTACGTAACCTAGGACTATAGGGGTAGTTTTGGATAATGCTGAAGGTCGTCGCGAACTTGACCGTAGCCTTAGGGGTGGTTTCGACCACGTTTAGAGGGGTGGGGGGTAGTTTTTCGAAAAAAATAAATTTCAACCCACTGACCTAAGCCAGCCAAAATGGATCCAATCTAACCTAACTCACGTATGGGGGGTGACCTCAGCTACGTTCAGGACCATCTCCGGGGGTAGCTCCGGGGGTGGATTGGGGGGTGGGGGGTAGTTTTGGGAAAAATTTTGGAAAAACGTGTCTTGACCGATAGGGTGGGTTTAGAGTGTATTATCGCTACGGTAGGGGGTGGTTTCACCAAGGGGTAGTTTTTAAATAAAATATGAAATTGCCGAAAATCGATCGGATGGATCAACAGACAGTACGGGATATGTCTAGAGTCCAGTACGGGCTGCTGCGGGGGTGGTTTCACCTGATTTCAGATTGCCAAAAATGATCGGTGTCCTAGGTAAAAGTCACTCCTGAACCCTCGCCTTAGGTAACACCGCCTAGGAGCGGGTAAAGCTAACACGGAGCACGGTCTCGGGTAAAAGCCAGTCCGAAGCCCTAGGAACCTGGCCATAGGTAAAGTCGCACTGGAGTAGTGCTCGAGGTAAAGCCGGCCAGGCCCTTGGGTATAGTCATCCAGAGGCTGGCACCTAAGTAAAGCCATCCAGGTGTCAGACCATGGGTAAAGTCACCCCGGAGTCGTGCTTGAGGTAAAGCCGCCCAGGACATAGGTATAGTCTATACGGAGCAGGGCCTCAAGTAAACACATCCCGAAGCCTGCCTTTAGGTAAAGTAACCCTGGAGTAGTGCTCGAGGTAAAGCCATCCAGGTGTCAGGTAAAGTCACCCCGGAGTCGTGCTTGAGGTAAAGCCAGCCGGGCCTTAGGTAAGGATAACATTGAGCAAGGCCTCAGGTAAAGGCATCCCTAAGCCAGCCTTTAGATAAAGCAACCCTGGAATAGCCTCCTGCGTGGGGTTATCTTGTGGAAAGATTTTATATATCTGAAGACGTATACACGCTCGAATGATACTAGGCAGTAGGCCCACCCTAAAATGAACGGTATACCACTAAATGTTATGGGTAATGAGGGGTACAGGTGTAATGCTAAACCAATAAACAATACAGAGGGCTATCCACCCAAAGGCGAGCCAGCGCCCCACGCTACAGTTTAAATTATCTAAAAACATACCAGAATACGGTGTAGCTACAGAGGTATCTAGTATGGCCCACCTCTAAAGGTGAAACAGTGCAACAAGGCCTTATCGCTTGAGGGAACACGTTTGACCTACATATTCTGTAAACGTATGTTAGACGCGTGCAGACTTGCAGAGATAATGCATAGAACCGCAACGGCAGCCGGTGACCAGGCATAAAAAACCACACAGCTATGTCGTTGTGAATCAAGGTGACTGTTTTTGTTTTGATTACTGTATCGATCTACTATGTACTGTCGGCACACCAAGGCATACATATATAATAAAAACTCAGCTATGTATACACCCTACAGTCAGGATTGTGTTTAAATATAATCGTATTAGGTATACATAAATGTAGGCTGTTATAGTTTAAGTAAACAGATAGCTTTTATGGACATATTCTATAATTGTAAATAGGTTTAGATAAAAAGGTCCATGGAGAAAAATCAATAATAAGACCTATCACATAACATGAATAAATATATGCTATAAAACGAACCTAACTATCTATTCAACAGAGGGGTTTAGCAATATAAGTGCGGTATAAACATATAATATTGGATAAGGCCAATGATATAAGGATCAGAAAAGGGCAGGTATATGAAATAATATATACAACAAGGGTATTCAGCTTGACGATTTATTAAACTAACATATAACAATAATTTTACAGTGCATAGATATAAATTGTTCTCAATATTACATATATAATTTACATGTATCGATGATCCGAGATCTGCAATGTGGGCAGCGAAACATCTTGAGAGACAGTTTAAGCAAAAGACATGTCCGCATGGTGTGGCAACAGCGTTGCGAGGGTTCTCACATCATATATTGCATAAGCCAAACTCCGCCGGTCGTGGCTGAAGGCAAAAAAAAGTCAATCAGTAACAACTGTATATGCATATACAAATCCTGTAAGAAACAATATGATTAGTAAATAGGTCCAGATAGCCTGAAAGAAAAGCCAATTGAAATAATATGAAAATCCACCTACATTAATGGTACGCTGGACAATGTAGTCTCCAGCCACCACAATATCCTGTAGGAACCGTCTCGTCATGCCCCAAACGTTATACGCAAAGGTCCGGCTTGTCTTGTAGTAAGGTTTTGAGGCAGCCGTCCGCAGATCCCTAATCGCCAGCTGGAGCTGCATTAAAGCGTAATCCAGCGTCTGTATGCATGTGCGGGGTGAAGGCGGGTTCCTCGGTGGATGAGAAACCATTAGGAAATCGTGTAGGCGAAACGAAAACGAATCATCACAACTATAGCAGGGTCTATGATCCTCGTCTTCCTCATCGCTGTCCGTATCAATGCCAGGCGGTCGGGAAGGTAAATCTCCAGGAGACGAGCCCATAGGTAGTAGTAGAGGCGAATAGGATGACGAATAGGTTAGTGAAGAATCTGAAAGCGCTGTGTACGCCTAGAAAAAAGAATCTAAATAAACCAACTCCGTGATCTAGGCTTCAGATAATTTGAACATGACGCTACCTCGTGTCTAAAATATGCTACAATTTAAACAAATACAATAAACGCTATTGAAAATAGACTACCACTCATTCAATATACTGTGTGATCTAAGGCTTTACATAATTTGAAAAAGGCCTGACATTAACATATAATATCTCGTATCCAAAATATATATTAAACGCTAATGAAAATAAACTACCATGCAATATATTCAATGATCTAGGCTTCAGATAATTTGAAAAAGACGCTACCTCATGTCCAAAACAAGCCCCAATTTAAAAATATATATTAAGCGCTATTGAAAACAGACTACCATTCATTCAATATACTGTGTGATCTAAGCTTTAAAAAAATTGAAAAAGACTTGACATTAACATATAATATCTCGTGTCCAAAATATATATATTAAACGCTATTGAAAATACACCACCACTCATTCAATATAGTGTATGATCTAGGCTTTACATAATTCGAAAAATGAAGTGTGAAAATATTCCCTCCTATAAATAAACACCCAATGTGTCATCTAGACTTAACATAATTTGAAAAAAGAATAGTTACTTACAATGCGAGTGTTTATAGGTTGTTGTGACGTAGACGCCATCTCTCGTGAATGTATGACCTGCAGATTAACGGATCACAATATTGATCAAAGAATAGCACTCCTTCGGGGTTGATAGTAGAAAGTCTTCAAAACTAAATAATTTAAATAAAGGGCTTAAACAGATATCCCACCAGTTATCAGAGTCCCAGATATGGTATACAAAATCGCAGCCGTCCACCTCGGCTATAGAGTACGTGTAACCGGCTCTTGTGATGTCGAAACTCTCTGCCTGACGGAGCACAAAGTAACTCAAACACTCTCGGCAAATATTATTAGACAGACCGGTGTAGTTAAATTTAATAAAGTTGAAAATTGTCCTCTCACCGACAAATACAGGCACCTCGTAAGGGTGGTTCATCAACATTAAAAATTCTGAAAAATTTAAATTATTGAAATCTATAGATGAAAAATCAAAATCAAATGAAGCTATCACAAGGCTTCATCAGTACATAGTATTTAAAAGATTTCATCAACGTCTGCTTTACAGAAACAGGTAAGTCCAAACTGTCTATATCATTTCTGTTCTGTACGCATGCGCAAACCTCAATAGCGCATAGATTAAACAAAGACAGAGGCACTGTAAAAATTAAAAAAAATAGTAAACATGCTGAAACGTTTTAAAGAATAATATTAATCTGTAACGGCCAAATTCACAGTTTGGCCGACATGTTTGATAACAGTTAAAAATTTGCCTATAATAGAGCTCAAATCTTCCGCTGTCAACGCCGTAGCGTATCGCTTGGGAAGAAAGACAGCGCGTCTGTCTTCATCATCTACCTGTAAGTCTACAAGTACGGCGTTACCATACTTTGCTTCGACAAAACGCGCATTTACAATTCTATATGCCTTGCCTATCTTTAGCCCGCGTATAGGCATAGAATCTACAGAATTTAAAGTTGAAAACTTTGTCGACACTGATGATGACATTTTACTACTTACTGGCAAACACACCGATCACTCTAAACACAGACTATGCAAAAGCACTATATCTCCACCTGTATATAATGTATTATACATATATGTGGAAGAGTCCATTTGAGAGGTGTGTGGACGAGTCCATTCGAGCTGGACAATCCATAATTACGTCACAACTACTACCGTTGATTACAGCACGGCGGGCCGTTTGTAGAGGTAAACACATCGTATCCGATGAGAAGTCTAAATACAAGTTAACACAATATAAAATGCACGGTCTGACTGGGGTTTAACAAACAGTATCCAAAGCATAGCTTGACTATGATTATCACATGAGTAGGTTGATTACAAACTAACACATAATATTCATTGCATAGTCTGGCTAATGGTTATTAAATAGTACCTGTTGCATAGCCTGACTAGGATTTAACAAACAGTATCCGATTGACTATGGTTTATCTCGTAGTATCCGAGAGGTAGAGCCTTAGGCCCTTGTAGTCAGGTAGTAGGTAAAGCCACCCAGGAGCCAGCCTTTAGGTAAAGCTACCTTAAAATGTATAATTACTATGAGAGGGTACAATATGTTCACAAAAGCCACCTATATGTTAAAAGGTTCTGGCGCAATGTAGTTTATATAAAGAGTATCTGGACTATAAAGGTAGAGGTCGGAGAATAAGGTAAATAAGTGTCTTGAAAATAGTGACGTATATTTGAACAATAAACATTCAATCTTAAATCTAATTACAATTGCTTTATACACACTTATACAAAAGCTTAGACATATTACTAGATATCTAGGTAATTAATACATCAACTAAGCCTATAGACACTAGCTTAGACATATCTCATAAATATTCCAATCATATGGCATAATTTAGGCTAAATCATGTCCTAGGTCTAACAAAAATATAAACTGATTAGGGCAAAACACAGCAAAGTCATTGTTAATATCGTCTGAGAACACATATTCTCATGTGTTTGCCTGCAAAGTTATAAATCTGTATGGTTTACATTATTGGCATTAAACATCTGCCTCAAACTTACGATTACAAGTATAAAATATATTTGGCATTCCACTGAAGCCATGGCGTGTTATCTATACCCTGTTCACACAAATATCCCCCAAAGGGGGAAAGGAGAGGCCCCAAACCCGCCAACTCCATCGTGACATCCTCCAAAATCAAAAATGATGCCTCCGTATGACCCTCCTGCTTGACAAGTACATTCATCCATACTCCTTACGGGCTATGTAGAGCCGCGCCAGTGGGATCTCATTTATCTCATTCACATCATCCGTCAAGCAGGGGGGTAAAATTACTTTTCAAAAAATCAACATTCGCCAGCTATTCATTTTGTTTACTCATTTTTGGAATTTTGTAGAAATAAGTTGGTATTCATTGTGCATATATTTCTGGTTATTCTGAATATTTATACGATACATAGGTATTCATTGTGCATACTTGTTAATCTAGCATCTGTTAAGCAGACTATTTATACAATACATAGCTAATCATTGTACATATTTAATACTTATTAATCTAGCGTCTGTTAAGCAGACTATTTATACAAGACAGTAATCATTGTGTATAAATAATACCTATATATAATCTAGCGTCTGGTAAGTTACATATTTATACAATACATAGCTAATCATTGTACATATTTATTAATCTAGCGTCTGTTAAGCAGACTATTTATACAAGACAGTAATCATTGTGCATAATTAATACCTATATATAATCTAGCTTTTGTTAGGTTGAATTACAATACAAAGCTAATCATTTTGTTTACCTAACCACTTTACAGATTTAATACTTATTAATCTAGCGTTTGTCAAGTTGAATATTTACAGTGCATAGCTATTCGCTCATGCGAGGACGTTTGTAACCGTAAGGCAGTGTATTGTATCCGTCGTCTCCGTCCAGTTTCCTCTTTGCACCTGTTAACCTGAATATTTTACTTTCAGACTTCGTGATGACGTCACGATCCTCTGTGCGGCGAATCCTATCACTAGCGATAGGATCGCTGCCTTCCAAAACCATCCGTTTCATCGACTCAAAATTGACCGTGGCGGAAGTACTGAGATTCAGGGTCAAGCCTTTGACTTTGCACACGGTCACGTGTTTGTTTTTATTTGTAGACCAGACTTTGTAGGCGTAGACTTTAGGACCTCCAGAGACGAATTCGGTGATGTAGGAACCCTGGCCGTATTCCAAGAGCTCGTCAGTCATCTGGCCTAAATAATCTCCAGTCACTACTCCTGGCAAGCCCTCCCTATGAAGGTATACCACGCTGTCGGTATCCTTGTAGATAAGTTGAGGGCATAGAGCGTCCATATATTCGTACAACTTTAGCCGGGTGTGGGCGGTGGTGTAGACGACCAACACAACGTTGACAGTGGGTAGTATCTCGCAAACGTCATCCGAAAACTGCCAATTCACAACCAACACGTCTTCATTTACTTCCTGTATGTGATTCACGTCAATGGAAGGGCTCTGCAGCATTTTAAACAACTCCTGAGGCTCCCTGAAAATCGCCGTTTTCGATTAATTCTCCCTCTGTCCGAATTTTTCCAAAACGAATTCAACATCAGTTTGGCCAGTGAGCGGGATCCTTCGTTTTTGGCGATCTTTGATTGGTCCAAACGGACACCCTCGTTGATGAAATAATCCTCCACATACTTTGCCTTGTCTTCTTCGGTCTTGCATCAGCCGGGGTAGCCAGACGCCTCTTGTGTCATCTTTAGAAATTTATTGATAAACTCTTTAAACAGGCCGTCGTTTCCTGAAGCCATCTCGTACTGCCACATCTCGTGCATTTCCACAACGACATAGCCCTTCTCTACCGCCTTGCGTATCTCGTCCATGGTCCATGTGCCTGTCAGAGCGCGCTCGTCCACCGTATGGCCACATTCGTCGGGATTGAGAGTTTCGCCGCATGTCCGACAGAGTACAAACATCCGCTTATTATTCATCTTTAGCGGCAATACGGGGTGGTAGAGCGATGTAGGCGGCAGAATTGTGCACTTGAGCAACCCTTCGGCGCTCATCCCCAATTTCCTGCATTCGTCGTTGCCGACGGCCAGCTTTGGGTGTCCAATCGGGTATTTTCAATACTTGCATAACCACGGGTAGAGCGAACACACGTCGGCGTAATGGATTGTTTCGCCCTCTTTAGCGGCGCAGTAGGTCTTTATATTTCCCGTCCTGCCGCCGAAGAATGCGTCGCGGGGGTTGAGAGGCGCTGCGTTGAGGACGGGGTGGTTGTCGAGGTAATCTAAGGACTTGTCGTTTTTCTTCTGCTGCCTGAATACACACTCCCACATCTCGACGACTTCGTAGCCGGCCCGTGTGATTCTAGCGTTCTTGGCTTTTGTCCTTTCGAAGCGTGCGTTGTGCGTGTCCGCCGGATCATCCTCCAGAGCATCGTCACGTCCGTTTGGGAAGCACTTGGGGCAGCCGTGGAGCCAGCATCCTTGGAATTCGTACACGGTGTTTGTCTCCATGCACAGTCCGTCGTCCTTTAAACCATCGACCTTCATCTATCGGCCATTACCAGCATGACTTATTCGCAGGTTGCCCTCTGTTTCGAGCCACAGCAACCATTGCAGAGCGATAAACGATTGTTTATCGGCCAGACGGTAGCCGGCTTTCGGAAGTATGGCTATGGTGTTTTGTTTTAGAAAAATTCTTCTAAACGCAAGGTTACAGGCGCTAGCGATGGTCACAGCCTCTAGAAACGGATCGACATTACACTCTTGTAGGACACAGGCCCTGAATTTCAGGCACGCCTGTGCCAAGATCTCCACGTCCGATAGGCAGTATTCAAATATCTCCTTTTGAAAGTCAAAAACGTACTCGTTGCGCACTTGTTCGTCGTACCATCGTGAGAACTCTTCGTGATTCTTGTCAAACATAGAGACGGGGCAGTAGTACTCTTTGGCAGGCATAGGGCCAACATACGATTGGTTTGCCAGCGTGTTGAAGAGGTGCGGAAAATATCCCTTTTTCTTTTCCGGAGGACGATCGAAGACCTTGGGTAGTTTAGACAGAGCCATGGGCATGTAGTTTAGAGAGTCAATGAACTTTGTGTTGTCAATCTCCATCAGGATGACCTTGGTGCCTCGCATAATCAGGTCGGGTGTAAACTGAGTCTCTTCTATTACGTACTTTAGGATGAATTGAAAATCAAAGGCCTGGCCGTTGTGAGCGATTACAATCACCTTTTTGTACGCCTTTCGCACTTCCATAAGATACGCCATAAACCCGTTGACGGGATCCTCTCTGAACACTCGGGTTCTATCCGTGCACTGTAGGCAGGCGCCTCCTCCGTTCATACACATCCAACAGTATTGCTGGGATACGCACAAGTTGACTCGATGCACACGAGCGTCGTTAATAACTTCGTCTTGTCGAGTTTCAAGATCAAAGAAGACAAACAGGAAATTGGTTTGATAGCGGGCGACGTGTATCGATTCTCATGTAGCACAGATGGCCTGCAGGCATGTAATCCTTACACACTTTACAATAGTTCTCGCCGCATACGTGAGGAGCTTTTCTATCCTTCTTTAGAATGTATCTATTACAGTCTGGGCACTTTCTTATAGCCTGGCATACGCTTTTCATGTGCGCCTTAAAACAGGCTCTATTTTGAAATTGTCTATTGCAGTCGCGGCACAGGATGCCGTCGTCTTCAAGCACACACGGCGGAGACCTCTTGCAAGAGCTGCATTGGGCTGAGCATCTATGGCGCATGCGATCATCGAATGGAACATGGCACAATTCGCAATAGTAACTAAACGCGAACGCACCTGTCAAATTTGTAACAACGTTGAAGTGGTTGGCGTGATATAACAAGTTTAGCTTGTGCTTGGGGTTCTGAACGTCGCCTTCAAAGTAGATATCACGACCTTTGCTGCCGTAATTGTAGACGGTGATTTTATAATCGGAGAGTAAATCTTGAAACTGTTGCAACTCTCGAATGCCGGCACCGCCATCTCCTATCTGCACCCCGGCGTCCGTCATTAGCTGGTTTGCTCTGTTGGTTTGACGTTTGCACCTGTCCCTACACACAAGCTTGTACTCAGGGTCTCTTAACGCATGCGCTATAGCTACAACCAGAGCACGGGGTAAACAGAGGGTGTCTGTATTTTTAATCGTAACAGTCCCCTTCCTACGGTACGATACTTCTATGAAGTTATTATACAGTCCGGGTCTTACACGCCCACGCCCTATAGGTACTTTGACCTTTGTACAGGTCACTCTGAAGGTGTCGTCGGCTTTATATGTATTTGCGTTACTCTGGATTATGGACCCAAAGATGTTAAACAAGGCGTCCACAGTTATCGAAGATGCCGCTCTAAAAGCGATATATCCAGGGGCGTGGTTTCGGAGATTTAAGCTCTGCATGGTGAAGCCCAATTGTATGTCTTCGGTAGCGTTGTTCTTCATAGTCTCTAAGATTTCCTCTAGTCCTCGTCTGACCCACATCAGCTCGTTTTCCGTCGCTGGTACGGGGTTAAAGTTGAATGTCACTCTAGTACCGTGCAACCGGAATTTTCGTACATATGTCTGGTCCGTTGATACAATACGAACAGCCATTTTACAGATACAAGTCACTACAATGGATCTTAAATTAACACAGATATATTCATTTTGCTTCTATGTGAAATAGTTTTGAGATAATAACTAGAATAGATACTGGTTTGACAATGGTATATGTTATACAATGAATCGCTAAAATTAAATCTAGTTGTTTGCTAATACTAACAATTGTATTTGCTAGATATCTATTAAATATGTGATTAATTTGTTTTCATAAATATTCAGATCAACAATGATATTAGATTATACAAATTATTCGACACAAAATGATTACAAGTCGCTCTGATTAGCGATTGCTTTAATATAGGCTACAGATTTCTCACGAGAACAAGTAACAACAACAAGATAGCTTATTTGCCACAGCTATTCGTTTACTATACTAGCCTACATAATACATCGATACGGTAGTCGACCCAATTACAATAGCCTTGCTTCACAACAACAACACAGCTGTGCGGGTTATAGACCTACGGTCGCCAGGTGTCTTTGCGGTTCTATGCGTTATCTCTGCATGGTTGCACATGTAGGATAGGCGTGTTCCCTCAGGCGATAAGGCCTTGTTGCACTGTTTCACCTTTAGAGGTGGGCCATACTAGATACCTCTGTATGATTTTAGTTAATTTATATCTGTAGCGTGGGGAGCCGGCTAGTCAGGGATCGCAGCCCACTGTATTGTTTAGCAATCAACCTGTGGCCCTCATTACCCGTGGTATACCGTTCATTTTAGGGTTGGCCTACTACCTAGAGTCATTCGAGAGGGGTATACCGTTCTTTTTAGGGTGGGCTCGCTGCATAGAGTCGCTCAAGCGCTGATACGTCATCAGATAACCATTAAATCTCTCCACAAGTTAACCCTTCGCCGGTAGCTACCTCCGGGGAGGGTCCTGAACGTGGCTGTGGTTGTCCTAGGGGTAGGTTGTTACGCCTATTTGATTAGAGTTTCCAAAAACGACCTCTAGACGTAGTCTGGGTCGCCCTACAGTCTAGGATCAAGACCATTCAGAGCCGCCGTCATCTGTAACAACCCCTATACTCTCCCGGGTAGGGTCCTGAACGTAGCTAAGGTCACCCCATCTACTAAGGGTTGGTTAGGTTGGATCCAATTCGGTTGGCTTAGGTTAGTTGCTTAGAATTTATTTTTTTCGAAAAACTACCCCCCACCCCTCTAAACGTGGTCGAAACCACCCCCAGAGCTAGGATCAGGACGGCGTCAACCCCTTGCATCATCCAAAACCACCCCTCTAGTCCTAGGTTACGTACAGGCCGAGTTAGGGGTAGTTGCGCCCAGGTGCCGAAGTATCTACTTGGGAGCAACGCTATACATTCGCCCAAAGCTTTAAGTCCTGATTTCAATACTTTTAACAAAAAAGAGCACCCTGAGTTCACATGAGACGACTTCAACAACTGCCTCTCTTGTTTAAGACAGTGTTTTCTTTTAGAGTTGAGAATATAAATTAAGGGTAATTCTAATTACATTTCTTTAAATACGTTCAAGTCATTAAACGTGATTTCATTTCATTTTAACTGAATGACTTTTATAAATAAAAGCGTTACAAAAAAGAGTTCACAATTCATTTAAGCATTATGTTCAGGGGTTATGTAAGAACAAGATATAAGCATTTACTAGTTGTGATAAATAATACATTTAATATAGTTTATTAGTCTATAACAGTTGCATAAAAATTCACCAAGTACCCGAGAAATTAACAGTTTATTATCCATGCAATAATGGTTAAAACACCTATTTTTTCTATATATTTGAAAGAATAAATTTGTTTAACCTTTGACCGCATTCTGGTTTTATTATTCTAGGTCATATATATAAGTTTCCAATTATTCTAAGCCACTGTTATATATCTGTAAAGTTATACCTGTTATGTATCTGTAAAAAATATAGCGTGAAATATTCATTCATATAAATGATCAAGAAAAACCAATAACCTAACATCCCAAAAACAAATTTGACAAACGTTTTACATATTTTGCAATCTACATTATTCGCCAGTAGTAGAATTCAATAAAATATCATTTATATATTGCAACTTTATGTTTATATTAGTTGTAGATGTACCTTTTGTATGTGAGTAGTACGTGCTTGGACCTATTAATTGGTAGTTGTATCAGTATATATTTAGGACTACTATTTTTCCTGGATCAGTTAGTCTTTATAAAATCTAATTATATCTCTTCTAAATTTAAAAATATGGTATAATAAACTTTCGAAGAAGCACACCCTACATATTTGAACAAATAATTATAGAATGTTTGAGGATTATTTAGTACTATTAAAAGTATTTCATAAGAGTGTATTACTATAATATATCCGCATAAAAACACTTTTAGTCAGTGTAAATATCGGTAATAAGGTTACAAATAGCCGAGTGTTGTGTTGCTTCATATTAAAATTCCTAATTCAAGACAAGGTATTTTCGTGAGGGCATTCCAAGGGTAGTACTTGGGTTTTCTTTACTTACAAACAGAAGGTGTCCACACCTATAATATCTTAAAAATTGTGTTGAGAAGTTTTCGCCTTGCATTAGGCATGTTGTATTTTGTTATATATATATATATATATATATATATATATATATATATATATATATATATATATATATATATATTCTGTAGGCCGAACGTAATGGACTACAAAATTCAAGAATAATAACATATATTACCTTTTCACTGCCTATATCTTATAGAAAAGTATAACTCTTAAATTATCCACTTTTAAGAATAAAGAAAATCGGTTGTTGGGTTTATTTAGGACCAATGACTGGTCTCACTGCGTGAGTCTACTTGAATATGCACGTTTTTGTTTATGGATGCAAGTAGAATCATATTCTGCACGGGAAGGATCATATTTAACATTGGGGCTTTGGAATGTTTAATGGTTAGTTCGTATATCGAGTAGCTGCCTCACGATGCTTTTTGTGGATGAGCTTTTGTTGCAGTGTGTGTGGTGTGTTGCCTTAAGATTTAACTATTCCCACCTTCAACAATTGCAAACTTAGGAGGACTTTTTTTAATCTAGGAAAACGTGTAACTATATTGTAAAAGTAATAGAGACATAAGAAACTAAAATAGTTTAAAAAAATGTTTATGGCGTGTACAAACGTATGGCGGTAATTGAAATAAATGTTAGCTCCAGCGTTCCTGTAAGTAAAATTTCAAATAAATACAGATTTTCTCTACAGAACTTGATTTAAGATGATTTTACATGATTTAGTTAGAAACTCAATTGTAATATAAAATAGCTTTATTTTTAACTTAGCCCTAACATAATGTTTGAAAATTAAATGTTACTAACGCAAAGTTTTTTTTTATATTGGTTTTTAGGTAAGTGATTGTCAACGAGTGATTGCACATATTTCAAGAAATAAGTGGAAGAAACCTAATATGTTTAGAAACCTAATAGGTTTTTCTGTATCTACAAACCTTTTTGTTTCTTCAAACAACCAAACCTCCGTCAAGATAATAAAGGCTCTTTATAAAATTGTTTTGCTATAAACAAGGAAAACTGGCGTAAAATATGTGTTGTCTGCCAGATAAGACCATTTGTTAAAAAAAAAAAACTCGTACTACTACGAAGCTAAGCTTATGAGATCAATCGGTTTTGTAAAAGTAAATATACGTAATATCACTAATTAATAAAATATCTCAATTCTCATCAGACTTGTTACTCTCATCAGTGAAAATTATAAACACGGATATCTATATAGAAGAAACATAGAAATATTCATGCAGGCAACTAAGCTACGCAAACATGTATCATCAGGAACGGGACCACAACGACATTATAAATAGTGAGTATTGATATAGGTTCTTTGCACATACGTTTATCTATTTTTCCTTGACATATACATGATAAATATTTTACTATCTAAGGAAAAATTCAAGAATCATTGACACTATGGTATAGTTATAATTACAATTTTTATTTTAAAATTCCAACACCTAATATCAAAATATTATAATTTACAAAATAGTATATTATTTGTTTAACCTCGAAAATGTTTAAAAATCAAAATCTGTTGTAGTGAAATGTTTCCTTATGAAGCAATGTGCATCTGGGAAGAAAACTCATCAGCTAATATTCAGTAGGGCACAACCCTGCCGTGAGATTAGTAAATGGGTTGTGCGAACAGACGAAATACAATGTGAGTATTTATTTCCTACCTTATAATGTTTTATTAATAAATAAATTGCTGATTTTATCAATTACTTACTGGCTGTTGCAGTATTCCATATTGTTTAAAGCACATACTTTTACAGAGACATGTTTGGCACAGCAAAACTTTAAACAATTTTATGACGAATGGTCATAAAGTTTAATTAATAACCTATTTAGCCCAGCAAAAGATTTTTCAAATACTTCACCTTCATTCCTAAATAGTTAAACTTTTAACGTGTGATGAGTGTAATAGTTCAACGATAACTTCTTCAGGGTCATAAAATGAAGGCCAATCTATTTTAATATAATTTATAAGAAAACAATATTTTTATGATATCCCAAACTACTGTTGGTTTAGCTTGTCGGAATAGAAAACCCTTAGACTCAGCCTTACAAAACCTTATCGACATATTTGAGTGGTTACTAACTCAGAAAGCTACTCAAAATACAACCAATTTACAATTTGTTTCTTCTACATAAAGGTTGCAAACAAGGCCGAAATCGTGGAGGTTGGAGGTAAATCTATTCCACAAATTGGAACTCTTCATATGTGAGAACCGTAATGTTCAAAAGTGAAAATTTCAGAAGAGGATAACTTGATAATAGAAATATACATAGGAAAATGGTTGCATTAGTTCTCTGGAAATTTTCAATTTAATGGTTATTTGGTTATTTTTAACATCATTTTACATTAATTTCTGTTTACATTTCTTTAATTATCAGACATTAATAATTTTTATTCACCTTTTGTAGGATTAAAGATCAACAAATTTTTAATTTTATTTAAATTAAAATGTCCTATCTTCTTCAAGATGTCCTATTTAATCAAGGATGATTATGTAGAATTCGTTTATAATCGATAATTTTATTAATTGACAAATTCTTTTACAAGAGTGTTTTCATAATTTCAAACAAATATAATAATATAGGGTTAAAATGAATAATTTGTACATTATTTTCGTTAACATTGAATCATTTAATATTGATCTTCCAGTTATTTCATTAGACTAAAACTAGTTTACAAGGTAATGAGCAATTAGTTTCATGGAAAGTGGTAGATAATTTAATCCAACTACCATCTAATCCAAAAAGTAGACCAATCAATACCAAATAACAACCATGATATTCAATAACAACCAAATCAATTATCTTGAATGTCACTTTGTGGTACTTATTAAACATGGTACCACAACATTTACAAACTAAAAAATAAGTAATATAAAAAATAATAAAATTATTAAAATTTTTTTTTCATAGTGCTGTACTTATTTATATAGTTAAATATTATTACCGACTGCATAACTAAGTAAACAAGAAGTATGGAGTATATTATCATGTAGCATGGACATTTGTTTTAGGAGATGATAAAGCGATTCAATCTAAAAATTGTGCGACGAATAGATAATTCTTTACGACTTTGATAGAAATATATACGTCAGTACAAGATCATTCAAACTTGTTCCAATAGTCTCCCACAATAGTCTCCAATCGAGTGGGTTTCTTCATCTCTCCCTTATTCTACCTTCAACTATAATACTTTAGCAGACGACAATAGTCATACTAACTTGAAGAAAAAATGAAAGAATGAAGAAAAAACTAATCTCTTCTCAGTAAGTTATTACGTTAATTGTGATATTGATATAGAACAGTACTGTGTAGTATAGAAGTAAAATACATTTCACTTTATCACTACTTCTTGAAACAAATTAATTACGTTTGCCTACAACGAATAAGTAAACGTCAAGTGGTGTTTCATAAATAGTAATATGTATTGAACTATATCTACATGAGTCATAAGTAAATAGTATCAAATTATTCATTGTAGCTCGACTTGTATTACAGTAAAAAACTTACGTTTAAAATAATACGCTACTTTTAGAAATTTTGGCCCATAAATATTTATAAAACTACTATTAAAAATTTTACAGATGTTAAACTAAAATTGCCTAAATATAATGCATACGTTATATTGTGTCACATTGTATTAGGCTGAAGGCCGGTCTCTGACGATGGTAAATGAGAAAAAAAGAAAATTTGAATGGTAATATTTTTTAGAGAATGCTCAATAGAGTTTAGGTATGTTCAAGTATATTTTTTTATACTTTAATGAGGTGAGTATGATGTAAAACAAATGTTTAGTATTTTCTTACATTTACATTGTTTACTAAAAATATCTGCGTCTCCTACTACGATCGCGTATTCCTACCTTTTTATGCAAATTCGTAACACAATTTAAACTACTCTGAAGCAAATAGAATAAAATAGAAATATAGAAAATATGTAATGTAGGTATTTATTATTGTAAAAGTATTATCTACAATTCACGTACACTGAAATAATTTACAAATGATAATTGCATTACTTATTCAAAGGTATCTTGATTTTAATGTAAACCAAACAATAGTTTATTTATAAGAGAGTAGAGAATAAATATAGTTAATATGATCTGGGTTTATAATTTCACCGTTTAATTGAACGAAATTTCATACTTTCATATCCTGAAAATTTTGCAACCCCTCTTCCAAGATGTATGCTGTTCATACGGTTTAAACACACTGTGACCATTAGCTTTAAAGGGAAGGTTAATACATAGATAGCGAAGGGCAACCTAAATAGAGCTTTCAAAAGGGAGGATTCTGAGAGGGATTTTGAGAAACACTTCAGCGTGAAGTAATCTTCTAGTAACTAAACATTTGTTTCTGAATAGGCCTAAGTCCATTGAAAAAGATATGGCGTTAGAACAAGTGATAAGTTACACCTCTTATTTAAGTATAGTAATCAAGAAAGCCTATCCCGCTCTTCTATTCTTGGTATTTAAAAGTTTTGTTGTACTTGTTTCACTTCCAAGGTCACTCTTCAACTCATTACACATTTCGCATGTAATATTAATTAAATTTATTCCACCCTCCTCAATTTTCCAGAGTAAGATGTCAACTCAACCTATAACCTCCCCACTAGGACGTTCACAGGTAAGCAATAGAAAAACAGAGGTAGCACCTTAATTTTATTACAGAAATCCCTAAACTGTCAATTCTTTGAATGTTAAATTTGTAATTGTAATATTAATCCTAACGTAGCGTTGTTACCAACGTAATCGAACACATTTGATTTAAAATGTTTATCAATCTAATCAAGGCATGAATAATAATTTTGTGCTACCAATATAATGGCAAAGCTACTTCGCATTATATTAGGTTCTAAATCAAAGTAATTATTTTTCATGTTGCGATAAAATAATTGCTAAGTTATTGTAATCAACAGTTAATAAAAACAAATAACTGTATAACCTTTTTGGTAAAAAGTAGTTCGCCATATCAAGGATCTCTGTGATCCTGAGTTTCTTGCGTTTTGTATTAACCCATTTATTCTGAAGCAAATATAATAAAGGCGGGAAGAGGTAGGTTCTTTGTATTTACAGCAGATTTATAGAACATACCATTATTTTACAATATAAAATAGCAGCTTCCAATATGCTTATAATATCTATGAATACATATATAAAATTTAATCACTAATTTTATTTACGTATAATCAATACGAGTACCGTGTTTCCCATTACAGAATACAGAGAATTAAATGAAAAAAAACCTATGAACATGTTCATTTTGAAATTTAAAATTATTATTGTAACACTCTTAAAAATAAGGTGTTACATATAAATTCATTTATATATTTGAATTTTATTTAAAAAATTATATCTTCCCAATATAAAAGAAAATTATTTTTTTATTGGTGCACATTGTGAAGCTAGCATAGATAGTAGCACCCCTAGCGGGAAAAATTTAAAATATCGTACGAGTAGTAACTTAGGGTAATTAACCCACATCACCTCATGTGACATAAGCATGATCTGATATCGCCTGATCTGATGGACCAATCAAAAAATTCTAAATAATTACCTAGGGTGGGAAATTCCGTTGGCGTTCCCTTGCAGAAGGCCCACTTCTCAAAAGGTCTCCGAACGAGACGCACGTGATGGCATTTTTGGACGTAAACTAGAAATTTATAAGCTTCCAGTATTCAAAATTTAAGATGTCAAGGCCGGTACCAAATTATATTAACGCAACAAAAGAAGAAGTCAGAAGCGATTATTTACGTGTTTCAAATAAATAAAAGTTTATATAATTTTTGTGTAAGAGCGCTGATTCCAGGATCGATGTGCAGTGATTAGTGATTCCAAAAGCCATGGGCAATGTTTAATATGTGTTAAAGTGTTTTATGAGTGCACAACCAGGTACGTTTTAGATAATAATAAAGAAAATGTATTTTAATGTTAACTAAGTTGAATTTTAATTGATAAACGGTTAACACATGAACGGTAGAAATTGTCCTTTGAATATTCATTTGTAAACATTTAATGGAAAAACTTAAGTTACTATCTTCTCGATAAATATAATTTTAAAGATTAATAAGTAATTAAAATGTATGGAATAATTAGCAGTAATTAAAAAATAATTACTCTACAGATTGCTGTCCTTTGTTCTACTGTAATTTGTCACTTAAAAAAAATAAATTCAATTCTTATTTCACAAGTAATCTATAATGTTACAAACTTTCAATTTTCATTTCAAGTAACCTAGTTCTATCTTCCGAAGATATCAGAAGATCGTTTACATAAAGACATTATTATGCCTGGCTGAAACGGAGAACTAGGAGCCCCTGGTAAGTAAGGTTGATTAATTTGTTAATTAGTAATTAACACACATTTTTAATAAAGGCCTGATAAATACTTACCCCAGGAAAAAAAGGCTCAGCTGTTACAATATACATACCGATATGTTTCGACTAATCACTATATTTTCTCACTATGTCAATGAATTGTGAAGTGCTTTAAGACACAAACTTTGTTTTCGGTAGCTTAGGATTATCTGTTGTGGGTGTGTAGTCCTAGATTATCTATACTTTGTAAAAGCTCTATTTGGTTTTCCTAATTCAAATGACAAGTTTGAGGGAAATTTTGTTTTATTTTTTAAAATATACCACATGTGGAATTTTGCTGATGTTTACGTATTAAAATAAGGTCGTGTATGAACGTAAGATGAATAATTTGTTCTGATATTTTCAGTATTGTAACACCATACACTAAATAACATCACGTATCACAGTTACCTTAATAGGAACTGACTTATGACCCTAATGATGAAGAGAAATGCATTTTGACGATACTTATTTTTTCATCCAAAAAAACACATTTGACTCTGACTCACTCTGCTTAGTTACTTCTAACGCTGCTGGAGGTGCTAGCTCAATAACCATTTTCCTACCATGGGCATGTGTTTGTTTAATGCAACCCTTTGGTGTATAAACTAATGAAACATTCTAATAATTATGATCCCGTTTCATATACCAATTACCAATCTTGATTGCTATTCATTCCTAAATATATATATATATATATATATATATATATATATATATATGTATGTGTGTGGTGTGTGTGTATGTGTATGTGTGTTGCAGCGGCCAGAATGTCCGATGCAAAGAATCAGAGTAATTGTACAGAATACCAGAATCAAACCTAACCTGGTTAAATAAATGGCTAAATTTATATGTAAAAATTTTAAAGCATTATAATAATAATAATATTAAAACTAGGGTAAATAATAGTAAAATGAAGAAAATTATAAATAACTTTAGACTTAAAAAACATAAATTATAATCAATAAGAAAAATTATCACTTCAAAGTGGATAGCCTAAATTATGTATACAAAAAGACGGTAATTGTGTAGTATAACAAACTCGGCCTAGATGCCGGCTATTAAAATAATTGTACTTAAATATAATCAGGAACAAAGAATGTAAATTTATAAGATGTGAGGAAAGTAAATTAGGCCTAGCTAGGGAAAATAGTATTTATGTAAAAGTAAAGATTAAATGTTAAAGTGTAATAGCCTAGAAATTAGGTTATACTAGAAGCAGTCATATTTGATTCCGGAAAAATCCGCCTAGGGTGTTGTTTATAAATCTTGTCACTACGAAACGAAAACGCTACAGTCGAACTTTGGATTAGGAATTTTAAAAAGAAAATTAAATTAAATAAAAAGAAATAAAGTCAAATACGTTATTAAATAAAAGGTAAAAATGGAAAGGACACATCAGAATACAGAAACGCCTTTTACAAAAAGTGAAACTAATCTTAGTTCAGAATTTCCGAACAAACAAAGTCAATTGCCATGGCAACGGCTTTCTGATTGGGCAAAAGTTGAAAAATGGATACTAGGGCGAGGGAAGTTTGAAATTGGAGAAGACGGGCCTCACAAAAGAGACGCTATCCAGAATTAGAATGCATTAGGCTCTCAAGGCGAGCAGACGTGTTTTAGTACCATGCGACCAGGACAAGAAAAAATGTGCTAGAAACAGAGTAAAAAGTGCTACGATGTGATCAGGGGAAGGAAGATATATATGAGCAAGGGCTCATATATACCCAGAACAAAATTTCGACCACCAAAATGCAAAATCAAAGAAAAAAAGAAGATTAAACGAAATTATGGAGAGACGCCTACCTACCAAGACCCTTGAAGCTGTAACGGGACCGACAGATGACAAAATTAATGAAGATAAAAAGATTTCTACAGTACAAGGTTATATAATCAATTAGTTTATTCTTTTTAAATAACATTTTACTGCAAATTATATTAACTTAAATTCAAAATTAAATAAGATGGGAATAACCTAAGGGACTGATTAGTCAACTCTCTTAGGTTACCCAAATTTAAGTAACAAAGATTCAAAATTGACTTTCCATTCCCATCGCTGTGGGAATGTATGGATTAAGTATAAAGGTGTATATCTTATATGGCTTTTTCTAAGTAAATTTCTAATGAATAATTTCTAAAGAAGTTAATTGGTCAAGGCCTAGCCTAAAGGCATTAAATAGTAATATTAAGTGTTTCAAAAAGAATCAGATTTTAAAATATGTTAAATTTAACTGTAACAATCAAAACTATATACAAAATTAATTATGGTAACTTTGATAATTTAAATTATATAAAAAATTATTAATAATAAGAAAATTTAAAAACATAGGATGTGATAATAATGTTTAATTAAATGGCAAGTTGTATGAAATTTTGAAAAAGTAATTAGTCAAGAAAATCCTGTTAACTTAAATAAATACAATACTAATTAATTTGAACCTTGGAACAAACAAATAAAACGGTATATTTTCCAATTAGCTGTGTTTTCATTCTAAATAAGATAAGTTCACAGGTATAGTCTTTAAATCACAAGTGTCTCTCAAAGATTGCACTACCCGAAAAGGAGCTTGAACAGGGCTTATAGGAGGCTAATTGGTTTTATCAAAAATTCAGGGGTTGGTTCCTCTGAGAGGTTTATTCCTTGAGGCACAGGTCTATGAAACTAGGTTCGTAGTCAATGGATAAACCATTACTTTCTTACTGACTTAGCAATTGATGAAGAGAAAGGGCCAAGGGTAAGGAAGGGTAAAAGGTCGGTAAGAATAGTATGGCGCCCAACGTGGGGCTTTATGCTTACATTGTAACATCGGGTCAACATCAAATAGAGACAGATTTAAATGAACTAAGGAGCCTAGTGAAACAAAATGAATTAAATAGAATTCAATTAAAATTGTAAATAATAATAGGAATCATAAAATGAAAACCAAAGAAGTTCTTTAAATTAAATAAGAGTTATTTAAAATAAAAATGAAATTAAAAAGAACTTAGAACAAATATTAATAATTAAAAGGAAATAATTAAGTAAAATAAAATTCAGTAGGCTTCGGTAGGGCATATTAAGTAGAAAAAAAAATAATAATAATAATAAAGGAAAGAAATATAATATAAATGAAAAAAATAATGTTAGTTATTAATAAAGGTAAATAAAATACATAGGCGTTAGATAGACAAGGTCAAGGGACCACTGAACCGGATCACATCGAGCATAATTCTAAATGAATATTTAATTAAGTACTCAGTATATAGTAAAAATATAGAAGTAGGAGAAGTTAGTAAGGGAATAAAAGGAGAGTTAAACGCGAGACTTTAAGATGGCGACAAGACAGAGAAAAGACGCAGAACCATCTGAAATGATGGAGCTTTTTAAAAAAATGATGGAGGAACAAAAACAGGAAATATTAAAAGAGAAGGAGGAACAAAAACAAGAAAGATTAAAAGAGGAAGAGAAACAAAAACAGGAAATAATAAAAGAAATGGAGGAACAGAAACAAGGGAGAATAAAGGAACAAGAAGAATTAGTAAAAAAGATAGAGGAACAAAGAAAGAAAGATAGAGAGGAGGAAAAAGTAGAAAGAAAGAAAGAAAGAGAGGAGGATAAATAAGAAATAAAGAATCTTTGGGAAATCATGAATAAGAGGATAGATGAAATAAATGAAGGAATTACAAGAAAGAATGAGGAAATGGGAAATAAAATCCAAGAGACTATAGAAAAGATGTATAACTTAGAGGTAACAGTCAGTGAAAATAAACAGACTGTAGAAACAGTTAAGGGAGAAGTCAAAAAAGTAGGAAGAAGGGTACAAGTAGTTGAGAATAAGATAAAGTATATGGGAGAAGGAATAAATATAGCTACCTTGTTTAAATCAAGGATGTTTGAGATGGGTGATAATGGAGACAAAAGCAAGAAGGAATTCTACGGTAGGGAAGATGAAGACCCTATTGATTTCATTAAACACCTAGAAGGTATGATGTCCGAAATTGATCCTGACATGGAGGAAGGACAAAAACGGAAAATAATGGAGAGACATTTTAAAGGACCAGCACAATAATGGTGGTTGGCCATGAATATGGAGGAGGAAAATTATGATGAAGTTAAGGAGAGATTCTTTACCCACTTTTGGGGATCTCATGCACAAGAGAGAATTCGAGGAAGAATCGAAAATGGAAAATATGAATACCATCGAGGCACAAACAACATGGTAAATTATTTCTTAAAAATGGTGAACACGGCGAGACACCTAACCCCGCCATACAATCAGGCGGAGTTAATTATGAACAGAGCATTATGGGAACAGAATGTATATAGGATGTTCCGGGATGGCGGCTACCGACATAGAGGAGGCGGTAAAATACATCCGAAGGAACATGGAGCAGGAGGCTACCAGGAACCGGACTCAGCCTAGGAATGAGGAACGGGAACCTGAGAGGAGAGGGTGGACACACCAAACGATAAACCCCGGAAACAAGGGAAATTGGAGGCAAGAGCCTTACCCGGTAGAAGGGAGAGGAAACTGGAGACAGGGGCCCTACCAAAGAGAGGGACCAAGAAATAGGCCGCAAAATCAGTGGCAACAACAAAGGTCAGAGTACAGGCCACAAAACCAAACGAAAAAAGGCCCACAGACCAAAGAAAAGAGACCACAAAATCCAGGGCCAAGTGGTCAATCAAAAAACTAAATTAGAGGAACCTTAATGGTAGGAAGGAAAAGAGGAGACAACCATTAGAGATCCAACAACAAACAAAATATAGGAAATATTACCCGGAGAAACAGGGAACATTAAATAAAGGAAAGGCGGAAGACCTAAAGAACAAAAATAAAAAAACAATACAACAGGAAAATAACAATGAAGTACACCAAAATCAAGAGCGTAGAGTTGGCGGACTATCTCTTGATATTCGTGCTGAATTGTTAGAAGAGGACAAGGAGATTGGCGAAGGTAACCAGAAGAAAAAGCCATGCCCTGTAATTGACTGTGAGGTAGAAGGGCACTCTATAGAGGTAGAGATTGACACGGGTGCAGACGTGTCAGTCATTCAAGAAAAGGCTTACAACAACCTCAAGTTGCATGGGCTTAAGTTCCTGGAACTACCCATCAACTATGTGGGAGTTGTAACAGCCATTAGGACTGCACAGATAAAGGTTACCCGGCAATGCTTAATTCCCTTAACAATTAAAGGCATAAAAGTGGACTGCATCTTCATAGTGGTCTCCAAACTTCGGTCGGAGATGATTATGGGGTGCAACACACTGTATGACCTAAAGGCATGGATAAACATGGATAGACGCTTTGTGACCTTCGAGATAGAAGGGAAGATGGTGTACCAGGACTTTAAAAATAAAATACAAAAGATAGAGGAAAATAAAGAAGTCTGAAAAATATGTCAGATAACCCAGGGAAAAGAAGATGCATCAACAATAGGGCATCAAAGCAAAAAGGAGGGGTTAATGCGACAGTGCGAGAAGCAGGGGCACTGTCGAATGAATGAAGGAGGAAATGGACAAGAAACAAGTAAAGGGGAAATCTTAAATATAAAAAACGAATATCAAAGAAAAATAAAAAATGAAACAGAGGAAAAATTAAACAAAAACAAAAAATTAAAAAACAAAAAAGAAAATATAATAAATAAGGAAATTAATTTAAGATCTGAGGGAGTCAATACAGGAGATAAAGAAACAAAGGACATGGAAAGAAGAGCTGCAGTTGAGATTAAGAGCAAAACAAAATATAAACAATGTAAGGCCGAAATAGTGCCAAAAAGTGGAAATAATGTGAGTGGAAAAATACTTAATAAGAAAATAAAAATAAATAAAAGTATAAACGTCGCGTCGAAACAATTAAAAGGGGGGAACAACGAGGTTAAAATGAATAACCAACAAGTAGCTCGGAAGCCCATGACTAAGACTTTAGATTCTGGAGAGATAACCCAAAGGAAAGAAATTGAAATTAAAGAAAGAAAAAAGAAAAACTAATTTACTAGTTCAAGAGTTCGAAAGCCAAATAAAATAAGAACCAATCCAAATACGAGAAGATCCTTCATTTCATTACAATTCAAAAACAGAAAAATAAAAGGTAGATTTAAGGAGAATAAGAGAAAGTTAAGAAATTGGAAAAAGAGAAAGAAGAAAAAAAAAGATAAAGCTGGACGGATAATAAGAAAATATTTGAGAATTAACCATTTAGGAATCGAAGAAGAAGAAACAGAAAATAAATGTAGATTAGACAAAGAACAGCAGAATCAATTAAACCAGCTAATATTGGGATATGACGATATATTTAGCGAGGTACCGGGAAGATCAAATAAATATAAGCATCAATTGAAACTAATAGAGAATAAAACTTTTGAACGAAGGATTTATCCAATTCCAATTAATTACCGTAAACAAGTCCAAGAAGAGATTGTTAGAATGCTCAGATATGACATCATCGAACGCTCAAGAACTCCTTACATCAACCCAATGGTGACAGTAATAAAACCAGACAATACCATCCGTCTGTGCCTAGACGCTAGGAAGTTGAACGAGATAACTGTGCCGGATTATGAAAGTGCACCCACTATTGACGATATACTAAGGAAAGGTCGCAACAGGCGATATTTTTCAAAAATAGATTTAACGTCAAGTTTCTGGCAAATACCGTTGACTAATGAGTCCAAAAATTATACAGGATTTTTATTTAATATTAAAGTATATAATTTCAAAGTGGGGCCTTTCGGACTCCAAAACTCCCTAGCGGATCTAGTGAGAACGGTAGATATCACTTTGGGTAAAGAGTTAGAGGAAAATCTTTTAGTGTATGTCGATGATCTGTTGTGTCTATCTGAGACATTCGATGAGCATCTCAGTCACCTGAGGACAATTTTCACCAGATTCAGAGAGGGGAATTTAACCATCAACCCGAAGAAAACCTTGTTCTGTCAACAAGAGGTGAAGTTCTTAGGATATATCTTCAGACAAGAAGGGGTCACCACAGACCCAGAGAAGCTACAGGCAATACAGGATTTCCCAGAACCTAGAAACAAAAAACAACTACAATCGTTTCTAGGTTTTGTAAATTACTATGCACGATTTACAAAGAAACATGCTGAAGAGACTTCACCCTTGTTGAAAATACTAAGAAAAGATCAGCCCTGGATCTGGGATGAATACATGAGTAAAGCCTTCAATAGGGTAAAAGACTTGTTTACGGAATCAGTCACTCTGATGCATCCAATCGAAGGGCAACGCACGTTCCTACAGACAGATGCATGCGATAATGCAATTGCCAATCAGATTTTCCAGAGAGATAGACAAAGGCAAATGCAAGTAATAGGGTTCGTCCGCCGAACACTTAAGAGTTGTGAGAAGGCATACACTATATGCGAGAAAGAATTATTGGCTATAGTGCATTGCTTGAAAAAATGTCGGCGATTAATAGTGGGAGCGCCACTAACTATCATAACGGATAATAAGGCATTGAAATTTATGAACACGTGCAATTTCACTAATTCACGAATCACTAGGTGGATATTGGCGATTCAGGAGTATCAACCAACAGTGATACATTGCCCAGGAAAGGAAAATATACCGTGCGACGTCGTAAGTCGGATGTATCAGAAAGAGATGGATAATAAGGGAAACAGTCAGAACCGTCAGGATAGAAAAGTAGGACGGTTAAAAATAGGATGTGAAGAAACACTGAAAGCAAAGTTTGTAAAAATGTAGTAACGGAAACACAACAGCAACGTGTGCAGAAGGCATACGATAGAATGAGAAGGACAGGAGAGCCCAGGGCTGAGAAATTAAATAGAAAGACGAAGCAGACGAAATTGAAATGCGGGGACAAGGTACTGGTAACAAGGGTAAATAGATCTAACTTGAGCCGTCAAGAAACCGAGAAGATGCTATTAATTTACCAGGGTCCATATGTAGTGGCTAGACGATTGGGGGCAAAAACTTATGAAATAGCAAACTTGGAAACAGGGAATATAAGGGGGATCTATGACATCAAAGACATAAAGATATTTAAAGAATAAAGGATAATAAGGCAAGGTAAATAAAAAATGATCCATCAGTGACATAGGGAGTAACGGTTAGGTAATAAAAATAAAAATGTAAAATAAATCTAAGTAGTAGATTAAAGCAGTAACATAATCCAAATACATAGGACAAATAATATAAAATCAGTATTAAATGTAAAAGAAAAAGCCATATGTTAAATGAACGGGATTCATTGAATTTATTAAAGTAAATGTTGTGTTAAACAACAATGAATGTGTAATATAAGGATTACAATATACAATATTGTATAGTTAATATAAACTCGAAATAAGATTAGATAAAAAAGAATGTGACTAAGGACAGGAGTAATAAATGAGTAAATAGAATGTGAAGTGACTAATGTGACAATGATATATATGTGAGAGAAAGGGACAGGAGAGTAAATTGTGAACTTTAGTAAAATTAATTACGTTATGAAGATGAATAGAAATAGTAGATTAATGAAAGGAATATGAAAATTTTAATACAAACTAGTATAAGTGTTAATGTTACTTCTCACAAATATGTTATTAATTATGTTTATCTGTGTCAAGGGAGATAAGAACCAAAATTTTCATGTTTTAAAAAGGGAGGAATTTTGCAGCGGCCAGAATGTCCGATGCAAAGAATCAGGGTAATTGTACAGAATACCAGAATCAAACCTAACCTGGTTAAATAATTGGCTAAACTTATAAGTAAAACTTTTAAAGCATTATAATAATAATAATATTAAAACTAGGGTAAATAATAGTAAAATGAAGATAAATATAAATAACTAGAGACTTAAAAAACATAAATTATAATCAATAAGAAAAATTATCACTTCAAAGTGGATAGCCTAAAATATGTATACAAAAAGACGGTAATTGTGTAGTTTAACAAACTCGGCCTAAATGCCGGCTATTAAAATAATTGTACTTAAATATAATCAGGAATAAAGAATGTAAATTTATAAGATGTGAGGAAAGTAAATTAGGCCTAGCTAGGGGAAATAGTATTTATGTAAAAGTAAAGTTTAAATGTTAAAATGTAATAGCCTAGAAATTAGGTTATACTAGAAGCAGTCATATTTGATTCCGGAAAAATCCGCCTAGGGTATTGATTATAAATCTTGTCACTACGAAACGAAAGCGCTACAGTCGAACTTTGGATTAGGAATTTTGAAAAGAAAATTAAATTAAATAAGAAGAAATAAAGTCAAATACGTTATTAAATAAAAGGTAAAAATGGAAAGGACACATCAGAATACAGAAACGCCTTTTACAAAAAGTGACACTAATCTTAGTTCAGAATTTCCGAACAAACAAAGTCAATTGCCATGGCAACGGCTTTCTGATTGGGCAAAAGTTGAAAAATGGATACTAGGGCGAGGGAAGTTTGAAATTGGAGAAGACGGGCCTCACAAAAGAGACGCTATCCAGAATTAGAATGCATTAGGCTCTCAAGGCGAGCAGACGTGTTTTAGTACCATGCGACCAGGACAAGAAAAAATGTGCTAGAAACAGAGTAAAAAGTGCTACGATGTGATCAGGGGAAGGAAGATATATATGAGCAAGGGCTCATATATACCCAGAACAAAATTTCGACCACCAAAATGCAAAATCAAAGAAAAAAAGAAGATTAAACGAAATTATGGAGAGACGCCTACCTACCAAGACCCTTGAAGCTGTAACGGGACCGTCAGATGACAACATTAATGAAGATAAAAAGATTTCTACAGTACAAGGTTATATAATCAATTTAATTATTCTTTTTAAATAGCATTTTACTGCAAATTATATTAACTTAAATTCAAAATTAAATAAGATGGGAATAACCTAAGGGACTGATTAGTCAACTCTCTTAGGTTACCCAAATTTAAGTAACAAAGATTCAAAATTGACTTTCCATTCCCATCGCATGTGGGAATGTATGGATTAAGTATAAAGGTGTATATCGTATATGGCTTTTTCTAAGTAAATTTCTAATGAATAATTTCTAAAGAAGTTAATTGTTCAAGGCCTAGCCTAAAGGCATTAAATAGTAAAATTAAGTGTTTGAAAAAGAATGAGATTTTAAAATATGTTAAATTTAACTGTAACAATCAAAACTATATACAAAATTAATTATGGTAACTTTGATAATTTAAATTATATACAAAATTAATGATAATAAGAAAATTTAAAAACATAGAATGATATAATAATGTTTAATTAAATGGCAAGTTGTATCAAATTTTGAACAAGTAATTAGTCAAGGAAATCCTGTTAAATTAAATAAAAACAATACTAATTAATTTGAACCTTGGAACAAATAAATAAAAAGGTATATTTTCCAATTAGCTGTGTTTTCATTCTAAATAAGATAAGTTCACTAGATATCCAGGTATAGTCTTTAAATCACAAGTGTCTCTCAAAGATTCCACTACCCGAAAAGGAGCTTGAACAGGGCTTATCGGAGGCTAATTGGTTTTATCAAAAATTCAGGGGTTGGTTCCTCTGAGAGGTTTATTCCTTGAGGCACAGGTCTATGAAACTAGGTTCGTAGTCAATGGATAAACCATTACTTTCTTACTGACTTAGCAATTGATGAAGAGGAAGGGCCAAAGGTAAGGAAGGATAAAAGGTCGGTAAGAGTGTGGCACATTACACTGTAGCTCGTGTCTATATTCTGACCCAATGTTACTATTTATAACACTTGTAAAATTAGACATTTTCTTTTTTAATAAACCACCTAAACTAAACTTGGTTATACTTCACAACAAATTTTGGACTCGATATTTTTTCAACAATTTTTTTTATGATTCCACTTTTGATACACTGATAACCACAACATATTTTTTTTTTAATTTCGTATAAACCTTGCTCGCAATATAGGTTTATTTACTATTTTCGGTCGAAATAAGACTTCTAACCCTCGGTCGAAGGATGACGTTTTTCGGCTTACGGAAGAATACCGCTTAGGTTTTCCTTGTGTAAATTATGTTAGACTATTGCACTACAGTTATACTGCGAAAGTTTGAAGTAAAGTGCCTTACATAAATTTTTTTCTTTAAGTGAACGTGACACACTACCGATTTCTCCACTCTTATCTTAGATTCTAACAGAAAACTAAAAAAACACCCTAGTCGCTACGTATCTCTTACAAATTTTCAAATTTCCGTAACTTGTTGCTGATTGAAACTTCTATTATCTTACAGAATATCTATACAGAATATGAACAATGTGGTTTTGTTAAAATATTATAATTTTAAAAAATCGTCGATGAATAAAAGTGCTGTAAATTTAGTGACGAGGTTAGCGTAAATGCATTAAAGGAAGTCACTAAACAACTGGATTGTCACAGTACCACGTTAAATAATGCGACCTATTCCCTAACACTTTCCGTTTAAACAAAACAGATACTATACATCTGCGTCAAAATCTACAAAGTAAACATCTGACCTATCGATACTCGTTGAAACTATTTTAGAATGTCATTGCATGAGATAAATCCACAGTAAACAAGTAATTTCAATATTTAAAAGCAAACAAAAAATTTCCCTGTTTATGGCTCAAGCTACAGAGGTTACTAAGTAGCTAATAAATATGTTTATTCACATTATCGTTTAATGAAAATCTTTTTAATGGACGTAAATATATCAAATGGATTTGGAAAACCATTTATTATTAGGTATGAGGTACAATCATTAGAAAATTAAAATAATATTTTAGTCTGAAATATTGGTATTGATACATTTAGTGAGAGAGGGGAAGGTTTCCAACATTTTATCTCATTGTTCGGCGATTTCAAAATATATTATAGTACTTTATCCAATAATTTAATTCAGGATGGGTCTCAATTTTAATGTAGGAAGTAGGAACCTTGTTTAAACAATAACTAACGCTTTTAAGGAGTTTTAGATTTTAGCAACCACGCTAATTCACAACTCCCAGATAAGCTGTATTTGACTTCAGATGAGTATAAATAAAATACATTTATAAGCTAAAACAAAAATGCGTATTCACTATAAACACTTGATAAAAGAAACCAAAAAAATTAGTTTAGTTAATGTAAACATAAGATCGAGGAGTTCTGTAAACTAAATAGCAGCGAAGGACTTGCCCTTTGGCGGTGCCTGACCTTTGATATTTGAACAAGGAACTTTTTACACCTTTACACCTATTGTAACCTTTCATTATGTTGTCATTATATTTGTTGACAAAGAAATGAGGCTCCCCACATCACAGCTGATGTTTATAACGTGTTACACATACATGTGCTTATTAATTGTTATACTTTAATAAATAAATCAATTTAGTATAGTACTACTATTAGTTTGGCAAGTTATTTCAGTTTTGGCAGACTCTTCAAGGCCACCATTATCCAACTTTATACAATGAAACGTATGAGCTACACAATTTTGTTTCGGGGGAAACAGGCTGTTTTTCCTCTGTGTAAACTTTACATTAAGGATCTTATTAAAAACAAATAATTATTTATTTGTTTCTAATAAAGTCATAACTTACTCTAAAAGGGTTTGAAAACCACTGGGAATATCATATTTTAAATGAAGGATGTAGTGTCAAAATTATTTCTTTCTAAGTTAAATGACTGCCATTCTCTCAAAATTCTATAAAATAAAACGAAAACCGACATGAGATCGCAACGGTAAAAATAAATTATGCATCGCTTGTACAAATGTTACATGTGATTGATTCTGTTGATCTTCCACTACCATAACATCCCAATAATCCCTCATTAAACCTTCATAAGAGCCCTGTTCCTTAAATTAATTAAGACACGTCGCCTCCCGTGGCTTTATCAGGCGGAGAACCTTCATTGTTTACTATCATTCCTCTCAACTAAACTTAATATTGCCCTGGAAAAATCCATTAACGTTATCTCAGAAATTATGGCTCAGAAGATCTAAAAATTTGACTCAGGGAAAAGACACTTTTGCGTATGAAATATCTTAATTACTCTTAGCCAGTGTTGGTCTCTGCTGAGTAACCAAAATGCATAAATGTAATTACGTGAAAATAAGAAATATGAGGGCCTAACCGATTTAAAGATACCGTAGACTACTTGTTGTATAATCACTCTCTTTCTTTCTCTCTCTCTCTCTCTCTCTCTCTCTATATATATATATATATATATATATATATATATATATATATATATATATATTAAAAATTCTTATTAAATAATTAAATAAATTTATATATATATATATATATATATATATATATATATATATATATATATATATATATATGTGTGTGTGTGTGTGTGTGTGTGTGTATCTCTTCCTGATGATATTGGTACTTTTATACCCAAAAGGTTTGAATAAAAATTGACAGAAGGTTCTAGTATTTGAATAACCCCAATTGTGTTTAATTATTAAACATGAAAACATATTTTATCCACAGAAACCCACACACACATTTTATATATATATATATATATATATCATTTTCACTATATGTACATAAACGAGAATCCTAGTTTGTATTTATGCGAGTTAACCTTCAAAGATTGATAGTATCTCCATTATCGAGCATCACTGACTACTCATCGACTAGACTACAGTCTACTACAACACCCGGTTAGTGATGCTCGATAATGGAGATACTATCATTATTTGAAAGTTAACTCGCATAAATATCAAGTAAGATTATTGTTCAATTAGATATAGTGCAAGTGATAAATGAATACAAGAAAACCGCGTTGCAAAGTTATATATATATATATATATATATATATATATATATATATATGTGTGTGTGTGCGTGTGTGTGTGTGTTTAGATTTTACAAATAATATTATTATCTAACTTGCAAGTGTTGATGCCCATTGTAACATAAAACTAACAAACTTACTTTGATTATATCTCTCAACACTAGTGACTATACCTCTCTAACACAATCTTTTTAACGACCATAACTAAGTGTCCATAACTGAGACTAACTGGACGGCTTCATAGTAATTTTACAATTGGATGAAAATTGGAGACCTCCAAATATCACTTGTACACGTGATAAAGATGTTCCCAGTTGTAGACTCAGATTGTAACCATTCTTAGTTCCTGTTTGAGTTGCCAATGGGGCACAAACAGCCGCCAATCACAAACAGCTCAATCTTAAAACAAATATGTGCTACTATATGCAAGTGTAACATACTATCTTAAATATATTGAATTGAAACTTTAGCAGCAGAACCCCTCTAAGTAAAACTACACTTACTTCTATAGGCTACGTACTAAGTATCTTACATGTATCATGGGTAGCTAACTGCAACATTAATTGGAAAATAAAGCAATATTCTTAAATAAATGTAATTTATGGTGGCAAATTGTAAGCAGAGGTTACAGCTCACTCTCAGAAGGTCTTATAAATAAACGATGGCTTATTTCTCTGAAATTGAAAAACAAAATTTAAAAATCAGCCTCAATCAAGAATCAGCGGTTTTATGCATGTTATAAAAGTTATAATATAATGAATTCCTTTGAGAATGTTTAAATTTTCAAAGCATAATTGTTTGGAAAACAAAACCAACAAATATGCATATTCTACGTTGAAAGGCGATAGCTTGTTTTCTGCCTTCAATGTTTGTACCCAATTCCAAAGAGCTAGCATTTTCCGGCCAATCGGTTAAAGACTAGAGTCGTAAAAGCAATGACTCAAGAAATGCGAGCAGTTTTCACTAGAGAGGTATTGTCAAGGAGACTACAAAACTAAAGTAGGATTAAATCTCTTTTAACAATCAGAAAGCTCATATTCTCGTACTGAATTCCGAGAAGGTCAAATTTAAAATATTATTTTAAAGTAATTAGATTTTTAGTAAATGTGTATATATAAAGCGAGAGAGAGAGAGAAGGAAAGAAAGAGAGATAGAGAGGGGGGGAGGAAGAACGAGAGGAATAGATCGATCTATTTATTTATATAAATTAATAACTTTAGGAAAGCATGTTTTGTCTACGTATATAAGAGTAACATTTACTGTAAGATGAGAGAATCGGGCAGAAATATCCCATAAAAAATACGTAACTGGTAAATAAAATGCTATTTCACTGGACTCAGCTCTGAAAGAGTGAACAAGAGTGTTGTATTTGGTAAAGGCATCCCGCAGAAGATGCTCAATACGAAATTATTTGATTTTTAAATATTTAATCCATCTTTGTTTGACTCTGTAGAGATGGATTCGTTCTATGCCTCGTTCGATTTCCGTTGATGATCCTGGTGTGGTTCTTGTTCAACCCTGGTAGAGACGAACGGCTACCTATTGTATTTTATGTAACTTTTCTAGAGGGGTCTTCTGAGCCATCTTCTCAAACTCAGAATCAGTAAGTCATCTTTGCGCAAACAAATATGCCATAGAACGTTTTCTTGGTGGATATCAAATTGACTGGCTATTTACCCCTTGGTGGATCTCAATTTTGAAGCTAGAGGATACAGGTCCATTCGTCGATGATTTGGTAATTCTAGAAAGATTTTCATAACTTAATAAAGCATTTTACTTCCTAATCCACTTTGATGCATTTTAGGATGATTGTGGGTATGTGAAATGCTATCTCGTTGTGAATCACCACAACTACTGACTCATTTTCCAAGAGAGTTTGTTACAAGACTTTCCAGCAGAATTAGCATGCCATAGGTCTGCCGGACTCAGTCTAGTATATTATTTTTCCAGATTTCTCATTGGTACGATTTATACTGTTTTCCGTTATTGAGGTACGTTTTCAATATTTCAAATCTCGTTAAAACGCTTTTATATTCTAGAATTACTGAGGGAAGTGCATTAACATATGAATATTAACATATTCTTGACCACATTGTATTAGCTCCTAGATTATATTTTAGCTCGATATACTAAATGGCATATTATCGGGGTTGGCTTGCAGAAACAAGAGTTTAGCGAAGTATAAATTGCACCTTTCTTTTCAGGTACATCGGCAAATTATCCCTCTTGTCAAACCGTGACGAGTGGCAAGCTTCAGAAGCCTTGGCTTTATTACCGTCTTTTGTGAACAGCTTTACAACAGATTTTGTATATATATGCTTGTGATACGTATTCCTTCAAAGATGGAAAAATATGATGAATTGTTATTATATGGAGTACATCCGTTCATGCTGAAGTGCACAAAATCGCAGTTCCGAAGTTTCGCTAGAATCACATCTAGCATTGACAAGGTGAACCCAGTAAAAGTTGAAGAGCGAGTGAAGATTGCAAATATCTCTGCTCCTCTTGAGAGACGCCATGAATGATGCTTTTCTTAGGCCTAAAGCTTGGTTTCTTTATGTGGATGATGTCTTCATGATTTGGCAACATGGTGCCACATAACGTTATAATCTCCTTACGTACCTCAACTCTCGCCACTCCAGGATATTTTTCACTTTGGAAATAGAGAGTGATAGCTGCTTGCCGTTTCTGGACGTCTTGGCTAAAACGGGTCAGAATGTTTGGAATAACCATTCAGTCTACAAAAAACTGACTAATCTATATCTTAACGCTGAGTCACATCACCACCCATCTCAGATTCAGGCTGTCACTGACACTCTCTTCTCTCGGTCTCACAAGTTAACGGATATCTATTCGAGGTGCCATGAACTTCTTACTATGAGAGAGGTGTTTAGAAGCAATGGATATAAGGAATATGCCATTGATAAAGCGTTACACCGCCAAAGTGCTCTTCCGGTTGACGTGAATGAGAAGGAGACTGAGAAAACTGGTACTGTCTTCTTGCCTTTTATTAGAGGGACCACTGATAGGATTAGGAGGCATGGTATACGTTCTGTTTACAAGCCTAACATCCCATTGACAAGGTTCTTGGTAACGCCAAAGATAAGATCTTCTTGGAAAACAAAGGCGTTTACAGCGTTTTTTGTGGAGTTTGTAAGAAATCGTACATTGGCTAAATGAACAGACGTATCTCAGCTAGACTTGAGGAACACAAACTTGGCCTTAAAGACAGTCAGAAAATGTCGGTACTGTACAAGCACCACTGCGATCTAGGGCATTCCAGTGATTTCCAGTCTTGCCGACAGATTGCTCAAGTGGAAAACTACAAGACTAGAATTATTCGTGAGGCTGTCGAAATAGAGAAGCAAGGGAGTCTTAACAAACGCGATGATACTTTGAATATGCCTGCAGTGTGGAAATGTGTCATCGATAGATTTTATTGGCAGAAAGGAAAGGAAAGCGAGTAATTCTTTGGCCCCAGTCTGTGTGGATTGACGTCAATAGGCGTGGCTTCATTCCTCTATATATAGGAGGAGAGTTATTTGCGCTCTTCACTCGGTCATTAGCTGTTGTTGGGTTCACCTCGTCAGTGCTAAATGAGATTCCAGCAAAACGTCGGAACTGCCATTTTGTGCACTTCAGAATGAACGCATGTACTCCAGATAATAACTATTAATTATATATATATAGGAGCTTGGAGACGTCGCCAAAGATTGCTTTTGATTTCTTCCATACTGTGCTTGTTGGCACCATCATTCACTTTCAGTCATTTCACTAATTTCTGCCAGATCTCTTTCTTTCCTCCACGCCTACGATTACTGCTCTGTACTTTTTTAGAATAATTTGAGAAAACCTTCAATTGGATTACGTCATCTCGACTAGAGCTGGAGCCATGTTCTTGTCTTAAAGTGGATGGTCGTTACAATTCCTGAGAACATATATTTGTTAGGCTGTTGCTATAATTATGAGACCTTTTACTTATTAAAGCCTAATGGTAGCGTTCTGTTTGATTTCGGCTCTGCACGAGGAGGAAGAAAACATATGGCAACGAATTTTGTTTTTTAATTAAAACTATAACTCTTACATTTTTATTCGAATCGTATCAGTATCGTTTTTAAAGGTTTTTAATAACCCCTTTCTTATACTTTTTTCTATAAGAACTACTACAAAATGGTAGTAATTATTTAGGAAGTCACTCTTTTGAAAAGAAACTTGATCTCGTGTGAAAACTCAAAGTCAATCGTATTTTTACAATCTACAATTCTACAAAGGAATATTTATGCTACGATAAATCTTTTGCACTTCTTCAAAATTTATATCGTCTTTTCCATCAATTTTGAAAGATATTTAAGCAAGTTACCTTAGCAAGTTTAACAAGGCGCTCCTCGTTTTGAACATTTTATACGCCTATTTATTATCATCTCTTAATTACACTCGCTTTATATATAAACTTTCTTGGAGCTGCATTTAAATTTATGTATGAGAGAATAAAATATAATGAAACATTTTGGAAAACTGTCAAATTTAAGTTAATCTTCTGACTGATAAAAGTTTACAATAAACCTCGTAGGTATTAAGCAAAAGTAAACGTTCCCCTATACCCATGAATTAAATCTTGGAGTTAAAATATTTCAATTATTAATGCGAATTTGAAACAAAAGTTAAAAATACTGATTTAAAATAAAATTAATCAAGAGCTTGGTGTCTCGCTATTTTTAGTAACTATTAAAATCCGCTATATGGAATAGGAATGAATAATTTCTCCTACACCTTTTATAAAGTAAGGTTAGCTGATAATACAATTTGTTTTATTCTTTTATTTAGCGAGTGTCATTTTGTAATTTACACAATATAAAAACCTTTTTGGTGTTTAACGAAATATTTAGAGGTATTGACACAATTGTGATTCCCTAGATAATATTTTAGTATTTCCCATTTTAATAGAGATTTAAATATATTTTGTAACAACATAATCGTATAATGGAACAAATTCTGATTGAAGCTAATTAAAAAGAAAAGTAATAACTAGCTACAAGGAGGCAAAAAGTGAGACATAATAAAATGTTTTATTTTATGAACAAGAGAGTTGTTATCGCTTATATTAAAAATTACCGATTTTTGAATAAATATAAAAATAGTGTTAGTAATTACCTTTTAATTTATACGCTCGCTGACTGTGAGAAATTATTACTAACTTTTATCTGGTTTTAATTTCTCTTGTTAATTTAAAACATATGTTTTAGGCCTATAGCTTACATTATTGTAATTTTCATTCCTGATGATATTGGTACTGTTTACCAACGAAAAGCTTTGGATATAAATTAATAAATACTCTTGTATTTGAATAACCTATGTTGTTTTAAAATATATATATATATATATATAAAAGATATGAAAATATTCAACCACATGCACTAAACCGGGGGTTCTCAACCTTTTAGGCTCTGAGCCCCCCTTCACACTTTGGTGTGAGGCCACGCCTCCCTTCACGGATTAAGTTAATTTAGACTTATATATGATAAATTTACTTACAATATGTTTAAGTAATAACCAGAAAAATGTACGCTACTTTTGTAGTGCTAGTGTGAGGGCTGGCACTGTTTCTCGTTAACTATTTTTTGTATTTTTGGATGAAATTTTGACAAAGAACACCGCAGGTCACTTTCCACATCTAGTCTGGCTCGATATTTAGATTTTATATTAGCCAGGGCTGAAAATCCTGTCTCGCGTAGATAAGTTGATGAAAATTGTACAAGCAACTTGACTGCCTCCATTGCTACTTCTGGGTAAACAGGAAGATATAGTAGCCAGAAATCTTCGAGATCCATGTTTGGGAAATCCAATTTAGCTTTGGAATGTCATTGCAAGTCAATTGTTTGTTCTTGAATGTGATCAGGAGGTATATCAATGTTGATTTGAAAGGGGTCTCTTGTTAACTTGAATTCCCAGGTTTCTGAGCTTATATCTGGGAAATAGGCTCCAATTTTGTTCTTCAGAGACAACAAATGCTCAGATATTAGGTCCTTCATTTCATTTACTAGGTCTTTTGGAAGACTTTGGGTATCATCGACGAGATTTTGGAAAGGAAGAAAACTTCGTTGAGTAAAGAAATAGAGCTTTATAGCTCTATTAAGCTATAAAGAAATTTCAATGATTGCGTGTTTGTGCCCAACATCAAATTCAATTTTTTTTAAAAATTTGTTGACGCCTCCCCTGGAATTCTTTTACGCCCCCCCAGGGGGGCGCGCCCCTCAGGTTGAGAACCGCTGCACTAAACTATACCACATTCTGCTACGGAATAAAACCTTCATGTTCTTCTTTTACATAAAAAATATAATCACGTTTACTTGAAGTACAGGCAAGTTTTTTGTTGTACTTTTATTGATTTAAAAAGTAGTTCTTTTAGTGATATATTTGTATATGATGAATAGCTAATATCCGGAGAGCAAACGTTCACTCCATAGTGCATAACACATAGTTCCAAAGTTCCAAAGTTTGGCTAGAACTTCATCTATCATCTGGCAGACTCGCATGTTGACTGATGTTGGGATTCTCTCGCCAATGCTCGACGAAGTTCTAACGAAATAATGTAACTCCATTTTATGCAATAGGAAACGAACAGACGTACTGCGGATATTTACTATACATCATATTTTTCATCCTTGAAGGAATACGTATCAACACAAACACACACCTACATATTATATATATATATATATATATATATATATATATATATATATATATATATATATATATATATATATATATTATAAATTAATATACTTTTAAACTATTTTAAATGTTTCTATAAAAGAGAATTTAAATTTAAAGAACAATGTTACCTTTTGGATAAACACTTATTGTAATGACCCAATATTAATAGCAATCATTATTATTGAAATCTCAGAATTAGAGATCTTTCAAATATAAGGTTATTCAATAAATGTGACACTAAATTGGTAGATAACTTCGGTTAGCAGTAATTACATTTCAGTTCTTGTTATTGAAATCTTTCATAATCAAGGACACCATTGTATATGTTGCATTCATACAATAAATTTGTGCAATAAATTTTATTCAACCATTTAGATATTTTTGTGTGATTTTAGAAACTAATTTTATGCAAATTTCAAATAAAGTATAAACGTCATAATTTATCATGTATCTGCTTTCCTAAAATAGGAAATAAAATAATAATTTATAATGTCCAGATGATACATAGAACTTTTATATCAGTTTCTTGACAAAATCTACATTTTTACTTACTTCAACCATAAATTCATAATAATGTAGGCAAATTGGAAGACTTCTTTAGGAGAAACGTGAGGGTAGGCTACCACGGTGAGGGTTTATTTGGTATACCCCACAGGAAATGATACTCCTCCGGCGTAGGTAGCTCTGCAAATGACCGGATTTTTACATATATATTTTGTTTAGAAACTTTATATCGGTGATATGATTTTGCGTTTTGTAATAGAAAGCTAAAAAAAATTACCTACAAATCTGCAACGTATATCCCGGACCTGGTTAAAACGTTATAACATATATGTTGATATTTACCTGTAGTTTTTGCCGTCAAATTTCAAATTTGTTTTGAAAAACTAAACTTTTTTGAAAATACTGTATATGTTTTCTTTCTTTTATCAACCTGTATATAACAGGTGAGTATGATATTAGTCTTTATGTGCATTAAGCAGATTCAAGTTTTTCTTTCTTCTTGGTTTTTATTTAGGCCTATGTCGTAAAAATATATTGAATATGTTTACCTTGGGTTTTGAATCTTGATCATTAGTTTGTCATGAACTACGTTAGCGTACCCATTGTTAAGTGGTGCGTAATTAATTATGTGGAGTTTCCCATTAGCATAGTCGTCGGATGTTAATATTTTTTTTCTTTTTAAAATTTTCCCATAATAATAATAAAAATGGGTTTAGAAGATACAAGACACCTGTGGATTTAGGAGATGCAGGTAGGTGCACTAGATATAGTTAAGTATCGCATGTAGATATGTTGAGCAACAACTCTACCTATTGTTTCTATGTAAAGTAAAAACTCGGGGCTTAAACAATTTTTTTTTTTATTATGAACCTATTGTTACGATTAGCAAAATCAATTATTACGCCCTGTAAGGAAGTTATTCATAATTTAAGGAGTTAAAGAATATGTGATTGAAGTTATTCTTGCATTTCAAAATTTCAACCTTAAACCTGTAACAAACATTAAAATTAAACAAAACCAGATGAAGTTATTAAATGAAAACCAAAACAATATGCAAAAGAATACATTCTAACCTAAGTATATAGAAATTTCATCTACCATTATCCAGCACCATCGGATAATTGTAACCATTCTAATCACACAACGTACATAATCATGAAAAACTAAAATCCTTTTGAATGAGATACCGTGGCATCAAACAATTTGGAAAATAAATGACAAATTGAAAAAGAAATCCAGATAAATATAATAGAACTGAAATTATAGAAACTGGAAATGTGCTATGTTAAATGTATAAAACATTTTAATAAAACTAAAGTTTATTCGCTATATCTCAATAATAACAAAGTTTTGAATTGTTAGAACTTAGTTGATCATAGCAAAACTACCAAAGAATAAAAGCTGTATAGTTGTGACGTCTCTTAAGAACATCACATATCCAAAACCCTTCCTACACACCAAATATTTCTAGAAATATTTCTGATACATTGTTTATATTCAATTCATTCATTTAATACAAGCATAACTTGCAATAACTTTTATAATAGGTAGTAAATACAATATTGGAAAGTAAACGATGTAGAAGTCACATGTAACAAACGCATCCTGGCGCGATGTTGTAACGACGTATGTAAACACCATGGGCTTCCAAGCGATAAACACGTTATTATTGAGATATAGCAGAATCGTTCTAGGTCAAAGGTTTAATAACCAATCTTAACCGCGTTGCGTACATCTAACAGAAAGTCAAACTAGAATATTAATTGCTGGAAGTAAGACAAAAGGTAAAGTATCTAAAAATATTATAGATTTTATTTCTTTACAATTAGGAATGTATAGTAAAACTGTGAAATAATTTCGATTAACCGTAAATGGTTCTAATTATTACTAATACTATTTAGGGCATCAGTTTATTAAGATTTGCAAAATTACAGTAAATTGGTAATTTCTTTTGGTGGTCAACATTTATTTGGCTATTAGCATTGGATACCGTTGTTTTTTTACTACAGGTATTTACGCAAACACGATTGTTAGTTTTTTTAATATATAAAACTATTTATATATATGTATATATATATATATATATATATATATATATATATATATATCACTATACATGATGATAAATAGTTTACATCAGAAATTCACCCGAACATTTTGCAGTGCATAAAATCGCATTTCCGAACTTTCGCAAGAATCTCATCTAGTAATGACAAGATGAATCAAACAATAGTTGAAGATCGAACAATAAACCACACATTTTAGCTCTTAATTGTAGAAGAACGCTCCTATGTATAGAGGAAAGAGGTCCCTTCAATGTGACACATTGACGTCACTTTACACACGCCTGACCCTAACATTCCTCTCCGTTTGTTTACCATTCTCCCGATGAAATCTATGGATTACATATTGGTCACGGTGCGGAAATTTAAAAAACCATCGCGTTTGTTGGGAGTCCCTTGCTTCTCTATCTCTACAACCTCGCTTTTAATTCGAGCCCTGTAATTCTCCCCCTGATCAAACAAATGGCCATATTCCAATGGAACGAATTATTGTATCGTTGTGATGCTTGTTTTTTTGCTTGTGTTTAAGAGCCGACTACTTGTTTTTATTGGTAGGTTTGTGCTCCTTTACTCTAGCTGAGATACTTCTCTTAGCTTGATCAATTTATAATTTTTTTACAAACAAGTAGAGTAAAATACATGTATTTTACTTGAACCTATGTATTAGGAGAATAAGTAGGTAGAGTGGAAGGCCTTTAGTAGGAAGTAGTTTGGGCCTTTAAGGAATTTGAATTTTGTTAATGATATCAAGACACATAGAAAATAAAATGTTACAGTAAATAGTTTATTTTGATTAAACATTAACCCATTGAAATATAGAAATTTGTTCACGGTAATTGTAACTCTTTTTAAGAACTAAAAAGAGATACAACATCTTACCCCATACATTGTGTAAAATGGGATATCATGACGGTTAAGATGGGTGGAAAGTATTTTAATAGTAATTTAAAAAAGTCACATTTACTAGTTTTTTAAAACTAGAAATATGTAATTGTACACGTATAAAATGAGTGATTACTTGACATTTTACGAAATACTTTTATCTACAAAATTCGCAAATATTACAAGCCTCGTCGTCTTCATCTTCTTGAGCACATGAGCAGTGTGCCCATTTTCTACATTTGATGCAATCAAATCCTCATTAGATTGGAAATAGAAATCTCCGCAATAGAGAAACACTGCATCTTCTCTTAGCCGTCTGAAGTGCTATTTTCATCTCATTTGTTCCTGTTCCTTTTACTATCTTGCGCTTTTTGTTTTGTTTTCAAACAGTTTTCATATTCTTGACATTTATATATTGTTTTTGACTTTCTAAAGAGCGATATCTTGGCTACTGGTTAACGTTTGTCTTTTTTGAGTTTTTTCCAATCCTCGTTTCAACTGATTTCTTAAAGTTAAGCTTGTATGGAGAGCTTGTTACTATAACAGTTTTAACCTTTTTATGGTTTGTTTTTCTAACACTCATTCCTCTTACATTAGGAAGAGACATTATTTGCTTAGAAGATATTGCAAATTTTCCTTAAAAGCTATTTGTTTGATTGGTAGTAGACTCCTTTTCTTGAACTTCATTCGAGACATCAGGTTTACCTGGAACCCCTGGGAACACCCAGGCTAAAAATCATGGTAAGATGGATCATTTTGAAGAGCCACATTCTACTGTTTTAGTTTAGGACCAGAGGTATTTTCTGGTTGATCTGTTGTAGCTAACGCTGCAAACTCTGAATGAAGAGAAAGGTTTGATTTAAAAGGCAAGCTCCTGTACTTTTATAACCCTTTTCTGGCGTTTATCGTAGTTGCATCTGTCACAAAGGCTATCCCCAATATTTCAGCAATTTGGTCCGTTTTAAAAGCTTTCTCAGGGTTAGAACTCTAGCCACATAGAGATTTCTTGGTCTTAATTAACCCTCAAAGGCTTCATAAAGGCACCATCTAAAGGATGTAGCCGATGAGTGTCCTGGAGAGGTAAATATAAAGTGATTACACCAGTCTCCCTAGCTCGATCTATTAGTTGAGGCTCTGAATATGGTCGACCAGCCATATAACAATGGAACCGGCTTCTCGAATACTGTACTTATAGAAAAAAGTATTCAAATTTTATTTTGGGGAGTCACAAAATTTTTGATTTTCTCCAACTTCTTCACTCTTTACTATTAGAAAAATACTGAGGCAAGATGTGGCCTGACCCAATCTTGCCATCAAGCTGGTATCCCCGACTTGCCCAACGGCACAGATTTCAGGATAAGCTTTAAAGTTTTTATATTAGGAATAGGGGTACAGTTTCCCATCTCTTATTGTTGTAGGCAAGAAAACCTACTATTAGAATATACTAATTACATATTAAATTATTGAAACACAATTTACGTGTCACAACTTTAAAAATGCCAAATATTATATCAAAGGTCTGCCGAAACACGTTTTAATCCACTGGCAATGAACGCGTCTCTCGAGAAAGCTGCTGCTTTGTTTGCAGTTTTGTCTTTCTCTTTCGAGCTAATTACGATCATTGCCAACATAATACAGCACCTGTCGGGAAAGAAATTAGGCCTACCCAGTCTTGCCCCACTTTCCACTATATCACAGTATTGTGTACAGAGTATCAAATACAAATATAAATTTAAAGACTAAGAATGTAACTAATAATAGTTTTTGTGGATCATGTTAAATATTTGGCAATAATTTAGCATGTTGCATGAAAATTGGTTGTCGGCCGAATCTTAAAAACAAATTGTTTCTGAAATAGTGAGTGGACATCGATTGGGTTGGGATTTATATTAATAATACTGGTAATTATTCTAAGTGTTCTATCTTCAAAACAAAAGGGTGGATTCTGTTGACCAAGTATAAGAAATCTTGAGGGACTATCTCTTCTAATCAAGCTTTCATAGAAAAAAGACGTGGGTTTCAATCTTGGAAAATAATGGTCTAATATTTCTTATTCAAATCCTATTAAAATATTTAATAATATATCATTCATAACTAAATAATAATCAATTAAAAGACGTTTTATAAAATTTATAAGTGGTATTTGTTTAGGTTTTCAAAATTTAATTATGTTAAACTGTATAGTATTTTGATTTGTTCTTGATAGTTTGCCAAAGTATGTTTTAAATTATTATTTTTAAAAAGATTTTTTATAAAATCAGTAAGTATAAAATCAGGTACCAGTATGCATCTAATCAGTAATTTAAAAATGAAATCATTCTATAAAGATGTAACCCTTTTTTTAATAATTTAAATTGCTATTGTTATATAGTTTTGAAGTGTAATATTGTAATTTTGATTTAAATATTTTTTTCTTCTAAACTTTAAACGTAAACTTGATTTAACCTATTTTTCTTCAGAACGATTGGTATGAGTAAAATCATTAGATAAAATTGGCAAAGAAAACAATTGACCCAGTAGAGTTTTTCAAAATTAAAATTATAAAATGTATGGAAACAGAGGAATGATTTAATTTAACAAATCACATTACAAAATACCGATGTTTATATTACAGTTTTTCGTTAGACAACGTTTTAAATTCTCATAAATTCGTCATAAATTTGAATCTATTAGTTAAGTAAAATTAATAATAACAACGTTTTTAATTCTTGGAGCCAAAAGCAAGTATATTTTCAATTCGAAAATCAAAATGAAACTTCAAATTAATAAAAGTTGCATGTGTCTGACGTCTACTTCAAAACCATACACACGCTAAACTGTCCATACACACCGAATGTTAGAAGATATAATTCGCATACAGGGATCCTAATTAACTTCATTTATTTAATAAAAAAAAAAAATTGAAAAAAATTCAAAAAATAATTTTTTCATAAAATATTAAAAAATAAATGATATAGGAGCCAGTTGTGTATACCTTGTGCGCCTTGTTGTAACGAAGCATGTAAACGCTGGGGGCACCCAGGTGATAAACTCGTTTTAATGAGTTACAGCAGAATTGTACGACATCGGGTGTTTAATAATTGTTACGACGTTTCTTGCAATTAACAGAAAGTAAATTTAATGTAGGGAAGTGAGGCGGAATGTTCACGACAAAAGTCTTACTACTTTCTAGAGGGTGTTTAATTCATTTGAATATGAATTCAATGATTTAAATGGCAGAATTTTAAAAAAATCCAAATTATGTATAGGAAAGACCAAAAATGTCATATAAAAATGGAGCATAACGTGTCATAATAAGTAACTAAATAAAATATAGCTAAAATTAAAAACAACCAAGATTTAAAAAAAATATATTAAGGTATCTAAGATAATATTTAATTAGGGTGTTATATTTTACGTGCTTAATCATTAATTATAAAATAAAAGCACTTGGAGTATATAACAAAATTTTTAGGAGACGTTAATAAGGGTATTTCTTTTAATACTGTGGTAATACACATGGGATAAAACCACGTACAACTTATGTATAAAATTCTAGCGTCACAGTGTTTGTAACAACATTCCTCCGAAACCACTTGGCTGATTCTTATGAGGTTTTATGTGTATATTCATTACATCTAAGAATAGGCTTAACTTATTTTTCATATCGCTAAGTGATAAGGGTGGTCCACTCCAATTATATTATTTTAATTTTTTAAACGAATTTGTTTGTAAAGTTTTATTTTTTAAACTAGCATTAAAAATATACATTACAACAAATTTTTACCTTTCTAAAATCAACCCCTATTCGGTAAGACCAATATTAGTACTTTAAAAAATTTCTACTGATAATGTATCAGTTACCAATCAATCAGTTATTCCCATCAGGCGTAAACCATTTTAATAAGTATTTAATACGTAATAAACCTTTCTCGAGTATTCATAATAAATCCAAGACAGATGGAGTATTTTTATTTTCGGCTATTGTTGTTTAATGTAACCACCATATAGTCATTGAAAGACATACGTAAATTGAATGGATAACAGTATCCAACGTATAAAGATGCATGTCTTGCACTGGAAGACGACAACCACTGAGACTGTATCTTTACGGGATCAGCATTGAACTGTTTAGTTTACATATTCGTCTACTATATTCACTATTGTGTTTACTACATACTTCCCAGCCCGGTGAAATGGACATCGAAGAAGAGCAATTTTGACAGCAACAAATTTGGAATTCAACGATTTGAATTTTAAGATGCAACAGTTGTTGCCACGGGAATTGGTGTCACACAAATCAATCTATACAGTTTGCGATATCAACGCAACGAAGCTGTACATTGTCCAGTAGAGATTTTGAACTCGTTGGATTTGCCAGACATCCTACAGTACAATTTACAACAATAGCTGGATCTCCAGTTATTTTGCTCTGCAATTTGAACCCACTACGGCTGTGCAATTACACGCGATTAGTCATTCAAATTGATGAAAAACGTTGTCAAAGCATTTTGAATAGCAAGTTCCAAGGAGAAGATGTAATGCTACCATGAATCCGTTACTACGACAGATGTTCCAATAGAATTCAAACGTGTTCTATTTCCAATTAGATTATCATTTCGCAATGACGGTCAATAAGTCTCAATGCCAAACGATGTCTGTTTGTGGCTTGGATTGGGCCACATCGTGTTTTTCACCTGGAAAATTATACGTGACATTTTCTCGCGTGGGTAAAAAAACTACAATAATCGAGGTAAATCAACTCATGAGAAAAAGAGGCTAATTATCGTCACCATCCGAGTATTGGTCTATAGTAGAAAATTAAGTGTATAAAATAATGACTAAAGAAATAAATATATTCTAGGTTGTCATTATTTTATCCAAATTATTTTGACATTGTAAAGTACTTTAGTTCAATAAATAATATTATATCCATCATATATTATTGTATATTTATTGTTCAAATTTACAGTCACTGCTCCATGGGGAAAGATTCCTTTTTGTGGGATTACACAGAACTGCCTCAATAAAATATGTATAAATCAGCTCCCTTTTTGTCTAACTCAGAAAAGTTTTTTTTAATTCTATAAGCATTGAATGTTTTTTCCATTGCCTATACTAGTATGAGAACTTGTAAGAGAATTATCTCTTTACAAAGAGCTAACAAGTGCCAGATTTAACATCCAAGTATTATTGTGATGTTTGTTAGTATGCTCTAATATTACGTAGTGGGAAACTTCGCTATTGGTCAGGACACCAACTAATACGTAATTTTCTTTAAATTAAATATAATTTAAAAACCATTGTAAATGCTTCAAAGAGGGACTCCTTATCGGCCAACCTTTGTCCCTTGCAAGGTTCGGTACGAGATCAGTTCATTTCAAGACGTCGATAAAACGACATCCCTCCCATCACGCTCTACGTGACGTAGTTTCTCGTGAGTTCTAAGCAAGGCTCGATTAAATCACACATATTTCCCGTTACGCTCTACGTGACGTAGATTTTTCTTTCTTTGTTTCTCCCGTCGTGTTGACGAAGAAAATTATTAACATGTAATAGCGACTATTTTGATTTATATGTGATTTCTTTTAAGTTAGTTAGGTACGTTCGTAAAAAGGTGCACCCGAACAGGTGTCCGTCATCCGACAGGAAGGACAAGTGGTGGTACTTCGCCCAGTAAGGTATGTGCGATAGCTGTTCACTTTTCATTTATTGTGTCTTTAAAGTCCTCCGGAAAACTATGCCGTTACATGGCAAAATATTTAACACCAACATTCCAACCAAAGTTATATTCGCACTTTTTCTGCCTCTCTATTTATGCTCTCATTTTCCTAGATATTACTTGTTCTTTTTTATTTTCTCTAAGAAGATGCCATTATGAAAGCTTGTTTGTGTTTCGTTTTGAGCACGTATCACTAATAACAATTCCATGCTGTAAAGCAATAAAATGCCAAATACAATTGCTAGCAACAAAATCAAGCTTCAGTAATAATAAAATGCAGCAGTCTTACACAATGCAAGAGAAGAACACGCCTGACACTAACCAGACATGACATTTTTCTACCCCTTTCTAAATGCAATTAGAGTTAGAATCTTGAACATAAATACAGGATTTGAAAACACATCTGATAAACAGGAAACATAAAGCGTATAACAAATAATAATCCATCATGTGACTAAAGCTTCAAGGGAAATTATTTTTGTGTTGACAATTACTGAAATATTCTGCAGGTTTTCAAACTTTAAAAAAAATATATATCACAACTAGTTTTATTCCATGTTATCCCTTGCACTAACCAATACCAATGGTTTCGTTTCTGTTTATATTATCATTATTTTTCTAGTTATAATTATAATTATCACTATAATTCTCTGAAATAAGTTGTTACCGCCAAAGCAATTGCGATGGAAGAAACCAAAACATAATTAGGAAGTATGTTTCACAAAGACAGGTAATAGTAAGTGTAATATATAGTCATCGGGATAAGGTAGAATGCGGATGTATATCATTGAAACGAAAGGAAAAGTAGGGGAGTTGTAACCCACACTAAGCTATATTCATTGTGACTTTGATTTTCAATAATATCTACATGACTCATTTGACATACTACTATAATTTCATTCTTTAAATCAATTTTGAATATATACATACAAAATATATATGCATATATATTTTGAATATATACATACATTCAAATTTTGAATATATACATACAATTTATATATATATACATACATCTTATCAGATATAAATATTGAACAATATAAATATAGTTGTGTTTGTCTACAAACAATTTATTATGCAAAAAACCTATATTTAGTGGTTTCTGATTTAATTTTTGTAAAATGTTGTTTAATAATAATTAAACAATTTTGTATATTATTACCAAAATAGAATTAAATACGAACGAGTTACATATCAACATGGGCCTACATAAGAATTGTATGCACTTTTTAAATGCTTGTAAAACGTGGATGAGAAAGTATAACTTTGTAAATATTTTGAATAAATAAAACATTGGGCCAATCTCAATAGAGAAACAGAACAGGTATAATTCGAATTATTTTGTTTTTCAATTCATGACCAACTGTTTTTTCTGTAATGAATTAAAGAATAACATGTATAATAACTATAAAAAATACCTTACTTTATTATTTATTAGAGATAAAGATGTTTTATCTCATTCATTGGGTAATTAATAACTTCATTTAAACGAATTACAATATGGATAACTTATTTCCTGAAAAGTATCAGGTCGGGCCTTCGAAGGATGTAACACCTCTCAAATGCCTACATCTATCACCCGACTCCAACGGAGAGGTTACAATATATGGTTAAACCAAATGTCAACTACTTTCGATTTTCTTTTCTTTCAAGCTTAACGTTGTGTTGATAGTTGTAAAGAACCATTCTTTTAATTAGTCCAAACTTTTTCTAACAACACCGAAATGAACATATATATATATATATATATATATATATATATATACATATTTATATTTTAAAACTTATTTTGAATATAAGTTATTCAAATACAAGAATATTTATTAATTTATATCCAAAGCTTTTCGTTGGTAAACAGTACCAAGATCACCAGCGAATGATGTTATATATATATATATATATGTAATAAATAACATACATTTAAATGATATATAATAAATAACAATAATAAAACAAATAATATGAATGAAAAAGGTGGTTCTTATAAGCTAGAATGCGAAAACTGTAATAAAGCTTATATAGGTCAAACCAAGACAAAAAAAAAAGTTTAAAAGAACACTTGAATGCTTATATAAATCCAGAAATATATAAATACAATTTTTCAAATCATTAAGCAACAATTTCCATATATTGAAAATATTAAACTTATAAAAGAGATTAATAAAGGCTTAAGAATGAATACATAAGAAGCATTCGAAGTATATAAATACAGTAATAATAACAAATTAATAAAATAACAAATACAAATACAATCTAAATTTGATACTATATTCAATGTCTCCAATGTTACAGTAACAATTTAAACTTGGTAAATATTATAAATTTAGCTACAATTCTATTTCCAATTTAAAATATGTTTTAGGCCTATACCTTGCATTATTGTATTTTTCATTCCTGTTGATGTGGGTGCTGTTTACCAACGAAAAGCTTTGAATATAAATTAAAAAATATTCTTGTATTTGAATAACCTATGTTGTTATATATATATAAAATCTGGTGATATGTTTTCTTGTAATATAGTTAATAAATTTAAAATATTTCAAAAACAAGAATACTTTAAATGAATATATTTATTCAAAGCTTTTCGCCGATTAAATAGTGTCAGCATCTTCAGGAAAATAATTATCTAATAAAACATTTTTACAAAATTAAAATATCTAGTACATATGATTTAATTTTGTAAAAATGTTTTATTAGATAATTATTTTCCTGAAGAGGCTGATACTAGTTAATCGGCGAAAAGCTTTGAATAAATATATTCATTAAAAGTATTCTTGTTTTTGAAATATTTTAAATTTATTAATTATATATATATATATATATATATATATATATATATATATATATATATATATATATAAGTTACGTTTTATATTAAGCAAGAAAGGTTTTTAAAAATGATTTTTATTTTTAACAAACCTTTGAATTTAATAAACAATTAATTTAGAAAACTGTTACATTAATTTTACTTAATAAAACAATACAATTGATATGCACTCAATCGGAGTGGAAAACGTCTGTGCGATACACAGGCGACTTACACACTGCCGGGGCTCTGTTCTCACACCTATATAATACTAAAGCTGCGTAAGCAGGAATCTTCCTAGCACGCATTTAATTATGAAATGTTCACATAAAATGTTTATATAACTCCTCCATCCCTAAAGAGAACTTCGGGGGTTGGCGAAGTTTCGGCGTTGGTTGAAGTCTTCTTCTTCTTCCTGATGAGGGCGAAGTATATAAGCTGCTGAATAGGCCTCCGTAAAGGGCAATTTTCGGCATGGGTTGAAGTCCTCTTCACTGGAGAAAGTCACCAGGCAAAGGTTGATTTCCAAGATCCAGTTAAATGGGTTGTCTGCGATTTCCAACGCAGTATCCTTGTAGTTTGTAGGCGTTATTGTTTTTGATGATGGGCATTTTACAGTCTAATTTTCTGTTCATTATAATTCAACTGAGCAAAAGTATTTGGAATTGATTAATACAATTTATAATGAGTTTTTTTTATCATAGGATAGATACAAAATGTTTATAATATATACAATTGTTATCAGAATCTAATTTTTGTTCTACAAAATTTACATTGATTACAATAAAAGTTTTATATAATTTTTCATAATTTTTACCATCATTTACATTCAACTTGCCTGTTATAGATTTGATAAGGATTCTAGTCGGTTTATAAGAATTCTTTTTGTTTTGTTATCTCTTTAAGAGTATAGTTTTAATTTTCTTCAATTACATTTCTTTTTGTGATTAACATATTTCAAATAATTAACAATATTTATTACCATAATTAGTTACATATCATTTAATAAATTACAACAGTTTGTAACACATACAATTAATAAAAACAATGTTGTTTAAAAGTTTAATAAAGTTTCTTGAATAGAACTAGTGGACAAAGGTATGGTAGGGATTTTAATTTGATTGTGTTGAATATGAACAAGAAGGATTTTGGTCATTAATTACATTTTTTATCTTCTTAGGCCTTTTAATTTTCGACAAATGTATTTTGTCTTTTGTGTTATGATGTCTAGGCTTTATTTTTCCAGTTTTTCTTTCTTTATCTATCGAAGCTATTTCTTCCTTGCTATATTTGTTTTTAGTTTTGCTTTGCTTCTGAACTGATTTTATATAAACTTCAGATGGTATTTCTGGAAGTGGTTCTTTGTTTACATTCCTTTTTTCTAAAACTTTTTCTTTAATTCTTTGATTGCTATCCCTAATGTTTTCGTAAAGTATTTTTGTTTTTTCCTTATGGTTTAAAACGTAGTCATTTACAATTTGTTTTTCTAAATCTATATCTAATAAAGAGTTTGAATTTATGTGTCCAAATAAGACTTCGCACGGCGTTAATTTTGTGACTGAATGAATGCTATTGTTATAGGCAATTATAGCATATTTTACTTTCTTAATTATACTGTCTTTTTTAAATTCGATTTGATTATTTAACAGCCTTATGTGTTCTATTAAGGTGGAATGAAATCTTTCACATAATCCGTTTGATTGAGGGTTTTGTGTACTGATAAAATGAATTTTGATTTTATGCAGGTCTAATATCTCCTTCACAATCCTGTTATTAAACTCCGTTCCATTGTCTGAGATAATAACTGTTGGTACGCAGAACTGCGCAAAGTAATCTAATAGCTTGTCTGCAATTTCTGTAGCTTGAGAGCTTCCCAAGCGATAAGCTTGAGCATACTTTGTGAAACTGTCGACAATGCTGATAAACGCATTCTTTTCTAAAGAGATAGTGTCGATGTGAATTATCTGGAAAGGCCTTGAAGCTGTAGGCGTCAAGTTCATCTCTAATTGTAAGGGCATTCTGTCATATTTGGTTCTTTGACATATGTCACACTGATTTATGAAATTTTGGATTAGTGATTTTAAATTAGGCCAATAATATCTTCGCTTAATTTGTTCGTATGTTTCTTGTATCCCTCGGTGATTGGTTTTGCTGACATGATAATTACTTATCGTTTCTAAGGTATCTTCTTCCGAAGTTAGGTCTAAGAGTTTGTTATTACACTTAACCAAATTTAGTTCAGTTTGTTTGAAATTTTTGGCTACGCATGATGCAAATTTCTCGTAAAAATCGTCTTCAAAATATAGATTATATTTTATTTTGGGTACCAAATATGATTTTACAAAGTTAACTATGTCTTCTTTAAAGTTATTTTCTGATATTTCGACCATTAAACGAATTTTTGAAGTTCCGAATAGTTTTATAATTTTTACTTTCTTTGGTTCGTATTTTACTAGTGACAAAAATATTTGATTTCTCCCAAAGTTTACAGGTTCGTCGGAAATTGGTATTTCAATTTGGGTGTTCCCTTCGAAGTTGGAATGCACGGTTTGACTGTCACTTTCTTGATCGTACTCTAAGTTGGCATTATCTGTTGCGTCGAGTTGTGCGACCATAGACTCGTTATCTTCATTTAATTCCGGGAAGAAACGTTGGATTAATCCAGCTGGAGATAAATCAAGGTCTGGTTCTACAGTGTGTTGGGTGTTTGTTGACCTTTTATTAGTAATGTTCAATTGTATTCTAGACAAGGCATCGGCGTTTTGGTTTAATTTGCCCTTTTTGTATCTTATGTCATAATCATATTCCTCTAATTTTAATCTCCATCTTAAAAGCTTGGAATTTGGTTCTTTAACTGAAAATAACCATTGTAAAGGTTTATGGTCTGTATAAATTTTAAACTTTCTTCCAAATAAATAAGGCCTAAAGTGTTTAGTGGCCCATACGATTGCTAGTAATTCCTTTTCAATCGCGGAGTAATTAGTTTCGCTGTCATTTAAAGTTCTGCTGGCATACGCTATAGGAAGGTCCTTCCCATTATTGTCCTGGCTTAAAATTGCTCCTAGTGCAAAATTACTAGCGTCTGTTGTTAGAGTAAACTCCTTTTCAAAATCTGGGTATTGCAGAAGGGGCTCATTAGTCAGTATATTTTTACATGTTTCAAAACATTCAATGAAGTCTGGATTTTCTATATTTATTTTTGCATTTTTCTTTAAACAGTTAGTAAACGGTTTTGTTATCTTGGCGAAGTTTTTAATAAATTTTCGATAATAGCCTATTAGTCCTAAAAATCCTTTAATTTGTTTGGTGGTTTTGGGTATTGGATAGTTTTTGATTGCCAAAATCTTTGCTGGGTTAGGTTTTACGCCTTCCGGTGTAACAACATGCCCTAGATACGCTACTTCTTTTCTTAAAAATTCTGTTTATCCAGCTGTACTTTAAAGTTGGCTTTGCGTAATCTGTCGAATACTTCTTTAAGTCTTTGTATATGTTCTTGGAGGCTAGTGGAGTAAATTATAATATCGTCTAAATAAACTAAACCTGTTTCATTTTGGATTCCTCTCAGAATGTTATTCATAATTCTTTGAAATGTAGGGGGGCTATTCTTCAGTCCAAAAGGCATTCTTAAAAATTCATAGTGTCCCGTTTCTGTTGAAAACGCTGTTTTTTCTATGCTATTTTTATCCATTTCTACTTGGTGAAATCCTGAGGCTAAATCTAAAGTTGTAAAATACTGAGATCGTCCTAATTTATCTAATATGTCGGTAATGTTTGGCAAGGGAAATTTATCGTCAATTGTTTTCTTGTTTAATCCTCTAAAATCTATTACTAATCGAAATTTTCTTTTGCCAGAAGCGTCTTGTTTTTTGGGTACAATCCAGACAGGAGAGTTCCATGGAGAATTTGAAGGTCTAATAATTCCTTGTTCAAGCATGTCCTCAGTTTGTTTATTAATTTCGTTCTTGTAAATCTCTGGATATCTATAATTTCTGGAGTATACGGGAATTTCATCAGTAGTCCTAATAACATGTTTTATTTGGTTGGTAAAAGTTAAATCGTTTCCCTCAATATGGAATAAATCTGCATAATCTTTTATTAAACTTGTTATAGCGGATTTTTCTTCCGAGTTCATATGTTCCATTCTAAATTTTGATAAATCTAAATTTTTTCTTCTCGAATTTTTTTGTTTATAATCTAATAAATTGAAATTAGCGTTCATTTGCATTGCATCAGGTCTGAAAATATTATATTCCTCTAAAGATTTTACTTCTAATGGTTTACTTATTGTTAATTTTACATTTTCTTCCGTATTGTTTATAATAGGGCAATAGGCTTCACCCTTATGCACTGAAACTATACACTGCGGGATTTCTAATCCGTTCACTTGTTTGTGTGGTAAAATACCTTCTCCATTATGAATATTTTGTATTTTTAATTTAACTGTTTGGCTAGTGCGGGCTTGTATAACATAACTAAATTGTTCCTGCTTTATTGACGTGCTGTCTGTTTTATTACAACTTCCTTTTTCAGTGTTAAAATATTGAATAGGGATTTCCTCATCACAAAGTATTAATTTATTATTTATAAAGTCTAAGCTTATTCCTAAATTCTTTATATTGTCTAGCCCTAGTAATAGGTCAAAATTCTGATGAAAGTCAAATAAATAAAATTTAATTGCTTTTTTAGACAACAGAGGTATGGTGCAACAAAAATTTTCTTTTGAAGTGCCGTGTGCGGTGATTACTTCAAACGGCTCTTTTTTAATGCTTGTTTTAAAATTTTTCCAGCCTAAAGATTTTCGCATAAATGATCTAGTACTGCCTGTGTCAATTAATATTCTAGATTTGGTGTTTGTGTCGTATATAAATGGTAGCTCGTTATTTTCGCTTTGTAGATTCATTATTGAAAATCGATTCCGAGGCTTGTATGTCCTAAAAAATCGTCCTGATCGATTTTAGCGGTCTCTTCTTCGTAGTTGTCGGTTAAATTTTGGGATTCTTCGAAGTACTCTTCTTTCCCGAGATCTTCTTCAAAAGCGAATGATTCTTGTCCATTAGTCTGGTACATAGTGTAATCGTCTTTTTCGGCTCCTTGTCCGGTCATTTGATACAAATTCGTTTGTCTAGAAGGCCTATCTGTCTGTCTGGTGGAAATACTCATAGGGGTAGGTTGATAACCCGTATTTCGCTGAGGATACTGAGGTTTAGTAGTGTTGTTGTTTGGTTGTCCCCTTTGAGGCTGACCCTGATTAGCAAAAGTTGGTGGTCTATAGGAAGGATTTGGGTGTTGATAAAGTTGTTTAGGTATTTGGTGGTATTTAAATTCAGTATGTATTGGTCTTCTTACGTTATGAGTTTGGCTTTTCTGAAAGACTGGTTGTTTGCTTGGCTGAGTAAACATTTTATTATTTTTAAATTGGAAGTCGTTTGTGAGCATATTAAGTGCTTCACTAAGAGTGTTAGGGTTCTTGGTACGCATTAGTGACCCGATGGGTTCATGCAAACCCCTAAGGAGAACTCTTAAAGCTAGTTTCTGAACGTATTCTATTAAAATGTCTTTAGCCATCTGCCTTTGAGGCTCTTTATTCATAAAAAATGAAATTTGTAAATTTAGTAACTTTTGAATTTTCTCATAGAATTGAAATGGTGATTCGTTACTTTCTTGTTTTAATTCTGACATCTCTAAGTTTAATGTGAAACAATCTCTTTTGTCTGAATAACTAATTAATAATACTTTTCTAGTTTCGTGCCAATTGTAAGAGTTAGAGTTTACAACCATTTCCAGTGCTTGGCCTTTTAATTTAGAAAGAATAGAGGAGAACAGATACTCATTTTGAAAATCCTCTGGATTTTCGCTTACATAAAACTTATTCACTATCTTATCACATATCGAGATAAATCTGTGGAGCATAGTGGGCTCTCCACTATACTCGGGTATCATGTCAAGATACTCCTTTTTTAATGTTGGCGTTGCCATTATTTAATATTATTTTTCAAAATAATAAAAATTAAAATCAATTATATAAAATTAAAAAGTATTTACTCTACTTTTTTCTTAATTCTATGTCTTAAGATCTACTTACAAGTTGATCCAAAATACTTTGCTCATTTGAACAACTTTCACTTTTCACTTTTCACCTACACGATATTCGCTCGTGTTCTTAATAGATATGCGCTCTATTAAGTGGTTGTAGATATTCACTCTACTTAAGGTTTCCTCAATTAACGGTTAAAACCGACGGACGTTATATTCACTAACTTCCTTGAGGTGTCCTACCGACTGCGCCAGTTACGTTTTATATTAAGCAAGAAAGGTTTTTAAAAATGATTTTTATTTTTAACAAACCTTTGAATTTAATAAACAATTAATTTAGAAAACTGTTACATTAATTTTACTTAATAAAACAATACAATTGATATGCACTCAATCGGAGTGGAAAACGTCTGTGCGATACAGAGGCGACTTACACACTGCCGGGGCTCTGTTCTCACACCTATATAATACTAAAGCTGCGTAAGCAGGAATCTTCCTAGCACGCATTTAATTATGAAATGTTCACATAAAATGTTTATATAACTTATATATATATATGTATATAAATTATCAAATTCAACACCCAAACCCAATATGATATCGACTACTGCTACTAAGAAAGATGTATAAGATTGTCTAAGATGTAAAAAGATTGACTACGACTGACTTATTCTCTACATAGGTCAATGGCAATTTCCCAAGATTGAAGTAGTGATTCACATAAATTAGGAATTATTAACGTACATCACCCACACTTTATGCCTGTGTAAAGCCTGTCAATAAGCAACGTGGGGCATGTTTACATTATTTTGTATCATCACCATACGTTACCGTTTCTAGCAATCAATCGTGTTCCTTTTAACCTAAGTTCTCACAATGTCTGTATAAAACATGATTTACAAAATCTGTAGAAGAGCAGGCACAAGTGACTCTTAGCGATAGTGATTATAGGGGTGGTGAAGTGGATTTATTAATAAAATTATGATGCAAATGTAAAATTTTTCGTGAATAATTAATGAAGATAATATCAGTTTGTAGCCTACTAATAAGTTAACTTATAAGGGTAAATTTATAGGTAAAGGCTCTCCTTTGGCTCTATGAAAAACACAACTGCATACGTTTTGTGTATAAATTTCAAAGGATGTAGCTTAATTGAATTGATCAGGTAAAAAGTAAATTTACGAATAAACTATATGTGGGGAAATATATAACGCAAGGTGGATTTCTAGTATATATAGATGTGAAGTTTAGGTGTCTAACTACAAGGGTTAATGTTATATATTTAATTTGTATGGTTTTCATTTATTTAACAAATTTATTTTCAATCCAGGCTTTCGATAAATAAATTCATTGAACTGTTTTTCCAACACATACAAGCGCTTCGGGAGTCAATCAATTAAACGAATCCGTTTGCAATTAACAATAAGCCTTCACATAAACCATGATAATATATTTCCCTCAAGGCTATGCTTTTTAAAACCTTAGTTTTTAAAATTGTTTGTAATTTATTTTAGAATTGATAATTATTTAGTAATAAATAATTATTTCTAACACTGATTAGTAATACAATCACTCCCAATAGTAACGTTAATAAACTTCTTTTTCTTTAAAAGACTCCTTTTTGTGATAACGAGTTCTAAAGGTTTTACTAAGGTGTCCAATTTACAACTAGCAAAACCTTATCCTTAAACCCAAAGAGCCCTAGGGGATTGTGTCTTTTTTTGTCTATTGCGCTAGTCCATGGCTGTAAACAGTTTTAAAATACCCCTATTGTTTTTAATATTACAAAATAAACCCTGATAAAGATCTGTAAAGCAATAACAATCCAAAAGCTGTCAATTAGTAAGAACGATGTTTTTATATTCAGAAATAACAATCTTATAACAGGTCGTCTCGTAGGAGTAGGGCATTGAGTAAATTTTGTCAATACAATATAATAAAGGCCGGAAATGTTCCTGCATATGCGGGCCTATTTTTTATTGTTATTAAAGGAGTGATTGCAGTTTGTATTTTATACTTTTTATTTAAAACACATATTTTTATAATCATATGTACATAAGATAGATCTGGTGTAAGAAACATCTCACTATATTTCTAGCATGGTGAACAGAACGTATCACGTTCAATTTAAATTCTACCATTTCCCAAGTCAACTGGTATAACCTAACGACTGTCAAGACGTACATATTTTGATTACGATTTGTTCAGCTTGTCTTCGTTAACGTCAGTTCACTTAAAATTCGTCAAACAGTGTCTAAATGAAATAATCCAGTGACTTTATTATACCAATGGTATCTGTTTTGGTTCAGTCTAGTATACCGTATGCTAACTATTTACGTCTAACAGGTTAGACCAAAACTAAATTACCTTCTCAGTGAAAATCCTACGAATAAGCGTTTATAACTATATACATCTGGCTTGAACAGAAATTTTGTATTTTATATTACCATTTGTTAATCAGTCACGTTTAAGATGTAGATTTGGGATTCACATCTCTAGTTTATATATAAACCTTATTCATGTTAAAGATACAGATATGTGATTCAATTCTTTATTTTATAAATAAGCTTCAATATTTTCTCATACATAAAGTGATTAAGAGAATGAAATTTATAATAAACTACAATTTTATTTTTTTCGAACACTTGTATTCTGAAAAATATTTTTTAAACTAATGATTAACGTTGTTTCTATTAAAATATTCATAACACTTTATATGGTGTTACATTATAAAATGGAAAATTCAGAAAACAAACGAGAATGTATTCAAAATTGTAACAATATACAACTATATCAAAAAATTGTGATTTATTAGAAATATTTTAAATTAAATCTCTGGTTGATAGTGGCATCTGTCGGAAGAGTTTAAACAAGTTAATTAAAGTAGGTATGCGCCCACCCTGATTCGCGGTAGCTAGGAGGCTTGCTTGCAACGATAATTTAATCCTCTTTAAGCCAAAATATAAAAGGCAACGGACGTATCCGAGAGCGAGGATATTTTCTTTAGTTTTCAAAATTCAATGTAACAGTAATTTTTTTAATTTATTTATAATCATGGTGTAGAAGACAGCGTACGTAGCCAAGTACAAAGATGGAACGCTGAAGTTACTGAAAGGATCTTGTGAGATTTTCCACTAGAAGGATACGAGGCTACAACATGTTAATACAGCTAAGTGGACGATTTCAAACTTTAGTGAATTATTACAAAATATAAAATGTTAGACAGTATCACTCAAAATTATTGAACCTTAAACTTTTCAACAAGCATATTGATGTAATTTATGCATCATGAGGTGCATTTGTTTTCACTCTAAATTGTAAGATTTTATAATGAATATAGCAAGCAAGTAAACTCGAATACAATGCCATTTCAGTCATTGATTGATTGATTCATTGAATGATTGCTATAAGTAAAAAATTCATAAGTTAAGTATTTAATGTTCAATAATCAATAACTGAAGCAATGTCTAGAAATCTGTATTATAATTGTATTTTCTATTATTTTTTTTGGTTAAATAAAATGTGTGTAATTTGCTTTAATTGAAGTTAAAAGAGTAATTATTTAACGAGCACACAATCCCATACATCTCAATTTAATTAGCCTTTAAATAGTTATTTAATGAGACTCTGCTAGTTTAAATGATATAACTTTGTATTTTTAAATAGTCAATACTTATTTCACAAAGTAACGTAGTTCTACCTTCAAGATTTGAAGAGCGTTACAGACAGACGGTTATTATTACGCCTGACCTGTGACGTAGAACTAAACTAAACAACCAGAAACGTTACAACCTTAATGCTGCCATACAGATTGACTGCCGTTCCGTTTACAGTTACTTAACAACAAATATTTTGGCGTTCGTAGCAGAAATTGACAATTAAATTAAACTTGTTACCATGTATATTGAATATTTTTTGTGATCCGTGGACGATAGTGATAGGCCTCTTAGGAAACGTCAAAGTAGCAGGCCACTCTTTTTGGAGATAAGCTCCCACACATATATAAATCATATAAATCTATGGTATGGAGAAACCCAAACGAAATGATTGCATTATTTACAAACATTTATTATTGTATTTAATTAAATATAGCCTACATGATAATAAACTATTTGGAGATTATTTAACATCTGAAAAATTGTATTGCTGCACAGCTGATAATTACTTTTGCTTTTATTAGTATTATGAAGTAAAAAGAAGTGCAATAATAGTTTTGACGCTAATTGTTGTGATTTGTAACCTTTTTTTCATCGATTCGTTTTAACAAACTCATTTTCAATTTTGTCATAATTATTTAAGAAAATATTTTAACCTGTTGATGTAATGTTTTTCAAACGAATATCCATATTTAGTTATCTAGAGCTTAGCTAGTGAGAACTACTCACAACGGTGAAAAAAAATCGTTAACTCAATATCTCACCAAAATTTAGTTTTTACTTAACAAAGACACTCGTTCACAATAGACTAGTTTCGGCGACGGTCATCCTAAGTTTTTACCGTTAAATATCCTTATGGTTATGCTAACAATTAATCAAATAATTTGTGAAAAAAATGCTTTTAGGCAATTTTATACATCAAATTAAAAATAACATTCCTTTCATCTGGGCAATTAAGAAAGTTTTGTTCGTATTCTTTGCTCAATAATTTATGCAGCAGACGGATTTTTCAAGTCGCCGCTATATATTTTTCTAATGAAGCAGAATCGCTCACATCTCGTGACTTGCAAATCCTTATCTACGACTAGGTATGATCTGCAATCAGTGCTGTTTATTTTTGATGTGGTACCTATTGCACAATAGCCAGATATGTGTGTTAAAATAGATTGTACATTTTCAATATCACTGTATTATTATTCACTAAAGTCACAGATAATGTCGATATGAAACACGTTTTCACGATTTATGTCCGTATAATTAATTGTAGAAATGCCGATGTTTTCATCAAAATTAATTTTTACCTTTCTAAAAAAAACTACAATCTAAGGCTAGGCTAGTCAAAATTTAATCCTTCTATTTGGATTCTACTTCAAATATTTGCCTATGTGTAATTAAATATGGGATCTTGCCATTATTCGATATTTAACCACTCTGGCTTCTATTACTACTTCCCTGGCAATAAATATTTAAAATTTAATTAGTTAAGACAGTAATTCAAATTATGAGAAATATGACTATACAGCAAATTAGTTTTTTTTCTTGAAGTATTATTTGTGCTTTTACAACCACTCCAAGTATCATAACAAAACAACACCTTCTTTAAATAGATATAATTGGTTTTAGATTGGTGTGAGGTTATTGGCTTCTGTGAGTGATCTCTAGCACTGATACTCTTGTATTTAGTTTTTACATTTACAACATTCCATCAATCACAGATTATCTTAATGAATTCAGCACTTCTTTTGTAAATACTGATACTTGGATTCTTGCCAAATGATAACAAACCTTCAATTAATTTTAAAAAATTCATCACCAGTTTCGGAAATTGGAAAGAATGAATAGCAGCAAGTTGTGAATAACTACTGGGATTCCAGTGCTTCTTAATGTTGATTTGGATAGTTTTACTTTTATAACGTTATCTTTTTTCTCATCGACGGCTTCAGAATATGTATTTAAATCGCCTTCAGTGGAATGCAGTTCTCAGACTTTAGTGTAAGAAGTAGAGCTGAAGTACTTTCATCCATTGCCTACGGTCCCTTCATCCTTTGGAAATAAAAAACGTACTTTTGGGCCATAACTTGTGTAGTTACTAAGACGATTTGGCACACAACATTTATATACCATCCTGATCTTTCAAAAACGTAATTTCATTTGAAAAAGTTAATCGATACTATTCAGAATCTATAGAAATAACCAGCGAAATCCAGACCGGAACACTAGACATAAGAACGGAACTGACCAAATCACAAGTAACTCTATCTGCACATACAGTTATTTTAGAAATTCTACAGTAAGCATGTAGCGTCTAACATATGCTGGCGATTGCATGACAGAGATCAAGCCTTCTGTCTAGGTGGTGTTGGTTTAGGGAAAGTGCTTGTAGAGGTGTGGACATATAAACCATCTCTAGTTAGTAGGGGACAGTCTGTCTCGATGCTTAGTCATAGAACATATCAACTCATGTGATGATTTATTAGTAGATAATTCGCAATACTTGTGTGTTCCTTTTGCGAGATTTTTAAGATGAACTGACCAGACTTATAATGAATAGTAGCTCCCTTAGTGGAAATATTAAAGAAGTAAGTTGAGGTGGTAAACAAAGGTAAAAGATTAAAAAAGTTCCATAGGAACGAGCAGACTAATGTGCCAACAAAGTATTATCTCACCTATTTTTCAGATCCCAGTAATATCACACTAACCCGTATGAATACTCTGTCTGCTATTTTCTTCTTTTTTAGTTTTAAATCTTGCCGAAATCGGACTAAATTTCAAAAAAAATGTACATGATACTATTAAGTTGCAACAGGGGCCCTATTACTCCCTTGGAATATGACGATAGAAAGAATCATGATTTACTTGAGCAGGTAGATGTATTAAAGAAGAGATACCATACCAAGTACCTGCAGGTTTTTTACAGCCGAATTTGTAGTTTATTAAAAATAATTTCCTAGATTCGTATTTTCGTAGAATTAATTTTATTTATCAAGTAACGAGCTACAAACTTACATTGAATGTTCAAAAACCCCATGTTGGTACAGCCAATACAAACAAATCTGATTTCATTACTTTCACATGTTCTATATTATAAAATAAAGTATTTCAGTCTCCTAAATATCAACCACCTCAAACTCTCTAGAACTTAAGGTTTCATGAAATGTTCGCAGAGAGTCCAGTCATTAATTTCAAAATTTTATTAAAGTACATTTTGGTGAACGTGCAATTTCTTCTAAGTAGCAATATCCAAACGATGCCCATGAGTTTCACAAAATTGCTCTACGTTCTCTCTTTTCTAATCTATTTTATTAGTTTTATTTTACCTTTAATCACAAAACATGAAAGGAATATGAATACTAGAAGAGACTGTTCAGAAAGGTAAGTGCACGAGCTAGCAAATACATTTATTACTATTTTTTTAATATGCAGATATATTTTATTCCATTTCTTATCCTACTTAACGTTACAATGATGCGTCAGCTTTACCTCAATAATGCGAATATTGATCCTCTTCATTAATCTATACCGTATAATAATATATACACACACACACACACACACACACACTCACCCACTTACAAATACAAACACACATACACACACGCACACATACACACACATACACACACACACACACACACACACACACACACACACACACACACACACACACACACACACACACACACACACACACACACATATATATATATATTTATAATTATTTTGTACAAAAATTTCTATTTTAAAAAAACAGTGTAATAAAATATATTTCAGTTGTTTCCCTTGCACTGAAATAAAAACCTATAAAAATTTACGACAGACGTGTTTTAAAGTGATTATCTGGTGGCTTTACAAATTTAAATTGTGATTAATAAAACAATATTTTTAGAATAACAGCAGCTTTGGCTTTAACCACAATCTTTTTTCCTGTGAGAGAAAATTTAATATTATAATATAATATAGGACATTCAAACCTTTATGCTATTCACAACCTATAAAAAGAACGTACATGACTGCAGTGTTTCCGTCACTGTAACAAAGAGTGTTATTTATGTATGTCTCTGTTTGCGTAACCCAAATTACTTGGCAAATCGCCCTTAGGGCTGTTTGTGTAAGCACGCTCTCGTCCGGGTATCATTCCATCTTCTTTGTAAACAAATGTTTCACTTACAAAAATGATATTACAGTAATTTTTCAAATGCTATTGTACCACGATTATTATATCACGCATTAATTTTTGTTGGTTTCACCTATGTATAGTCTACAAATCCTTTACTTCCTGCTCTTTCAGTAGCTAGCTATTATTTCTTTCCATGGTGCAACCATCATTCGGTTTTTAGTTATTTTATTAGTGGTTATTAATTTTAAACTGTACCAGCATAAGCAACTTTATTAGTCCACTCTTAGTAGCATAAACAATATGTCCTCTTTCATCTTTGAACTGGAATAGATTAAAGGTTCTTTCCTCTATATTTCCTTAGGCGTTCATCTTAAAGAATAGCTTATAGCACAATGTTCATGATGATTCCTTGTAGTGAGAGTCCAATATCTCTTCTGGCTCAGGATCGTTGATAATTCCAAGGCCGCCAATTACCCGTCTGTTTAGGTATTTCAGAGGCACAATACATCTCTTTCGGGCTCTGGTCACAAAGCAAGCTAAACTCCTAGGTATTTCACTGGATGTCTTATTCTACCGGTTCCTTCTGTTGCCTGTACAGGAAGCGGCATATACATTCAGTCCATGCTTTCTTAAACTATCTTTCTCTAGCATTCTGACACTTTATGAGGGAAAATATCCCTCGGTCTATTAGCTACCCCGCAGTCTCTTCCTCAGGGTTTAGATTTGTTGGTTCATTTCCCCTCATACCACAATGATGGAACACATTTAAAATTGTGCCGTTTCCAACTGCAAACAGTCCAAAGAAACCCTTCCTCAGATCGCCGATTTTAAATGACTTGGGGATAGGGCTTGGTTATTGCTTGGAATGCAAACACGTTTTATAAGCTGTCACAATTGAGAAGCAGCTGGTAAGACCTGCGGTATTGCAAAAAACTCTGCATTGGTACTTCAGTGACATTACGTTGGAATGCAGAGATATTCTCCGTGGCCTGATGCAATTACCCTGCTGCTATCTCTCCTCTAATCAAATCCAGTTGATCAACCGTATAGATTTTGTTGTGGTCTCTGTACGTTCCGTGCAACATGACTATGGCATCAAATCTAAAGAACTCCGGTTGGCTATATTTGTTCTGCCCACCGGTAAAACTGTGGTCACAGTAACTCCAGACAAATTGATGGAAAGCTTATATACGTACGTAGAATAATATGTCACCCGTTATCTGGTAAATAAAATGCTATTTCACTAGACTCAGGTCTGTCAGAGTGAAAAATTGTGTTTGTTTTGGTAAGCGCATCCTGCAGAGGATGCTCTATATAAAATTAATTGATTTTTACATATTTGATCCATCTTTGTTTGGCTCTGTAGAGATGGATTGGTTCTATGCCTAGTTCGACTTCCGTTGAAGATACTGGTGCTGTTCCTGTTTAACTCAGGTAGAGACGAACGGTCACTGATTGTACTTGCTGTAACTTGACCAGATGGGTCTTCTAATTCATCTTTCCAATCTTATAATCAGAAAGTAGCCTTTGAGCAAATAAACATGTCATATAACGTTTTCATGGTGGATGTATCAACTAGACGAGCTATTGCTTTTAAAGCATTATGCCTAGATGCTTATGCTTTTACCACATAATCTACGCACGCCCCCTAAACTGAAACTAAAGTGTAGTATTACATCTAGTATCTTTGGGTGTCGGGTATACCTTAGCAATTTCCTCTCTAATAGTAATGTGGAGACATATATAGTTACTGTGTTTCTTCTGGTGTACAAAATGTATTAAGTATCACAGTTGACATTTAGATTGACCATAGCTTACACCAACTATTTATGCTATCAAGAACATCTTGAGCCATTACTGCAGCCCTAGCTTGGTCCCCACCATTAGCCAATATGGCGTTGTTATCAACATAAGTGTTGCTACATACAACCGGTCGTAATTTTTGAGTGCGTCTTGTAAAACTGCGAGAATTTGACATATTATACCTCCTTGAGTATCTCAATTTTGAAGCTAGAAGACACAGGTCTAATCATTGATGATTTGGTCTCGTGATTTTAGAAAGAACTTTATTTTACTTTTTACACTTTAATACACTTTAGGATGATTGTGGGTGTGTCAAATGCTGTCTCATAGTGAATCACCACAACTACTGACTCCGTATGTTCAAAGTCCTCATATAACTTGTCTGCAAATTACATTAGAGCACCTGTTGTGCTTTTTTATCTTCGAAATGGAACGTATTAGGCCAGGATCATTTTCCAAGAACGTGCGTTACAAGATTTTCCAGCAACATTCCCATGCAAGGAAACAACGCTATAGGTCTGTAGGACTCAATCTTGCATCTTATTAATCCAGAGTTGTCAATTGGTACGATTTATGTTGTTTTTCATTATTGAGGTATGCCTCCACTATTCCAAATGTCGTTAAAAAGCTCTTGTATTTTTGCCAGAGTTTCTGAAGAGAACTTACAACTTTATACCTTATAGCCTTTGTGGATACTTACCTGTGGTTTTGTTTTGAAGGGTTTAGAATCTTGGTCTTTAACCAAGTTAGTTTATTATTAACTATGCTTCTGTAACCATTGTTAAGTGGTGCGTAATTATTTATATAGAGATTCTCATTAGCGTAGTCGGCTGATGGTAATAATTTTTTTCTTCTTTTTATTTTGCTATATTAAAAATAAATATGAGTTTAGAAGATACAAAATTCCTATAGACTTAGGAGGTGCAATTTGGTGTACTAGGTATAGTTATTTATTGCAGGTAGATATACAATGAGAAATCACTCTACCTGTTGATTCTATGTAGATTATAAACGACGGGTTTTTACAGTTTTGTTTAATACGAGCCTATGTTTACTATGAGCAAAATCTAGTATAACAACCTGTAATGAAGTTATGCATTAATAAGGTTTTAAGGTATAGATAAAAAAGTTACTCTTGCACTTTTAGTTTTCAACCTTAAACCTGTAACAAACATTAAAATTACTTTAAACCAGATGATGTCGTTAAATGAAACGAGAACAATATGCAAAAGAATACATGCTAAACCTCATTCTATATAAGCTACACCTACATATCTCCAGTACTATCGGGCAAGATGTAACCATTCTAATCATACAACGAAAAATTATTATGAAAAACTGAAATCCTTCTGCATGACTGACTATGGTATAAAACATTTTGGATACTAAAATGGAATATTGAAAAACAAATCGTGATAAATATAAAGAACTCATATTATTAAAACCTGAAAGGAGGTATAAAAGTTTCAAATGTTAGTAATAAATTGGATATATATATATATATATATATATATATATATATATATATATATATATATATATATATATTGTAACGTTCTAGCCCATTTTTACTGGGGGAAACCTTTATCTTTATTTGAAATGTGATTATTAATTATTGTTAATTACCAACATAATTAATTTTACTTACCAGGGCTCTAGTTCTACGCCACAGCTAGTTGTTGACTCATAAAGGACTTTATTCAATTCATTATTCTTATAATTTCATGTAAACATTACTATAATACTTTGATTTTAAATTTTGACTAAGCTCTTGCATTTATAAAATAAGAAATGAATCTAAACAGAAACTAGGATTGTCCATTCATATATAATTTTTTTGTTAATAATTATATGTATTTTGATATTTTTGTCGGTATCTATCTCGTGTAGAAATGAAATTGCATGGCATTTGGCCCTTTCGACAGGCAATTATGTAAATGTGTCGTCATGATTTTGTAAAATTGCATATCAAGGCACATTCCATCTTACTTATTAATCAATTCCCCTTTTAAAAATTAAACAGTTGCTTGAATGTCTTCTAACATTACCTTTTAATAATCTTTTATTCGTCTAATAAATAATCTACTCCTTTCAGAATGCCTGTTTTTATTTTAATTGACCCTTATGAACTCTTCTTATATTATTGAGGGTGTTCCCTTATTGGAACAGTACAGACACATGATAAAAAAAATATAATATTTTATATGGACCTTCATATTTCATAGCCTATTTACTTTGAAATTCCTTTTAGTTTAAATTATTAACCATATAACGTTTTACACTATTTAATATTACTTCAAATTTTGGTTTAAAATTAAAATGACAAGAGTTCTTTGAAATATCTTTTACTTAAATTTTTTTTTGAATTTGTCTCATATTATGTGAACAATCCTAACCCACCATCTAGCTGTATAAACCTGCTCACTTCCTGTAAGCCACCTAATTACCATATTTGCCCTTGAGTACATTGTTTCACGACACTGTTTGTCTATACAAATTTTACTCTCATTTGGCAAAATTTTAAGCCTGTACCACTGTCTTATAACCTCTTTGTTATCTTATACATCGTCTATACATCTTAACCCTTTTTGATTTTCAAATCCGATTCTTTGAAAATCGAATAACTTAACTTTTATATTAAATCCCATACTTTAATTTAAGAATTACATACATCTAATTGTTCACACACAAAAAATTATTCAATTTATTATTATTATGTCTTCTTTTAAATTTTTCATCTTTTATAAAAAATCATTTAGTTCGTCTGACATTTTACAATCTAAACTTCCTGCTACTAAAAACTTCACTTGCCATAAAAAAATTTTTAACTTTAATTTTGACAATGCAATTAGCTTTTATTTTTATCTTTGTATTATTAGCCGCTGAAACTTTATCCTGTTTGTTTACATTATCTTCATTAATTTTTGATTTAACAATGTTAACAAAAAAATCTTCTTTTATTATATTTATTGATCATCCAGTGTCCAATAAGGCATAACAATTTAAATGACTACTTAATTTAATGTTTATTGCAAGTAACATAACAGTTTTTGTTTCATACTTTAGCTTATCATGATTTTTAAACATTTTCTTTGAATTTCTCTGAGAAACGTTTATTTATCCAATACACTAAGTTAACAGGTTCGGCTTTACAATTTTCATCTTTGGCTATCTTTCTTAAGGTCTCTCTTATTACATACATTGTACTGTCCGTTCTAATCTTTACATTTCTAATTTTTAGTTCGAAAATTAACTCGTCTTTTACCAACTTATTTATTTTTAAATGGCTAGACATTTTATTTATTTGAAAATAACTTTACTACACACTGACGAGTACTTTTAAGGATGGCTGCACAATTTACCTAATTAACACATGAATGGCATTCATCTTTAAACAAAAACTAGTACAGTCGCGCAACTTGTAACGTTATAGCCCTTTTTGCGTGGGGGGGGGTACGTATTAGGTTATTTGAAATGTGATTTAACTTATTAACAAAATATTTAATTTTACTTACCAGGGCTTCTAGTTCTAATGTTATAGCTCAGGCAAGTACTGTCTGTCTGCAACGGTCTTCATATCTTGAAGCTAGAATTAGGTTACTTGTGAAATAAGAATTGAAAGTTTTAAAATACAAAGTTAAACAATTTATTAATTGATGACAAATTATAAAAGAACAAATGTCACCATGTGTCGGGTAATTAACTTTTAATTACTGCTAACTATTCCATACATAGTTTAATTACTTAATAACTTTTCAAATGTATATATATCGGGAAGGTAGTAACTTAAGTTTTTCAATTTAATTTTAGAAGTGAATATTTAAAGAACAATTTCTACCGTTCATGTGTTAATCGTTTATCCTTTAAAATTCAACTTAGTTAATATTAAAATACATTTTCTTTATCATTATCTAAAATTTACCTGGTTGTGCACATTACTTGTAAAAAACTATAACAGATATCATTAAACACTGCCCATCGCTTTTTTACACTAATCACTGTACATCGCTTTTGCAATCTGTGCTCCTAAACAACAAAAAGTACAAATTTTTACCTATTTGAAACACATAAATAATCGCTTCCGAGGTAAACCCAACAATAGTTGGAGATCGAATGGAAAGCTACACAACTCCGCTCCTAATAGTAGAAGAAAGCTCCTATGTGTAGAGCAAAAAACGCTCTCAATTGGCCCATTAACATACGCCTGACTCAGACAATTACTCACATTCCTCTCTTTTTGTTCCCCTTTCTACCGATAAAATGTATCGATGACTTATTTGACACAGAGGGTAAATTAAAGAACCGAGTTTGTTGAAACTCCCTTGCTTTTTTATTTCGACAGCCTCGATTTTAATACGAGCCCTGTAGTTCTCCACTTGTACAATCTGACACCAAGACTCTAATGAAACAAATTGTATCGATATGGTGCTTGTTTTAATTGTTTGTGTTTAAGAACCGACTGCTTGTTTTTATTGTTCCTTAAGTGTATGCTCCTTCATTCTAGGTGAAATACTTCTGTTCGTTTGGCCAATATACAAATAATTACAAACAAGTAGAGTAAAACGCGTTTGATTTATTTTAATCAATGTATTTGGAGCATAGGTAGGTATTAAGAAAGGTGGGGTAATTTGAGCCCATGGAAAATTTGAACTTTTTAAACGTTTCCAGAAAACATGAAAAATAAAATGCTATACCAAAGTTTATAGTAAATAGTTTACTTTAATTAAAAAACAACCCCATAAAATGTAGAATTGATTTTGCGATATGTATAACAATTTTTAAAAAGTATTACAAAAACCCCATCTTACCCCAAACTTGGGGTAAGATGGGATATCATGAGGGGCCAGATTGGTTAGAAAGTATTTCTATGGCAAATTGTAAAAGACACATGTACAATATTGTTTAAAATAGAATTATGTAATTGTACACTTATAAAAAAGTGATAACTTGACATTGTACGAAATATGTTATCTACAAAATTCGCCAATATGACAAGCCTCGTCGTCCTCATCTTCTTTCAGAACATGATCAGTGTGGCCATTTTTTGCATTTGGTGCAAGGAACACACCCCTCATTAGATTGGGAATAGAATTTTCCGCAATAGAGTAACTAATCATCTTCTCTTAGCCGTCTTAAGTATAATTTTCATCGCCTTTTTTCCTGTTCGTTTTACTTGCATGCTTGCACTTTCCGTTTGGGTTCCCAGCATTTTTGTTTTCTTGACATTAGTTTATTTTTTTTGACTTGCCAAAGAGCGATATCTTTGCTACTGGTTAACTTATGTCTTTTTTTGAGTCTTTGCCAACCCACTTTTCAGCTGATTTCTTAAGGTTAAGCATGTATGGAAAGCTTGCTACCATAATAGTTTTACCTTGTTTATGGTTTGTTTTTTAACATTCGTTCGCCTTACATGAGGAAGAGGCATAATTTACTGAGAAGATATTGCAATATTTTCTTGAGAGCTATTTGTTTGATTGGTAATAAACTCATTTTCCGGACCTTCATTCAAGAAATCAGGTTCACCTGGAACCCCTAGGAACACCCAGGCTAAACATCATGGTAAGATGGAACATTTTGAAGAGGCACATTTTATTGTTTTCCATCAGGATCAATGCTATTTTGTGGTTGATCTGTTGTAGCTAACGCTGCAATCTCTGAATGAAGAGATATGTTTAAAATAAAGGCAAGATCCTGTATTTTTATACCATTTTTCTGGCGTTTATCGTAGTTGCATCTGTCACAAAGGCTTTCCCCAGTGAGTGGAAAAGCCAACGAAACGTTTCTGGAAAAGTGAGTGGTAAGGTTTTGTTTATAGATTTACACTAATAATACTGGTAACCATTCAAAGTGTTAAACCTTTAAAGCATAAGGGTGGATTCTGTTGACCTAGTAGAGGAAAACTAATGGCAATATTTGTGCTGATCTAGATTTCATAGGAAACTATTATGGGTATTAATCTTGGAAATAAATGGCATAATAACTCTTATTAATAACTTATTAAAATAATTATTATCTGAATATTTATAATTAATAAATAACAAATTAAAAGACGTTTTTGTAAAATGTAGTATGCAGTTTGACGTTTGAGTTTTCACAATTTAAGTATGTTAAAAGTGTATAGTGTTTCGATTTGGTTATGAGAGTTTGGCTAAATATGTTTTAAAATTATTTTTTATTTAAAGTGGTTTGATAAAATCAGTAAGTATACAATCAAGTACCAGTAAGCATCTAATCAGAAGTATAAAAAGGAATCCTTCTACATAGATGTTACTATTTCTTAATAATTCTAATTGTTATTGTTGTATAGTTTTAAAGCGTAATATTGTAATTTTGATATAAATTAAATCTTTCTTTTAGAATCTCAAACGTGAACTTTTTGTAAACTATATTTTTTTCAGTTCGATAGGGATATGAAAAATTTTAGATAAAATTGGCAAGAAGACAAGTGACCCGGTAAGGGTTTTAAAAATATAAATAATAAAATGTATGTGAATATATGTATAATTTCATTTAACAAAAACACATTACAATTAACCAAGGGTACATCATAAAAGGTCACATTAAAATTTTTAGTTAGACTACTTTTTAAATTCCTATAAATTCGTCATCCATTTAAATTGGTTAGTAACATTATTTTTAAAAAAACTTTTTGAATTCCAAGAAGCAAAAGTTAGTTGATTTTCAATTCTAAAGTCAGAGTAAAACTACAGATGAATAAAAGTTGCATTATTCTGAAGTCTACTTCAGAACAATACACACACTAAACAGTCTATACACACCGATTGTTAGAAGAAATATTTCACATATACTGAACTCAATTAACTCCATTTATTTATTTAAAGAATAATAATTTGCATAACATTCAAAAATAAATTTTACATAATATATTAAAAAATACATGATATAGGAACTAGTTGTGTATAGCTTAGACAGGAGCCTTGTTGTAAGGGAGAGTGAAAACGTTGTGAGCACTCAAGTGAATAACTCGTTTTAATGAGATGTAGCAGAATTGTACGACGTCGAGTATTTAATAATAGTTATGACGTTGCTTGTAATTAACAGAAAGTCAATCTAGGATACTTAAGGCAGGGAAGTGAGACGGAATGTTCACGACAAAAGTTAAAGTCTAACTAATTTATAGATTAGTGTTTAATTCATTTGATTATGAATTCAATGATCTAGATGGTAGAATTTTTAAATAAAACATATTTATATATTACAAAATAGAAAAATTGCATATAAAAACGGAACCTATGTGTCATAATGAATAACGAAATAAAATATAGTTAAAATCTTGCCAACCCAGTTCTAAGAATAATAATTTGAACGATACCTAGGCTAATATTTAATTAGTGTGCTAAAATTTACGTACTTAATAAATAATTATTAAATAAAGGCACTTGGAGTATATAACAAAATTATTAGGAGACGTTGTTAAGGATATGTTTTTAATACTGTGGCAATACACATGAGATAAAACAACGTATAACTTATATATAAAATTCTCGTCTCACAGTGTTTGTACAAATAATCCTCCGAAATGGCGTGATTGATTTTTATGCTATTTTATGAGTATCTTCAGTAGGTCTGAGAATAGGGAGTAAGTTATATTCCATATCCTTAAGTGATAAGAGTGGTCCAGCCGAAAATTTATTTCAAAAATTTTTAAAATTTGTTTTATTTGGCATTAAAAATACCCATAACCTTAAATTATCACCCTTCTACCATCAACCCCTATTTGTTAATAGCGATATTAGTACTTAATAATTTTAACTCTCTGCTGTTGATAATTTATCACTTATCACTCAATCTGTTAATATCATCAGGCTTAAATCGTTTTAAAATAAATTTAATAATTTATATTTAACAAGTAATCAACCGTTATTGAGTATTTATTGTAAGTCCAAGGCATGTGTAGTGTTTTATTTGCGACTGTTCTTGTTTAATGTCACCGCAACATTTTCATTTCAAGGCATACGTAAAGTGAATGGATAACAGTGTTCAACGAATAAAGATTCACGCCTTTCACTTGAAGACGAAAACCAATGTTACTGTATGCTTACTGGATCAGCATTGAAATGTACAATTTACAAATTCGTTTACTATTTGCAATAGTGTCGACTACATGTTTCAAAGCCCATTGAAATGGATATTGAAAGACATACAAAACAAGGACAAACTCTTTGGCAGCACTATGTTACTACGTTCAGATGATTTCAGACAAACACTTCCCTTTATTACACGTTCAACCTAAGCAGATAAGATCAATGCTTGCTTGATATCATCGCCACTGTGACGTAAAGTTGAAACATTACAGCTTAAAGTAAATATGCACGTTCAAAGGCTTTAAGATCCTGAAACATTCTTAAAACAACTGTTAGGTATCTGCACAATCAATAATTCGCAAGATGCTCTCATTGGCCAGATATTTCCGACATCCACTCATAACACTTGAATCATGAGTGGCAGCAGAAAGAACACTTTTGATAGACAAACATTTGGCATTCAACTATGTACGTAAGGGTAAAATAAAGGAGGTTTGTGGTTTAGAGGTTTTTGTGTATTTATTATTGAATTTCAACACACAACATTTGTCGCCACAGGAATTCGTATCGTCAAACCAACGAAGCTATAAACTATGGAGTAGAGATTTTGAACTCATTGGATTTTCCAGGTATCTCACAGTACCAATTACAACTGATGGTTGAATCCAGTTATTTTCTTCATAATTTGAACCAACCACGGCTGTGAAATGGCAAGCTATTAGTCATAAAAGTTAATGAAAAACGTTGACGAAGCATTGTGAATAGCTAGTTCTAAAGTGAACATGTATTACTACCACGAATCCCTTATTACTATAGATGTGCCAATAGAATTCAAATGTGTTCTAGTTCCAATTAGACTAGCATTCGCAATAACAGTCAATAAGTCTCAATGCCAAACGATGACTGTTTGTGGCTTCAATTGGGCCATATCCTGTTTTTCACACGGACAATTATACTTGACATGTTCTCGCTTGGGTAAACCAACTAAAACAATCAAAGCAAATCAACTCATGAGATATAAAGTCTAATTATTGTCAGTATTATTAGGTATTTTAGTTTAATCTATAATATTAGTTCCAATAAATTTTGTTGTTTATTTCTTTTTCAAATTAATTTGAGTATGTCAGCTAAAAAATAATGTGGTTCAAGGATCTTGTTATATTATCTCAATTATTTTGTCTTTGTGAAGTTTTCAAGTCCAATATCTTTATTTTAATCTGAATTAGTTATCTTAATTTACTGTTTCTTTGAACACTTTCCATTTAATTTTTTTCAGCACCTGCATTTATAGTAAACAACGAATTAAGTAGGCACTACGCCGTCCTATAAACTCACCTATATATACAACTATTATTTTAATGATTGTTGTATTACATTATTATTATTATTACACTAGCAGAGTCATAGCAATCATAAGTCCAGTAATAGATTAAATGAAAAAAAGGAAATCCTGATTTCGAATCAAATTTTAGTAAATGTGATGAATTTAGGATTTTTTCGATCTATATCTTTAACTAACTGACATCGGGCGAGAATTTCCAGTGAGAATTAAACATTTTAGTCACGTTTGGTCCATGTTGTCTTTCGTTTAACTTTCCTTTAAAGTTAGTTTCATTAACATTCTCAGAAACGTTTCGTAACTAAAGAATCCAGTTGCTCTAATAGTCCTAAAGTTTCAGTTAGATTTCGCTCTAGTACACATAGTGTTTACTGTCTCGGTCTCACCTTCTTGACAAATTTACTTAATTACCTTTCATTATAAAGATTATTACCTGCCTTTGTCAAAAAGTTATGAGAAACCTGTGTAAGAATTGTGCAGTCATGCAAATAAAAAACTGCTTCAAGTAGAAGAGCAAAGTATTTGTTTCATTTATAAAATAGAGTAACTAAACCTTAGTTTTTGTAAACGTTATACAATGTGTAGTAATGGAGCGAAATAGCTCGATATTTGACTATGAACCTTAGGTTGACAATTTTAACCAATTTTCAATTAGACCAGAATATATAGAATGAGAAATAAAAATAAGGAAAATTCATATTATGTTTAGTTAATTATTATTTTTGCCTATTGGTTTGTGAAAACAATTAAACGAAAGGATACACTTAAAACAATTCAAATTAGCTTTATGATAAAATCAAATAAATTTTTGAAGATATTTAAGGAATAAAAATACATTTTAGGACTTTACTTCTAGACTTAGGAACACATTTATCAAGTCATTGAGAAACGATTTAACAGTCACTTGTCCCTGGAGAACGATTCCTTTTTTTGGGATTACACAGAACTACCATAATAAAATGTGTATAAATCAGATCACTTTTCATCTCACTCAAGGAATATATTTTCTTTTCCAACAATTGAATGAGTTTCTAATTACCGATATTATACGAGAACTTTGAAATACTATTAGCTCTTTGTAATGAGTTAACAAGTGCCCGATTTTACAACCTAGTATTAATGTAACGTTTTTTATTACGCTCACATATTACGTAGTGGGAAACGTCGCCATTGGTCAAAACAACGACATTCCAACCAAGTAATATACGCACGTTTTTTACCTTTCTATATATGCTTTCATATTTGCAGTTTTTTATCTAATTTTATCACTATGAAGATGCCATTCCAGAAGGTGCCATACTCTGTTTGTGTTTCCGATTTGAACATGTAACAATAATATAAATTTCATACTGTAAAAAAAATATAATACCAAATACAATTGGTAGTGCAAAATCAATTTTCAGGAATGATAAAATATTGCAAGACAAGATTACAAGATATTGCCTGACAATAACAAGATATGAACAATGTCTCTCCCTTTCTAAATGCAATTAAAGTAAATGCAATTACACAATATATATACATATATATATATATATATATATATATATATATATATATATATATATGTGTGTGTGTGTGTGTTTGTGTGTATGTGTCTGTGTGTGTGTGTGTGTGTGTGTGTTTGTATGTGTGTGTGTGTTGCAACGTCCCTTATTGTTATTGATTTCCCTTCTCGCAGAATACCAAAATTTTCTTGTTTAAAAAACTTATTTATAAACAAACCAAACATCTGCCAATCACCCCGAATGTTAAACCGTGCTAAAATCCCTGACTTACGTGTATATTTCCCGCTCATAGGGCCATGCCCAAAACAAGCCTATTCCATTTGACTACTATTTAAAATCAGTATAAACTCCCCAAAATTGGTTTATCAATTGTGTAGGGTCTAGATATAGTCACACATGTCATTTCAATAGTCAGCTGGAAAGAAACACATTTAAAATATTACACAAAATATTCACAGAGTCTTACCACCTGATGATGATCTGCAGAGACAGCAAGGGAACGTGCAAAATATGATCGTGTTTAAATTACCTATTTTAAAAGGCTCCTGCGTCCTTTTAAACACAATCTGCCAGTAGATATATCTCTGGACTTTTATACAAAAAACCAACTAATCTTTAGGCTAGCTCAATGAAGTTAGTTGAGAGAAACTCTTTAAAAACATTAGGCTTTAACTATTATCAATTAATGAAATTTAGTTAAACTTGTTTACTGATTTAATAATCATTTTCATATTAGTTGGAAAAAGCTAAACAGTTTTTATTGATTATTCGACACAGGATGAAATGCAAATACTGTTGATTTTTATAACATATTTAATTTTATTTATTTAAATAAAAAAGAAAATTTATCCTTTCAAATAAAACAGAATTATATTAACAAAACAATTCACTAAATAACTTGTTGTTTTTCATATTTTAAAATCTTATAATTTCCATATATATCAATTACATTTACATTAACATAAAATTATTTCTCACATTAGACATAATAAAAATTTATCTTCTATATTAAATTGGTAAATGCATATTTATGACAGATAATTTTTAAATTTATAATATTCAAAAAATTCATATTTCCTTGAAAATAAATGGCTCATGGCCTAAAACCCTTTGTAAGTTTAATATTTATCATTTGAAATATTCTGATCACATAAATTCTTTTCATTAGGCATAAAATTTATTTAATTTTTTTAAAGAGTGAAGTCATTGTTTAAGCTTTGAATTTAATAAAATTAACTGACTAAATTTGACGTAATTGGTATCAAATAGAGAAAATGACTTGCCAAAGATGTTCCTGCCGGTCCTAGAGTCCCTCGTCTGGATTCCCTGGTCCTTGGACATCGGAAGTCGCCATCCCTGGTTCGTCGGTGGTGTTTTTTCTCCATTCCCGCGTCCTGGAGGCTGAGTCTGGAGCCTTCATTCCTTGGTAGTCCTAGACGTCGGAAGCGTTGAGGTTTGGTCCATCTGGCCTGATGGCGGTCCTACTCGCGGTCCAGCATAGCGTTCCGCGGCACCTCGTATTAAAAATTTATTTCAGACTGTCTCTAAGGTCTTAGAGACCTAGTATATATAGCGGTGTATTTAACCTACCTCACCCCGCCTGCAATACTTGCTATCTTTGGATTTATTCCTTGTACAGGCAAGTCGGGCAACGAATCCGTTTTAGTTTGCAGAGTTTGATTATCATTTTTGGAACACTGAAAAATGTCTATTTTATTAAAACTGCTGTAACATTTTTGTTTTTTAAGTTTTTCAAATTTTGCTTTCACTAATGTTTATTCTGGCTTATTCTGGTTCTTCTAAAAAGTCGATGAAAGTTCTACGTGGTTTGGTTCTTAAGATAGCTTTTTTAAGCACTTAGACAATTTTCGCCTCACTCCCGATGGTCAAATTTAACTAGTTATTACAAATTTATTTTCTAATAATTTTTAATTTAGCTTAATTATTCTATTTATAGTTTTATTTAATTCGTCACCCTTTATTATTTTTATAACTCCAAACTTGATTAATTTAAAAATCAACTTTATTACTTAAAACAGGAAATTATTTATTTCCTATTTGTCACGGTATGTCAGACCGTTACTGTGTGTGTACAACTAAAACTGTAATTGTTATATATTTATTTTTTAGTTTTCTAATTAGTTTACACATTTCGTTTAATTCCAGGTCTTCTATAAATAAATTAATTGAACTGTGTTCCCAACACATACAAGAACGAATACGTTTTAAACCGGATATATTATTTTAATTTATTGGGAATTCCTGTAGGCTGTGGGAGGAGAAGGCTCGTAGTCAGCTTGTGTGTTTGCGTTTCGGGAGGCAATCAATTAAGCAAATCCGTTTTGCAATTAACAATAAGCCTTCATATAAAACATCATGACAATATATTCCCTCAAGGCTATGCTTTTTAAAACCTTAGGTTTTTTATATAACTTGTAATTTATTTTAGAGTGAATAATTCTTGTGTAATAATTAATTGATTCTGACACTGACTAGCTTTATAATCACATTTAATAGTAACGTTAATACACTTCGTTTTCGTTAAAAGACACCCTATTTAAAATTCAAACTAAATGTTTTACTGTGGTTAGGAAGTATCCAGTTATTATTAAGCAAAAATTGAATATCCTGAGACCCGAATGGACTCCAAGGGAACGTGTTCGTTCTGTTGTCTAGGGCGCAAGTCACTGCTGTAAAATTTTGTAAAAATACAATGCATGTTTTTAGTATTACAAAATATAGTCTGATAAAATCTGTCAAAACAAAAACACTCCAACTGCTGTAAATTAAAAAGAATGATAATTTTAAAGTAAGAAGAAACAAATTTAGAACAGGTCATTTCGTAGGCGTAGTCCGTTGAGTAATTTTGTCAATAGCCTATTAAAAGCTGGAAATGTCCCTGCACATGCAGGCCTATTTTTCCTAGTTACTATACGAGTTGATACAGTTTGTATTTTATTAGTTTGATTTAAAACAAATATTTTCATATTATTTTTTGTATAAGATGTGGTGTAAGAAACAACTCACTATTTTACAAGCATGGTGACCAAAACGTATCATGTAGAATCTAATTTCCCCCATTTCCAAAGTCAACTTGAGTAACGTTACAACTGCCAAGACGTACAAATTTTAATTACTATTTGTTCAAATTGGACTTTAATAGCTTGAGTTTATCATCAGTTAAATTAAAATTAAAACAATTAAAATTCAATTAAAAACAGTGTCTAAAGTAAATAATCCAGTGACTTTAATATACATATGGTTTCAGTTTTGGTTCAGTCTAATATACCGTATGAAAACTATTTACGTCTAACAAGCTAGACAGAAACTAAATTACCTTCTCAGCGAAAATCCTGTGAACAAGCGTTTATAACTATATCCATCTAGTTTGAATGGAAATTTCGTAATCTTATACTGCCATTTGTTAATCAGTCACGTTGAAGATCTAGATTTGGGATTCGCATTTCTAGTTTATAAATAAACGTTATTCTTTTCTCATAAATAATGCAAATTAGAAAATAAAATTTATAATAAATTACAACCTTTAATTTTGGTTTTTCCAACACTTGTATTCTAAGCAAATATTTTGTAACCTCTTCAAAATTTAAGAATCCATTTACTGTTATATTTCTTAGTTACGATTTAGGGTTCGATCGAGTAGGCTATGGGCTATGTTTCTAACAGTCTAGACATAGACCAAATTAGCTGCAGTGAAACTCTTGAATACAATCATTTTAGTCTTAAAATTAAAACTATTTGCACTGAAGTTACGAACTGAGAGCTGGTTCGACTATTGGTGTTTGCCTTTAAAGCGGGTTTAGGTAACATCACCTAGACAAAAAGCCTGGCTACTAGAGATGGCACCTCACGCAATGCAGGCCTACGCTCATCAGTACCTACTACTACTACAGACCTTAAAGCTGCCTACTAACAGTCGTCCCATTTACAGCTACGTAACAAAAAATCTTTTGGCGTCCGTACGAGTAATTCACTAATAATTTAAACTTTCTAATATGTATACCGAATATTTGTGAGATCGGTGGACGATAGTGTTAAGCTTCTGAGGATACGTGAACCCCTCCACCAACTCAGAGGTGATTCGTTTTGAAAAAGAGGCTCCCACAGATATGAATCAAGTCCATGAGAAATATTTACGGGATTATTAAAGGTTTATAACAACATTTATATCTAAATATATAGATATTAAACTATTTTGAGATGATTTATGTTCCGAAAAATTATATAGCTGCACAGTTGATAATTACTTTTACTTTTATTAGTATAATGAAGTACAAAAAAGCCAAATATTTTTTTTCAGGCTAATTGTTGTAATTTGTAACTGTTGTAATCATCCTTCTCTTAGATTCGATTCGTTTTAACAGATACATTTTTTATTTTGACATAAATATTTAAAAAAATATTTGTACACCCTGATGAAAGTTTTATATTATGTTTGTTATTTTGGAATGTTTAAATTTTTGTGAGGTTTTGAGTAGATATTTTGTATTTTACCGTTGAAGATCATTATGCTAACAATTATTCAAATTATTTTTAAAAAAACATGTTTTTTGACAGTTTTATACGTAAAATTAGAAACAGCATTCCTTTGATCTGAGCAATGCAGAAATTTATTTTCGTATTCTTTGGTTAATAATGTTTGCAATACACTGTACGTGCTTTGAACAACATTGGCAACCTCAGAGGATGGATATTGCAAGCCGGCCCATATCTATTTTTTTACTGAAACACAATTTCTCACATCTCGTGACTTGTAAATCCTCATCTACGACTAGGTATGATCTGCAACCAGTGCAATTAAATTTTGATGTGGTACCTATTGCGCAATAGCCAAATATATAAGTTAAAATAGATAGTACTTTTTCAATATCACTGTAATATTCTTCACTAAAGTTACGGATAATGTGGTTTCGAAATAAATCTTCACGATTTATGTATGTATAATTATTTGTAGATGTGCCAATGTTTTCATCGGAATTAATTTTTACCTTTTCAAAAGAACTGGATTCTATGTTAGGTTAGTCAAAATTTGCATCCTTATTTTGGATTCTATTTCAAATATTTGCCTAAGTGTAATCAAATATGGGATCCTGACATTATTCGATATTTAACAAATCTGGTTACTATTATTACTTCCCTGGCCAGAAATATTTAAATAATATAATTACTTTAGGCAGTAATTTAAAGAATGAGAAATATGACTGACCGGCAAATTAGTTTCACTACTTGAAGTAGTATTTGTGCTTTTACAACCACTCCAAGTATCATTACAAAACAACACACTCTTTAAATAGATGTAATTGGTTTTAGATTTATCTGATGTGTTTGGCTATTGTAAGTGATATCTATTCTGATACCCTTGTATTTAGTATTTACATTTACAACTTCTCATCAATCACAGATTATCTTAATAAATTCAGCAGTTGATTTGCAATAGATCTAAATGGGATGCTTGTTAAATGATAACAAACCTTAAACTACAAAGTAGTTAAAAAATTCAATGCCAATTTCGAAAATTGGAATGAATATATAACAAAAATTGGAATAACTACTGGGATTGCAGTTCTTGTTAATGTTGATTTGGAAAGTTTTACTCTTATAACATCACCCGGTTTCTCATCGACGGCTTCAGAATATTTATTTAAATCGCGTTCAGTGAAATGCAGTTTGCAGACCTAAGTGTAAGGAGTAGGACTGAAGTTCTCTCATCCATTGCCTACGGTTTCCCTTCGTCTTTTGGAAGTGAAAAACACCGTACTTTTACGCCATCACTTGTGTAGTTATCAAGTCAGTTTGACGCACAACATTTATATACCATCCTGAGCATTGGAAAAGGTATTTTCATTTGGAGTAGTATATTGATACTAATCAGAATTTATAGTACTAACCAGCAAAACACGAGAACACACTAGACATAAGAAAAGAACTGACCTAATCACAAGGGACTCTACCTACAGTAGGCCTGCGGGCTGTGATGTATGCTGGCGATTTTATGATAGAGCTTAGGACTTTTGTCTAGGGCATGTTGGTTTAGGGACAGTGGTTGTAGAGGTGTGGGCATAGGAACCATTTCTAGTTAGTACAGTCAGCCTTGATAATTGGACATAGATCGTATCCGCTCATGTGATGATTTCTTAGTAGATAACTAACAAAAACTTGTGAAGTCATTTTGGAAGATTTTTGTGTATCTTCTTTTAGGTTTTTGCGACAGTTAAGAATCTGGGTATGAACAGCGCAGCTGCCGAAGCTCCCTTCGTGATACCTACATATAGTTACTTAAGACCTATCTCGAGATACCTGTATCTCATATTAACATGCAGTTTAAGAGCTCTGTCACGTCGGAGGGAATTAGGGAGCAAGCTTTTTGAACTTTTTCCACGGTTAATACAAAGTAAATTGAAACAGAAAGTGAGTATTTTGTGAACCAAAACTATAATTTACAGTTATAGCAGTCTTCAATAGTTGGCCTGATGATGGTGGCAACGTGGATAAGAAATAATTTTGAAAAAAGTATAAAAGTAATTTTTTTTATTTAAACACTACTGAACGGTATCTATCTCGTAAAACTATCTCGATTATGGCGCAGATTTTCCTGCGTTATAGCTCATGCGCTGACAAGAAGTGTCATTTGCTCTGTATGTTTACCCGTCCTAGTGCTACTAATTATATTCCAACTGCTGAAACTGCGTATCGGACGTAAGTTCCACATTTAACAGTTTATGTTTCCCTAAAAACAAGTACGCCTCGTTATATACCTGTGAGATCTTTCACTTTAATTACTGGTATATATATATATATATATATATATATATATATATATATAAGTATGTGTGTGTGTGTGTGTGTCTGGGTACATACTTTATAGGATAGGCGCTCGTTCTCCATAAAATTCGAAAGTTCAAAACAATATTCAGGAGGTAATTTTTGCTTTATATTTGAACATTCTTTTTCATGTTAGTGTTAGTCTAGTCGTTTATAGATCGGTTATTTGCAATGAGTCCAAGTAGGCTTCTTAAAAGTAATTTTGGCTGTTTCTTCTTAGCGCTGTAGTTGCGTGCTTTACATCGGGCAAAATAGTTGCCTTTTTTTTCTATCTCACACGGTATCCGATAAAAACCCGCAGATCCAATTACTTCCAGGGAGGTGAAATCTTGAAGGGATCGCGCATGTAGTCGAATATGTTCATCTGAAGGTCACACGCCTGCATCGGGTATCTACTTCTACGTAACTAAATCAGATATCTATTGCATTTGATCTCCTGCCTGTTAATGTGTTAATAGTGAAAAAGAAATGTTTTGGTTAGAAGAATATACACAAAATACAAACCAATTGCTGTAGGTTAGGTCACACTTACTCGAACTACACACCTTCGACTACCTCCAGCCCAGTTCCCAAGAACATTATTTGCCGAAAAGAATTAGTCAAGTTAAATACACGTTAGTATATCTTGTAAAGTCTAAAAATAGACTCAACACCTCAAGGTAATACTGTACGCCTTAGTATATTTCTTTTTTGTATTTCAGAAACTACAGTATTTTCTTTGGGCAGTTATATATCAACAAGTTTGAACCTTCATGAAATTGTAAGAATATGCGATTTTAATAAGTTAGGCATATCTAATTATATTAATTTGTCATTAAAAATTATGTAGAATTGAATTTGTTAGTCTTCCGCTCAGCAATAAGACATTGATTGACATTGTTTTGATGAATAAGTTAATCTTATCTCTTTCACTACAAGTTTATTTTAAATATTAGAGGCATATAAAACAAGTATATCGACGCAATGTTTCTATTGCTTGGTAGCTACCAACTTGCCAGTAAAAGCGAAATTATGTACAACAGAAGTAGGATATTGTTTTATCTAGAACATTTCTTTATGGTATATAAACTATATTTGCCGTAAATTACCCTAAGTTAAGAGAAACTATATATCTTTGCGTACAACAATGTTGGGGGCATTCCTCCTTATGCTAGAAAACACAATATACTTAGACAAACGATTCAGAGGTTTACCATTGTAGCCATAATATTTTAAATAAGATATGTAGGTTTTAAGGTTAAGTGCTTAATCAATTTGTAACTTCAATTAGATTAAAATATCAACGTTTTACAATATCAGATGTATTACAATATATTATAATAGAGATTTATTCGGGATGATAAGAAAATATAATAAATAATGTAAGCCATTGCGAAAAAAATAAATTAAAAATACTGTTCTTCAAAGTTGCAGATTATTATATTATTTTTAAAATTTTGAATAAATTTTTCAGGAGTAAAGGAATTTTGATTATTATTAATTCAATTGAAAATCATAGTGAAAAATATTTTCCTTGAAGTATTTTTATTTACAGCAACAAATTTATGTAAATATATTTATTATTAAAACGGTGCAAATAACACAGAAAAGAAATAATGAACGTGTAAAAAACTTTAATAGTAATTATTAGTGAACTAATAAAAATCAAATATTATTATTTCTTGCACATCCGTAAACCTTTGAAACAGACATAGGATTAGCTACGTTTTTACACTAAAAATATATAGATTATAATATCCAAGATATTCATAAAATAACAAAGAAAATATTTTTAAAATAATGATCTAGGATCACAATAATTTATTTATGTCAATAGTGAAGAGATTTTTAAAAAATATTTGGCCTAACTAAAATACACAAACAACTAATATTTACTTCAATATATTAAATATTAAATAAGTTTACAGAATTTTCATCTCAAAATATTTTAAATTCATATGAAGCATTTATGACCCACTGAATTCTTCTGTTATCATAAATAAACGAACCAATATAGAAAACCGATATAGTGCCTTCTAGTCTCCCCTTTAAAATTACCAACGTTTGTACAATATATTAGTTCTAAATCCAGTGTTACAAAACGTACCATATATTCCAAAATAAAATATTAATTACGGTTCCAGTCCCTAATAATAGAAAACACACACGAGGGCTTAAAGTCATCTTGTCTCACGGCAAAAATGTTTAACGTATCTTTAACGCATTGCAGACGATTAAACGGAGTGGTACGAAGAGTAACGGAATATGAGAAAAAGAGTATTTTCCTTTTAGTAAAAGATTGTTTCTTTACAGAGAGGGAATATCCTCTTACCACTACTAAAACACTAACAAAACAAAAAAAAGAAAACAAAAATTGCTTATACATACAAGACGTCATATATAACCATAACGTCCCGTCATCGTAAATGAAAAATAAAATATTTAGACAATCATTACAAATATTTTCTTTGTAGCAGAATAACTTTCTGCATTCTTATTTGAAGTAATACTATTATAACAAGAAATAATAATTTCCAAATAATAGTTTTTATGCTGTAATTTTAAATCATGAGATGTTTTAGAAGTAAGTTATTTCTTTATTATATGAGATGTTAACCTATGCAATTTTATATATAGTTGTTTCCCATCACTCAATAAATAATTTGTGTTATGCACCACGATAAGGATTAAGTGTGGAATTCACCGTACATTATTCTCTTTCCAGTTGTGTTAAACCAGAGAGTTCATAGGAAGAAATATTCTTATAAATAGGAGAAAGTCTAAACTATAATCAGTGTAATTGTGTGAATAAAATTGAAATACGAAGATATTTTTTTTTTTTTTTTTTTTTTTTTTATTAAAACTGGTCATTTCTGATCAACCATTAATTTACATTTGATAATTAGATTTTAGCTTTTATTACAAAGAATCCATTGATTTCTATTGTATCTTGTTTGATGTTGGAAGCCAACCGGCGTGAGGAAGAGTATTGTTGTCACTCTTGTCGTTCAACGAGTTCAAATGGTTTTGTCCTTTTGAGTCGTCTTGTCAGGTGGTTGTTGTCGAGAAGTCTCAGTGCCTCAGGATTTTCGTGTTGAGTGAGCCGATTTACATGTTTGATGGCGTTCTGTTTTATGACTTCCTCGACCATGGGTACACCAAGATCGCAATGCAAGTCACTGTTACGCACATACCAAGGAGCGTTGGCGATGTTTCTTAGTACTTTGTTCTGGAAGCGTTGTATCCCTTGTATGTGACATTTGCTGGCACAGCCCCAAAGCTGTATACCATACGTCCAAACCGGTTTGAGGATTTGGTTATATACCAATAGCTTGTTGTTTATTGATACCCGTGAATTTCGACCGAGTAGCCAATACATTTGCCTGTAGCGAGTCTGGAGCTCTGTGAGTTTTATTTTGACATGCTCGACCCATTTGGCTTTTGCATCAAGATTCATGCCGAGATATTTAGCTGAATCATGATATGGGATAACACTTCCATTCATTTCGAGCCTCTGAGGGTTTGGGATCCTCTTGTTTGTAAAGTTCACATGGACTGCCTTCTGATCGTTGAGTTTGATGCGCCATTTCTTGGTCCAAGCCTCAACTGAATCGTTTGATCTTTGTAAGCGTGTTGTCGATTCTTGAACGGTTTTCGCTGTCGCTGCGTTTGCTGTGTCGTCTGCGAAAGTGGCCGTGATGACGTTGGCTGTTTGCGGAAGATCACTGGTGTACAGCAAGTACAGGATTGGTCCCAATACGCTGCCTTGTGGGACTCCAGCTTGTATTTCCTTGAAGTCAGAATACGTAGATTCGTGGTTTACTCGAAACAGTCTGTTCGATATGTACGATTTCAGTAGATTCACAAACTGGGCTGGCAGAAACATGTTGAGTTTGTGAATCAAGCCTTCATGCCAAACTTTATCGAAGGCTTGTGAAACATCCAGGAAGACAATCGAGCAGACCTCCTCACCTTCCAGTGCTTTTTCAATGATGTCAATTAGTCGATGCACCTGTTCCACCGTAGAGTGTCCTCGCCTGAATCCAAATTGATGGTCGGGCAGTAAGTTCTTTTCCACGATGATAGGTTTAAGCCTGTTGAGAAGCAGCTTTTCAAAGAGTTTTGACATTATGGGTAGAAGTGATATCGGCCTGTACGACTTGACCTCTGTTGCTGTTTTGCCGGGTTTCAGGATCATGATCATCTCCGCCACTTTCCATGTTGCAGGGACGTGCATAAGTTTAAGGGACGCATTAATTAATAATAAAAACATGTTTAGTCCTTTTGTTGTCAGTTTTTTCAGCACTAGTCCTGTGATTAAATCGTATCCTGGTGCTTTCTTCGGGTTCAAGTTGTATTTTAGTTCTCGTTTAAGCTCTTTTAATGTCACTTTTTTAATAATTTTAGACTGATTATTAGTGTTTAGGTGAAGTTCTTCTTCATTCGTGGCTTCATTCGGCTTGAAGATATTTTCAAGATGATCTCCAAACGTGTTAGCTTTTTCTTGGTCCGATCTTGCCCATGCATTGTTCTCTTTCAGGATGGGTGGTACATGATGGATTTTCCTTTTCAGTCTTCTCGTTGTTTTCCAGAGGGAATAGTTAGTGTTTTTGTCTGCAGACAGATTCTCGAGGAAGGAGTTTGCAGAGTCTTCTCTCAGTTGGTGGATCAATTTTTGATTTGTTGGGATTCTCTATTGAGATGATTTTTAACGACGGGATCTCTTGTACGCTGCCATTTTTGCCTGGTTCTTTTTTTGTTCTTTACTAGGTTTCTTACTTCCATAGGGTAGTTGTATCCAGGTGTTTTATGAGTAATTGTTCTAGTGTTATACCACACTGCTTGTTGAATAAGACTGGTAAATTTTGTCACCGCCTCGTCAAGATGATCCCCAGTAGACAGGTCAATGTCGAGGGTAATTCCCTGATCTAGTTGTAGTTTAAAACTTTCCCAATCCGTAGTTTTATTGCATAAAGTCGGTTTCGCTGGCTTTTTGATGATAGTTTTGCTCAATGTCATGATGATCGATGAGTGATCCGAGTCCAAGTCATAGCTGTCCTCCAAGGTAATGAAATTTGCCGCAAATTTTCTGGTTATGAAAAAATCCAGAACACTGTCAGCTGAGCTTCCTCTTTTTGAATGTTGAGATCCTCATTGTACTTCAGGTTGTTTTTGATGAAGATTGCACTTCCTCCATTTGCCCGATTATCTGGGTGAGTGGTATGGTGGGTATTATATCCATTTATTTTAATGTATTGTTGGTTAGAGAGATGAGTCTCTGAGATGAAACAGATGTCAATTTTATTTTCATAAAGGTAGAGTGAGAATTCTTCTTTGCTGTTTAGAATGCCGTTTGCATTCCAGGTACCAATACGTATGTTTGTATGATCCATACTTATTTTTTGGATTTGTTTTTATTGGCTGGAATCTTACTCCCGAGGGCATTTAATTTGTTTGATAGCGTTCTGTTTGATCTCTCTAAGGTCTCAAACTTCTGCATCACGCTTTTCATCATACTCAGCACCTCATTGCTGTTGGTGTTTTGATTAGTAGTGATGTTTTGCTCATTTGTACTTTGTCTGTTGCTGCTCAGTGCTTGGGCATAAGTCAGGTTTTTGGCAGTTCTTGGGTCTGTCAGTTTCTGTTTCCTTGCCGCGTTTCCTGCTGTTTCAGTGTGTACTGGTTTTTTGATGAGCTTTTCACGCATTTGTTGGAGTTTGATTGGTACTTCACATCCCCTGTAATTGGCCGGGTGGTTACTTCCACAGTTAGCACATTTGGCTTCTACATTTCTAGGTTTCGTACAATCTATAGTAGGGTGCTTGCCTGCACATTTAACACATCTGTGAGTTTTGTTACAGAAGTTTTGTGTGTGCCCGAACCCTTGGCATCCCTTGCACTGAGGAATTATTTTATTTATTCTCAACGCTTCAATTGAGATCTTCATGTTACAGATGTATCTGATTTCATAAATCCTTTTCATTTCAGTTCTGGGACTAAAAGTTAGCATGAAGAGAGGAAGTTTTTTATATTGCTTCTCACCTTCTTCATCTCTAGTGACCCTAAATTTTTGCTTAACATCACAGATTTCAAATCCTTGATCCAAGAGATCACTTTTGATACCGTTTTCACTTGTTGAGACATGTAGGTTTCTCGCCATCACTTTAATGCACCTTTCTTGCTTATTTTCGAAAGAGTACCATTCAAATCCTTCCAGTTTCATTATCTTTGTCACTTTTCTATAGTCATCACTGTTATCAACATTTATTTTCACTTTATTGTCACTCATGCACATAAGTTTATGGTTGATGCCATATAAGGCTTTGTTCAGTAAGTATATGCTGTCAGTGCAGATGATCACTGGTGGTGGTTTAACTGCTTTGGTGGTTTTTTTCTGTTGGGTTTGGTCTTTATTATTGTAATTTTTCTTTGGGGTTGCAGATTTGGTTCTTTTTCTGTTTTCGTTAAGTATCCACTCTGTTTCTCCTTCTACCATTTCCTCTTCTTCATCCCATGTAGGATACTTAAAGGGAGAGTAGGGCCCGGAGCGTTCTTTAACCTGGGCTGGATTACATTCCACACTTAGTTGGGTACTTACAGCGCGTAGGCTGAAGTCTTTATTTTGATTTTCCCCTTGCAGTGTTGCAATTACATTATTAGCCTGCATTAATTGATTCTCTAGTGTTTTCACTTGGCTCACTAGGAAGTTAACTTGCTCTTGAAGAGCGTGGAGCTGTTGTTCTGGGGACATATGTGGGCCGATTGATTGATTCATCGGCACCAGTGCCTGCGTCATAGATGTATTCTGCACAAGCATTGTCGGGTCTTGACTGATTGGCTGAGTCGCCGTCATTCGTTGCTGCGCTTGAAAATTATTCATAAGGATCTTATTACTAAGGCTAGCATATATACGGTTACTAGCCGTGTCACAGAATAAAATGTTTGTGCTTTATCAGCACTATGTCCGGTCATATAAAATTATTACTAAACATAATTTGTCCAAGATTGTTCATTAATTTTAAATAAAACTTATAAATTAACTTATATTTGCTCGCCAGAATTTAATGCAGAACAATATGCGTCTATAACATTACTCAACGAATAAAGTTTGCATTATTAGACCTATTATCTAAACTTAGCTGCAATAAAGCCAGTCCAAACATATAGCACAAGCCTTATCTCTTCCTTCTCTTATCTGCTCCACTCACAAACATCCGCACTCCACGAGAGTCGAACAGAGACTATACGAAGACATGGGCTAAATATTTGTACCGTCATATCTGACTTTTTATACATTAAATTTAATTATTATATTTTGGGTTTTAAGTAATTCCATAAGATATGTCAACCAAATAAAAAAGGTAAACATTTATGTATTACTACTCAACTCTTACTTTAACTGGCATTATAATAAGAAAATATTGCTATACTAAGCTGCCATCATCAGTGATAATAACAAAAACATAAACTTTACATAGGTATCAAGTTTATAATCATCACTAATGATGACATTTGTATTTCTGAAACATGGTTATAAAGGAAAACGGTAACCATTTTGCGAATTAGGAAGTAATACATTCCGGTTTTTTTTTTAAAGTTCCTCTAAAATATAAATTATCCAAGTTATGGAAAAGAATTATTCTAATCGTTACTATATTGGACTAAGCAATTATATGTGTTGCATTATTTTCAAAAGATAATATTGAAATATTTTGTTACAGGGTTTTATATTTTTTTGTTTTAAATTTGCTGATTAAAATAAAAATGCCTGCTAGGAAATACTGCTTTAGCAATATTTGTTCATGAAGAATTCCGAGCCTGGTACAAAAAAAATATATATTCCTTTTAAGATTTGTCTCTTTAGTAAATTTATTGTGTGAGCATAAGTAATGGAATTGGATTATTTAAATGTAACGTTAATTCAAGAGGTTGTCAGAAATGAAGGCAGAGAGCTAGACTTGAGGAATAACGTAACGATTGTTGCAAAAGTATCAACGACTCAATAAATAAAATGAAAAATAGCCATCAACAATAAAGTGTTTTATATATAGTAAAACTTGAATGTATGATGAAACAAACTTAATTTAGAAAATAAGGGACATTAAACAAAAGGTATTTTATTTGCATGGCCCGCATTTGCAGAGAAATCAGTCTCTTATTATTCACTAAAGTACTGCTTGTTATTTTTCTGTAAAGACACCATGACCCAACCTAACGATGAGGGCCGATCTTAATTGGTGTTGTGGCTACACACGCCACAACCACAATTTTATTTTTCTTCATAAAGGAAGGATGCGTGATGTATAAAATGTAGCTTAACCTTACATTGAGGATAAAACGCAAGCAGCAAAATGCATTAAACAATATAGGTTTACAAACACAAAGCACTTTGAACTCTTATATATATATTTCTACACACTATTCAGCCTGTAACAGATTTTATTTCACCATAAAAAGTACTTATTACGTAATAGATTTCTTAAGCTATTGCAATGATTTTCTCTAGTAAAGATAATGCGGTTAGTAAAATGTACTTAAGGCTGGGGTCGGCAACCTTTTGAGTCAGAAATTACAATTTACATAATGTTAAAATTTTTAAGGTGTCACAAAATTTGTTTATGATAATAATATATAGTAATCGCCTAACGTTCTTTGATAAAAAAAAGTAATTTGTTTATTCATAAGAAAATACATTTATTTATATTTATATAAATAGCGTTTTTTACAAAATAATTATATATATATATATATATATAATTATATAATTATATATATATATATATATATATATATATATATATATATATATATATATATATATATATATATAAATATATATATATATATATATATATATATATATAAATATATATATATATATATATATATATATATATATTTATATTTATATATATATGCGCGCGCGTGTGTGTGTGTGTGTGTGTTGTAACGGTCAAAATGGCTGTTCAAATTGAGAAATTATTAACTTCACATTCTTGAATAACCAATTTAATAATTAAATAATAAGGTTTTAATTTATTGTAAAATGAAACGTTTTAAAGGGTGGAGAAGCCAGTAGAATCTTAAATAATAATTACTGAGACAAAGTAATTATTAAAATAAAATAAAATTTAAATAACTAACTAAATTTGACAAACGGGAGTGCAGTGAAAATTTTCAAAGTGCTGAAAAATGCTAACTTGAGAACTGGGCCACGTAGTTTTGGATGATGCTCAAGGTCACCCCGACCTTGACCCTAGACCAAGGGGTGGTTTCGACCACATTCAGAGGGGTGGGGGGTAGTTTTTCAAAAAAAAAACTCGGCCGCTACGTAACCTAGGACTATAGGGGTAGTTTCGGATGATGTGGGCGGACGTCGCGACCCTGATCCAAGCCATAGGGGTGGTTTTGACCACGTTTAGAGGGGGGGGGGGTAGTTTTTCGAAATAAAAAAAATTCCAGCCAACTAACCTAAGCTAGCCAAAATGGATCAAACCTAACCTAACCTACGTGTTGGGGGTGACCTCGGCCACGTTCAGGACCATATCCGGGGGTGGATTGGGGGTGGGGGGTAGTTTTCGAAAAAATATTGGAAAATCGTGTCTTGACCGATAGGGTGAGTCTAGAGTGCATTATCGCTACTGTAGGGGTAGTTTCACCTAGGGGTAGTTTTTACAAAAAATACGAAATTGCCAAAAATCGATCGGTTGGACCAACAGACAGTACGGGATACGTGTAGAGTCCAGTACGGGTTGCTGCGGGGGCGGTTCACCTGGGGGTAGTTTTTAAATAAAACACGAAAATGCCGAAAATCGATCGGGTTGATCGAAAGACCGTCCGGGATATGTGTAGAGTCTATTATGGACCATTGCGGGGGTGGTTTCACCTGTGGGTTGTCTTCAGAATGCCAAAAATAATAGGCGGAATAGCTCCGGTGGAGGGGGTAACTTTTGGAAAGACTTAATGGTTATCTGAAGTAAGGCCTCTTAGGTAGTGTAACCCAGGAATAGCTCCGGTGGAGGGGTAACTTTTGGAAAGACTTAATGGTTACCTGATGACGTATCAGCGCTCGAGCAACTCTATGCAAGTAGTAGGCTCACCCTAACTATAGTGGTCTACCCCAAATGAATCGGGTGATGAGGGGCCCAGGGTAAACGACTGCCAAACTCTAAATTTGTCTATCCTACTAAATTAATAAACAATACACTCAGCCTTTAAGTAAAGCTACACAAGAGCAGGGCTAGGATGGTTGCTATACCAACTACCAAGACAAATACCCCCACCAAGTCTTAGGTAAAAGCTACCACGGAATTAGACCTTAGGTAAAGCTAACACGGAGCAAAGCCTCGTGTAAAAGCTATCCCGAAGCCACGCCCTAGGTAAAGTAACCCAGGAACTAGACCTCCGGTAAAGCTACCACGGAGTTAAACCTTAGGTAAAGCTAACACGGAGCAAAGCCTCGGGTAAAAGCTATCCCGAAGTCATGCCCTAGGTAAAGTAAACCAGGAACCAGACCATCGGTAAAGCTACCACAGAGTCGGAGCTTAGGTAAAGCTACCACAGAGTTAGACCTTAGGTAAAGCTAACACGGAGCAAAGCCTCGTGTAAAAGCTATCCCGAAGCCTTGCCCTAGGTAAAGTAACCCAGGAACCAGACCATCGGTAAAGCTACCGCGGAGTCGGGGCCTAAGTAAAGCTGCCATGGAGTTAGACCATAGGTAAAGCAAACACGGAGCAAGGACTCAGGTAAAAGCCATCTCGAAGCCTGCCGATAGGTAAAGTAACCCTGGATTCAGGCATCAAGTGGGGGGTGGTTATCAAATAATATATGAAATTACCCAAAAATGATCGGTTAGATCAAACGACCAACGACCTACATAGAGTTCAAATAGTCAACAAGTTGAATCAACCAATCACAATGCAGGGGCCCGGTAGGCCTACGTAAACGGTCAATGTAAGACGAGAAGGCCTATATAACGTGTTAAACCAATATATATGACAGCCCACATAATGTGTTAAACAAATATAAAGCCTACATACATACTATGCTAGGCCGACATACTATGTCGGTAAATCACCGGCCAAAGCCTATATGAACTGAGATAGTTTCACCTCATATATCAGGTAGAACCACGGGCAGGCAACCGTATAATATGGGGAGTACTATAATATATAGCTAAACCAATATATACGATAGCCCACATAATGTGTTAAACAAATACGCAAGCTTGCATACATACTATGCTAGGCCTACATACATGAATCCCTAAATGCGCCTACTATGTCTGTAAACACAGGCCAAAACCTTTATGACCTGAGCTATTTTCACCTCTTCTATCAGGTTGATCCTGGCAACCGTATAATATGGGAGGTACTATAGGGTACATCTACCAATGCATAACCTATCAAGCCCACGTAAAGGTTTAATATATTTGATGACGTATCCGCGTTCGAGCGACTCTATGCAGGTATTAGGCCCACCCTAACTAGAGGGGCAAAGGGTTATGATTGCCAAACTCAAAATTTGTCTATGCTACAAAATAATAAACAAAGCAATAAAGCCCCGTCGTTTCAAGGAATACGCTCGACCGTGTGTTAGACATGTACAGACTTGCAGCGATAACGCATTATCTAAAAACCGCAACGACGGCCGGTGGCCGCTATAGCAGGCTTGAAACCCGCACGGCTGTGTCGTTGTGAATCTAGGCGCATGTTTATGATCTGAATACTGTATCAAATTACTATGTAATATCGTCATACCACGGTATACATATATATAATCAGAAATCAGTGTAAATAATCAAATAGCATCAATGGATATATCCTATAGCTGCAAATGTATCTAGATATAAAAGGTATATATGGAGAAACACTAATAAAGAGGCCCATCACAAAACGTGAATAAATATATGTTATAAAACGATCCTAAAACGGTGCTAAACCAACATGCATGCTATCATACATATTCGTATATACCATGTTAAGCCTACATACGTGATAGTCCACATAATGTGTTAAACAAATATGCATGTAAACCTGCATACATACTATGCTAAGCCGACTTACATGGGCCTACTATGTCGGTAAACCGCCGGCCAAGGCCTATATGATCTAAGCCTGACACACATTTACACCTCGTCTATCAGGTAGAACCTGGCAACCGTATAATAAGGGAAGTACTATATGGTATAGCTAACAATGCATAACCTATCACGCCCATCACGGTCGACAAGTATTACAATATAATTTCAAAAAAAAGTCGCGCAACCTATATACATACAGTGCTAAGCCAACATTCAGGCATATATACTATGTTAAAACAGCGTGCAATATACTCTAAATAGCCAAATATACGTTGTTAAACCAATATGCAGGTTAACCTATATACATCCCGTTACCCACATATGCCTATATAATATGTTAAGCCTGTATAAGTGATTGCCCTTATAGTGTGTTCAATAAATATGCGTGTAAACCAAATAAATACTCTGGTAAGCCAACATGCATGCTATCATAGATAGGCGTATATACTATGTTAGGCCTACATATCGCGTTAAACAAACATGTGTAAGCCACCATACATATTATGCTAAGCCGACAAGGGCCTGAACACATTATATCCACTGCATAGTTTAGCTAAACGGCTATCACACACTATCCTACAGGTACCACATAATACCTGATCAATAACACATAGTATCCAATGCATAGCCTGACGAAGGTTTAATATATAGTATCCAGAGGCCTCGCTAACGATTAACACGTTGTATCCATAAGGCCTACTATGTCGGTAAAACACAGGCCCAAGCTTATATGATCAGAGTCCGACACACATTTTCACCCCGTCTATCAGGTAGAACCTCGGGCAGGCGGCTGTATAATACGGGAAGTACTATATCGTATAGCTAACAATGCATAACCTATCACGCCCATGACGGTCAGCAAATACTACAATATAATTAAAAAAGTCGCGCAACCTATATACATACAATGCTAACCAATATAGGCATATATACTATGTTAAACCAACATGCAATATAATCTAAACAGCCATATATACGCTGTTAAACAAATATGCGCGTAAACCTACATAAATACTATGGTAAGCCAACATGCATGCTATCATACTATGTTAAGCCCAAATACATAATAGAATACATAATGTGTTAAACATATATGTGTGTAAGCCAGCATAGATATTATGCTAAGAAGACATGGACCTACAAAGTATAACACATTATATTCGGTGCATAGTTTAGCTAATGGATATCACACACTAACCTACAAGCTGCCCACAAATTACCACATAATACCTGATACATAGCCCGGATAATCATTAACGCATAGCGGCCGATGCAAGTCATGACTAGGGCTAACACAACATATTCAAACCATAGCCTGACTAGGGCTAACACATAGTATCCGATGAGAAGTATGAATACAAAGTAACACATAATATCCGTTGCATAGTTCGGCTAAAGTTCGTCATATAGCACCCGAAGTATAGCTTGACAAACACATAGCATCTCATGAGCGGCGTGATATAAGGTAACACATAGTATCCGATACACAACCTAGGATCGAATATGACGTCATCCAGTTGGAGAACAAGATGGTGGCAATGTTCAAACCGACTTCAAAAAGGGCTATGGCCTGTGTAGGCTAGATCAAATAACCAACGTTTCAACTAAACTACTGTCATACGCGTAGTTTAACCAACCAACATACGTGAAGTTCAAACGAACAGCATTGACACCAAGTCCAAATAGGCTATGGCGGCTATGCCCAGATCAACGTATCAGCTAATCAAAATGAAAAACTTACGCTAATCAACCAACATCTACACCGAGGTCAAATGGGTTATGGTTAGCGAAGGCACTGGCAAAAGCTTTAAGCCTTAGACATAATTATAGCTATCAACGCATACCAAAATAGCTATGCAGAAACCGTCAAGGCCATTACACATATTGTCCAGGTATGTTCTCCATCAAACCGAGACTTTAGACACCATCTCTGTAAAACAGCTAACAAATTATACTCTACCACAATAGGTATGTCAAAACTGTTACCGGCTCATAATCTAAGACAGTGGTTACGTAACGCCCTTTATCAATTTAAGACCTTAAGAGATATCTTCGTAAAGACAGCTACCAATCCATACTATATCACAATAGTTACGTTAGAGCCACCGCTGCTCACCCTACCATAATAGCTACGTACAGACGGTTAATATTGTATAACCTATCACAAGACTTATGTAAAAACAGCTAGGCATAACCTGTCACACAATAACTGCGTAAAGGCAGCTAACAAGGCCTACCCCATTAAAATAGCTACGAAAAGATAACATCCAATACATACCCTATCATATTAGCTATGTAAAGACAATAAATGCGTAAAGGCAGCTAACAATGCCTACCCCATTAAAATAGCTACGAAAAGATAACTACCAATACATAACTTATCATAATAGCTATGTAAAGACAGCTAAAGATGCATAACCTAACTCAGTAATGATTGCTATTAAATAATGAACCATTACACTAGCCACGTAAAGACAGCTACCAACATCACAATAGCTACGTAAAAACAGTTATCGATCCGTGACCAAGATAATACTTACGTAAGATCTATATCAGTGCTAAGACAATAGCTCCATAAGGAAAACCTACCACTTCATGAACTACGACAACAGCAAGGTGTGGACGGCTACCAATACATTACTTATCACAGCTACCAACACATAACTCGTCACACTAGCTAAGTAAATAGCGCTACGATTGAATAGCCTATCACACAGGCTAATTGAGGGTCACTAACTAAACCATCACAATATCTCTGTACATGGCAGATGGCGTGATGATCCTCATCTTTATCGCACACCTAACAGTAGGTTAGATTAGAAGCACTCTGGCTAGCTTAGGTTAGTGGGTTGAAAATAATTTTTTCTAAAAACTACCCCTCTAGACGTGGTTGAACACCCAACAGTAGGTTAGGTTAGAAGCACTCTGGCTAGCTTAGGTTAGTGGGTTGAAAATAATTTTTTCTTAAAACTACCCCTCTAGACGTGGTTGAACCCTCCCCCAAGGCTACGATCAAGGTCACATCGACCGCCTGCATCATCCAAAACCACCCCTAACTTTCAAAGGTTGGTCGTATCTCCATCACGGGCATCACTGACCTGTGGTTGTAGAAGTTAGGGGTGGTTAACCTGCATATTGGTTTAACAACGTATATTTGGCTATTTAGAGTATATTGCACGCTGTTTTAACATAGTATATATGCCTGAATGTTGGCTTAGCACTGTATGTATATAGGTTGCGCGACTTTTTTTAAAAATTATATTGTAATATTTGTCGACCGTGATGGGCGTGATAGGTTATGCATTGTTAGCTATACCATATAGTACTTCCCTTATTATACGGTTGCCAGGTTCTACCTGATAGACGAGGTGTAAATGTGTGTCAGGCTTAGATCATATAGGCCTTGGCCGGCGGTTTACCGACATAGTAGGCCCATGTAAGTCGGCTTAGCATAGTATGTATGCAGGTTTACATGCATATTTGTTTAACACATTATGTGGACTATCACGTATGTAGGCTTAACATGGTATATACGAATATGTATGATAGCATGCATGTTGGTTTAGCACCGTTTTAGGATCGTTTTATAACATATATTTATTCACGTTTTGTCATGGGCCTCTTTATTAGTGTTTCTCCATATATACCTTTTATATCTAGATACATTTGCAGCTATAGGATATATCCATTGATGCTATTTGATTATTTACACTGATTTCTGATTATATATATGTATACCGTGGTATGACGATATTACATAGTAATTTGATACAGTATTCAGATCATAAACATGCGCCTAGATTCACAACGACACAGCCGTGCGGGTTTCAAGCCTGCTATAGCGGCCACCGGCCGTCGTTGCGGTTTTTAGATAATGCGTTATCGCTGCAAGTCTGTACATGTCTAACACACGGTCGAGCGTATTCCTTGAAACGACGGGGCTTTATTGCTTTGTTTATTATTTTGTAGCATAGACAAATTTTGAGTTTGGCAATCATAACCCTTTGCCCCTCTAGTTAGGGTGGGCCTAATACCTGCATAAAGTCGCTCGAACGCGGATACGTCATCAAATATATTAAACCTTTACGTGGGCTTGATAGGTTATGCATTGGTAGATGTACCCTATAGTACCTCCCATATTATACGGTTGCCAGGATCAACCTGATAGAAGAGGTGAAAATAGCTCAGGTCATAAAGGTTTTGGCCTGTGTTTACAGACATAGTAGGCGCATTTAGGGATTCATGTATGTAGGCCTAGCATAGTATGTATGCAAGCTTGCGTATTTGTTTAACACATTATGTGGGCTATCGTATATATTGGTTTAGCTATATATTATAGTACTCCCCATATTATACGGTTGCCTGCCCGTGGTTCTACCTGATATATGAGGTGAAACTATCTCAGTTCATATAGGCTTTGGCCGGTAATTTACCGACATAGTATGTCGGCCTAGCATAGTATGTATGTAGGCTTGCATATTTGTTTAACACATTATGTGGGCTGTCATATATATTGGTTTAACACGTTATATAGGCCTTCTCGTCTTACATTGACCGTTTACGTAGGCCTACCGGGCCCCTGCATTGTGATTGGTTGATTCAACTTGTTGACTATTTGAACTCTATGTAGGTCGTTGGTCGTTTGATCTAACCGATCATTTTTGGGTAATTTCATATATTATTTGATAACCACCCCCCACTTGATGCCTGAATCCAGGGTTACTTTACCTATCGGCAGGCTTCGAGATGGCTTTTACCTGAGTCCTTGCTCCGTGTTTGCTTTACCTATGGTCTAACTCCATGGCAGCTTTACTTAGGCCCCGACTCCGCGGTAGCTTTACCGATGGTCTGGTTCCTGGGTTACTTTACCTAGGGCATGACTTCGGGATAGCTTTTACCCGAGGCTTTGCTCCGTGTTAGCTTTACCTAAGGTTTAACTCCGTGGTAGCTTTACCGGAGGTCTAGTTCCTGGGTTACTTTACCTAGGGCGTGGCTTCGGGATAGCTTTTACACGAGGCTTTGCTCCGTGTTAGCTTTACCTAAGGTTTAACTCCGTGGTAGCTTTACCGGAGGTCTAGTTCCTGGGTTACTTTACCTAGGGCGTGGCTTCGGGATAGCTTTTACACGAGGCTTTGCTCCGTGTTAGCTTTACCTAAGGTCTAACTCCGTGGTAGCTTTACCTAAGACTTGGTGGGGGTATTTGTCTTGGTAGTTGGTATAGCAACCATCCTAGCCCTGCTCTTGTGTAGCTTTACTTAAAGGCTGAGTGTATTATTTATTAATTTAGTAGGATAGACAAATTTTGAGTTTGGCAGTCGTTTACCCTGGGCCCCTCATCACCCGATTCATTTGGGGTAGACCACTATAGTTAGGGTGAGCCTACTACTTGCATAGAGTTGCTCGAGCGCTGATACGTCATCAGGTAACCATTAAGTCTTTCCAAAAGTTACCCCTCCACCGGAGCTATTCCTGGGTTACACTACCTAAGAGGCCTTACTTCAGATAACCATTAAGTCTTTCCAAAAGTTACCCCCTCCACCGGAGCTATTCCGCCTATTATTTTTGGCATTCTGAAGACATCCCACAGGTGAAACCACCCCCGCAATGGTCCATAATAGACTCTACACATATCCCGGACGGTCTTTCGATCAACCCGATCGATTTTCGGCATTTTCGTGTTTTATTTAAAAACTACCCCCAGGTGAACCGCCCCCGCAGCAACCCGTACTGGACTCTACACGTATCCCGTACTGTCTGTTGGTCCAACCGATCGATTTTTGGCAATTTCGTATTTTTTGTAAAAACTACCCCTAGGTGAAACTACCCCTACAGTAGCGATAATGCACTCTAGACTCACCCTATCGGTCAAGACACGATTTTCCAATATTTTTTCGAAAACTACCCCCCACCCCCAATCCACCCCCGGATATGGTCCTGAACGTGGCCGAGGTCACCCCCAACACGTAGGTTAGGTTAGGTTTGATCCATTTTGGCTAGCTTAGGTTAGTTGGCTGGAATTTTTTTTATTTCGAAAAACTACCCCCACCCCTCTAAACGTGGTCAAAACCACCCCTATGGCTTGGATCAGGGTCGCGACGTCCGCCCACATCATCCGAAACTACCCCTATAGTCCTAGGTTACGTAGCGGCCAAGTTTTTTTTTTCGAAAAACTACCCCCCACCCCTCTGAATGTGGTCGAAACCACCCCTTGGTCTAGGGTCAAGGTCGGGGTGACCTTGAGCATCATCCAAAACTACCCCTATAGTCCTAGGTTACGTAGAGGCCGAGTTAGGGGTGGCTGTGCTATTCTAAACCCATTCCTACTACTGACATTTTGAAATGACCAGCAAAATCCAAAAAGAACAATAGTGAAAACCAAATCTAAAAAACTTAAATAACAAAAAATGTATAGTCATTTTAAAGATATAGACATTTTTCAGTATTCCAAAACCGATAACAAAATTATGCAGGTTGAATCGAATACCTTGTCCAACCCGCCCGTACAAGAAAAAAGTACTGAGAAAGCAACGAGCTAAGAGCGGGTGGCTAAGAGTTACATAGTCGCAATAAATACAGGAACTTATGGACCTGTAAGGCACTTATGGATCTGTGAAAAATTTAATGCGAGGTGCTAACGGTCACTATGCCGGACCGCGCCTAGGACAACCACCTTAGGCCAGATGGAACCAAATAGCCACGTTTCTGCCTATTTCGATCCACGGACGAGGGCTTCAGACTCAGTCTCCGGGACGAGAAGAACAGGAGAATGGAGAAGGACTTCCATCGACTTACCAGGGATGGCTACTTCCAGTGTTCAGGGACCCGGAATCAAGACGAAAGGGCTCTAGGACCGGCAGGGAAATTCTTCGCAAGTGATTTTCTCTATTATATTAAATAACGTCAAATTTAGTAAGCTAAAAATATTAAATTTCAAATTATTATTAAAAATTAAACAATGACTTCACTCCATGTTGAATTTTTAAATAAATATTAAATGTAGTAAAATTATTTTTGTTTAATAAAAATGCTTAATTAATGAATAATAAATATTAAATTCACAAAATGATTTTGCCCATAAGCCAATCATTTCCTAGAAGACCAGATTTATAGAAGTAAATTTTTAAAACTATTTGTTATAAAACATAAAATTTACCAATTCAATCTTGGATGAAAATCAGTCATAGGATAAAAATTTTATTATGTTAAATTAGGAAAGATTTTTTGTTTAAATATGTAAATGTATTTAATGGATTATATATGAAACGTAAAAATTAAATATATAAAATATAAGAAAAAGTAAGCAATTTTTTGTGATTATGAGGAAGACTATAAAAATAGTGAAGTGAGAGTCAAATGTGTTTTAGTTGAAAATATATTTAGTTTTTATTTTAAAAAATAAGTAATTAAATGTGGTACAAAAACTTTTGGTATTTAAATTTATCCTGTGTTGAACAACAAATAAAACTTTTAGTTTTTACCAAATAATAAATAATAATTATTAAATAAAATCACAATTTTAAATACATTTCATTAAATAATAAATATATATAAAATTCAGAGCCTAATGTTTTTTCATATGAGTTCTCTCCTGAGAACAAATTTATTGTAAATTCATTGAGCTTTTTTAAAATTTAGTTGATTTTTTGTAATGTAGTCCAGAGACGAGATCTACTGGCAGATCATGTTTAAAGAACACAGGAGCCTTTAAATACGATAACTTAAGCATAAACATATTTTACACGTCACCTTGCTGTGCCTTCAGATCTTCTAAGATGGTAAGACTCTGGAAATTTATACAAGCTTTAAGGTAGACATCAGCTGGTAGTAGCTTGAATTTAGGCGTGGAAAATAACAGGTGAACACAAGACAAATTTTAAGAAAGCTCGAGGTTACATGAGCCCGAGAAAGGAATGGAGATAATCAGGCGCGAATAAAACGCAACAGCTCCGTAACACCATTAACGTTACAAAAAGAAAAAAGAAGAAGATAGAGGTGGGAGGGGACGTTGCAGTGTGTGTGTGTGTGTGTGTGTGTGTGTGTGTGTGTGTGTGTGTGTGTGTGTGAGTGAGTGTGTTTGTGTGTGTGTGTGTGTAGGTCAAACGTGGGTAATTACTTATCATTTAAGTAAAAGATTAATACAAATATATTTATAACACCGCTAACTTGTACTTCAATAAAAAAAAACATTGAGCAATCAAAATAATGGGAGAGATGGCTTTGCATGAATATTTAAGTAGAAATTTAAACTTTATTAAACAATGTAACTTGTACTTAAAATTTAAAAAAAAAAACAATCACATACATTTGAGTAATCTAATTCTTTGGGCGCGTTTGCTTTGCATTGCGCCTTAACTTCTTGTTTCAAAAATGTCTCTAGATTTTCATTTGTTAGTTGGCTTCTCACATAATTTTTAATCATAATCATGTAAAAGAACGCTTGCTTGCAGGAATACGTCGATCCGAAGATAGCAGCACTCCTAATGCCAACTTCTTCACCCCACTGCAACTTCTTCACCATCTCAATTATTTTCAAGGGTTTACACTTTTGTTGTGTTCATACTTTTATGAACCTTAAACTCTTCCTACTAGCTTTTCCACTCGGTAAATGTATCACTCCAGAAAGCTTTACTTTTTAAATTGATCAATTCCATTTCTAGAGGATGCAGTATCAATTCCAAATGGCTCAATGTGGATTTCGTTACTAATTGTGTTGAAAGGATTTACTATGAATGTTAGAATGCTGTTTTGTTGGTTTTGAATTGTTGAAATCTGGCAGCAAATTCATCTTTAATTGTTGTTATTACTGTGCTGATGGAGATACATTTTATTTTATTTAGCTCATATTCTTTATATTATTTTTCTTATGTGTTAGGTCTTACTTTCAAACAGTCATATTATACACTTTTATACAATTTTACCTCATAATTTACAAGTGCCAGGTCGATTTTCTTAGGATTGTAAAAATTGTTTATAATACTGAATCGTCTTTTAATTTTGTTGGTATGGTAGGGTTTTTTGTTATTTTAGTTAAAACAAATTGACATTAAATCTCGGGATATTCTAAAACACAAAAGGTTTATAAATATTCGTCTTTTCTTACAATGAAATGGTGATACGAAATTATTCAAGCTAATAAGATGGAAGTTATTTACGTCAAATGGATATAAGGTGTTAACTCCAACATATGGTATGACTCAAGTGTAATGTAATTGGGTTTCAGAAGACGAGAATCAAATTACTGTGGTAAATTGTTGGATCCTCCATGTGAGTAATTGGGTAAGACTAAAACCAATTTAGAGAGTAGATGATTAATTACATTTAAATATAAAGTACGTAAGTGAATGTTACAAATTAATACAATGTGTAATTTCACTTACAAGTCACATATTTCAAAATAATGTAAGTAAACAGAGTAACGGAGGATCTAAGTTTACTACTTAGTAAGAGGATCTTAGTTTGTTACTACTAAGTCTTCCTCATCATTGATAGTTATCCACACAAATATTTATATAGATTACATCAAGTGTATAAATGATACTGATGATGGCAAATTTGTTTCAGAAACCTTTACCATCGGAATTACAAGAATTAAGTAGCAATATATCCAAGTGCTCCTATAAAACGGTTTAGACTTAAGTAATAGGTTATAAAGTATACATAATATGAATATACCGTGAAATGGTAACAGAGAACCATTATGTTACGCTAAAAATCGTGGTTGTTTTAAATCTTACGAAAATGTTCATTTAATATATAAGAATACTGTTATTTAAAATTCTGTCCGTTTTTTTTACATGTGCTATGAAACCATCTAAGGTGTTACAATTTTGTGCACAACCACCCTTTTATGTATTCCACGGCGAATCCATTATTATATGAAGCTTGTAAGATAATATGTTCATCAAATACATGGTTTGAGCTTATCAGATATAAAATATGTTATTTACGAAAAGCTTTTTTAAGCTAATCACAGCCACTTTCAAGAAAGTTCATATTACATAGGTAGTAAAATCGGATTTTAGAAAGCAAATAACACTACGATGTTAAATATTATTAAACAGCAAGGTTAAAAATTGAGTAGGTCTAAAACAAATCTACAGAACTATTATTGCAACATATGTAACTTATGATTTACTTTTTTAGGCAACACTTAATATGAAACCTATTGTTTATGAAGAAGTAAACAATGTATATAATAATAAATAAAAATTATTATAAATGTTTATTTCCTAAATTTTGCTTATATCTGCATCAATTTTATTACTGACGTTACTAGAGTGAAAATTAGGAGTCCTCAGCTGTTCCTCACAGAGTATGTCTTTCGTTTTAGCAGGTAATGAACTTTGCTGCCAATCAGATATAGTAATGTAAAAGTAAGTACTATTACTAATGGCAATAGAAGTAAGTAAAGTACTATATGAAAACAACATTATTCATAGGAAGCTTTCGTTTTAGCAGTTGTTGTACGTTGCTGCAATTCAGATATAGTTATGTAAAAGTAAGTACTATTACCAATGTCAATACAGGAAAGTAAAGTACTATTTGGAAACAACATGGTTCGTGGGAGGCTTTCGTTTTAGAAGTTAATGAACTTTACTGAAAATCAGATATAGTAATAAAATAGTAAGTACTTTTACTATTGTAAAATCAGGTAAGTAAAGTACTATTTGGAAAAACATGGTTCGTGGGAGGCTTTCGTTTTAGGAATTAATAAACTGCTGCAAATAAGATATAGTAATGTAAAATTATGTACTATTACTAATGTCAAATCAGTTAATTAAAGTACTATTTGGAAACAACATGGTTCGTGGGAGGCTTTCGTTTTATAAGTTATTGAACTTTGCTGCAAATCGGATATAGTAATGTAAAAGTAAGTACTATTACTAATGTCAATAGAAGTAAGTAAAGTACTATTTGGAAACAACATTATTCGTGGGAAGCTTTCGTTTTGGCAGTTAATGTACGTTGCTGCAAATCAGATAGAGTAATGTAAAAGTAAGTACTATTACTAATGTCAATCAAGGTAAGTACAGAACTATTTGGAAACAACATGGTTGGTGGGAAGCTTTCGTTTTAGAAGTTAATGAATTTTGCTGCAAATCAGATATAGTAATGTAAAAACAAGAACTATTACTAATGCCAATAGAAGTAAGTAAAGTACTATTTGGAAACAGCATGGTTCGTGGGAGGCTTTCGTTTTAGAAGTTAATGAATTTTGCTGCAAATCAGATATAGTAATGTAAAAGTAAGTACTATTACTAATGTCAACAGAGGTAAGTAAAGTACTATTCGAAAACAACATGAGTCGTGCGAGACTTGTGTTTTAGCAGTTAATGTGCGTTGCTGCAAATCAGATATAGTAATGTAAAAGTAAGTACTATTACTAATGTCAATCCAGGTAAGTAAAGTACTATTTGGAAACAACATGGTTCGTGGGAGGCTTTCGTTTTAGCAGTTAATGTACGTTGCTGCAAATCAGATAGAGTAATGTAAATGTAAGTACTATTACTAATGTCAATACAGGTATTTAAAGTACTATTTGGAAACAACTTGGTTCGTGGGAGGCTTTCCTTTTAGAAGATAATGAACTATGCTGCAAATCAGATATAGTAATGTAGAAGTAAGTACTTTTACCAATGTCAATACAGGAAACTAAAGTACTATTTGGAAACAGCATGGTTCGTGGGGGGCTTTCGTTTTAGAAGTTAATGAACTTTGCTGAAAATCAGATATAGTAATGTAAAAGTAAGTACTATTACTAATGTCAATAGAAGTAAGTGCAGTACTATTTGGGAAAACATGGTTCGTGGCAGGCTTGCATTTTAGAAGGTAATGAATTTTGCTGCAAATCAGATATAGTAATGTAAAAGTAAGTAATATTACTAATGTCAATAGAAGAAAGTAAAGTACTATTTGGAAACAACATTATTCGTGGGAAGCTTTCGTTTTAGCAGTTAATGTACGTTGCTGCAAATCAGATAGAGTAATGTAAAAGTAAGTACTATTACCAATGTCAATCAAGGTAAGTAAAGTACTATTTGGAAACAACATGGTCCGTGGGAGCCTTTTATTTAGCAGTTATTGTACGTTGCTGCAAATAAGATGTAGGAATGTAATAGAAAGTACTATTACCAATGTCAAAACAGGTAAGTAAAGTACTATTTGGAACCAAAATAGTTTATGGGAAGCTTTCGATTTAGCATTTAATGTACGTTGCTGCAAATCAGATATAGTATTGTAAAAGTAAGTACTATTACTAATGTCAATACAGGTAAGTAAAGTTATATTTGGAAACAACATGGTCCGTGGGAGGCTTTTTTTTAGCAGTTATTGTACGTTGCTGCAAATAAGATGTAGAAATGTAATAGAAAGTACTATTACCAATGTCAATACAGGTAAGTAAAGTACTATTTGGAACCAAAATAGTTTGTGGGAAGCTTTCAAATTAGCATTTAATGTACGTTGCTGTAAATCAGATATAGTAATGTAAAAGTAAGTACTATTACTAATGTCAATACAGGTAGGTAAAGTAATATTTGGAAACAACATGGTTCGTGGGAGGCTTTCGTTTTAGCAGTTAATGTACGTTGCTGCCAATCAGATATAGTAATGTAAAAGTAAGTACTATTACTAATGTCAATAGAGGTAAGTAAAGTACTATTTGGAAATATCATAGTTCGTGGGAGGCTTTCGTTTTATTAGTTAATGTACGTTACTGCAAATCAGATATAGTAATGTAAAAGTAAGTTATATTTTTAATGTCAATACAGGTAAGCTAAGTACTATTTGGAAAAAACATAGTTCGTGGGAGGCTTTCGTTTTAGAAGCTAATGAACATTGCTGCAAATCGTATATAGTAAAGTGAAAGTAAGTACTATTACTAATGTCAATAGAAGTAAGAAAAACACTAGTTAGAAACAACATTATTCGTGGAAGCCTTTCGTTTTAGAAGTTAATGAACTTTGTTGCAAATCAGATATAGTAATGTAAAAGTAAGTACTTTTACTATTGTCAAAACAGGTAAGTAAAGTACGATTTGGAAAAAACATGGTTCGTGGGAGGCTTTCGTTTTAGGAATTAATGAACTGCTGCAAATCAGATATAGTAATGTAAAAGTAAGTACTTTTACTATTGTCAAATCAGGTAAGTAAATTACGATTTGGAAAAAACATGGTTCGTGGGAGTCTTTCTTTTTAGGAATTAATGAACTGCTGCAAATAAGATATACTAATGTAAAATTATGTACTATTACAAATGTCAAATCAGTTAATTAAAGTACTATTTGGAAACAACATGGTTCGTGGGAGGCTTTCGTTTTAGAAGTTAATGAACTTTGCTGCAAATCAGATATAGTAATGTAAAAGTAAGTATTTTTACTATTGTCAAATCAGGTAAGTAAAGTACGATTTGGAGAAAACATGGTTCGTGAGAGGCTTTCGTTTTAGGAATTAATGAACTGCTGCAAATAAGATATACTAATGTAAAATTATGTACTATTACTATTGTCAAATCAGTTAATTAAAGTACTATTTGGAAACAACATGGTTCGTGGGAAGCTTTTGTTTTAGCAGTTAATGTACGTTGCTGCAAATCAGATAGAGTAATGTAAAAGTAAGTACTATTTCTAATGTCAATAGAAGTAAGTGAAGTACTATTTGGGATAACATGGTTCGTGGGAGGCTTTCATTTTAGAAGTTAATGAATTTTGCTGCAATTCAGATATAGTAATGTAAAAGTAAGTACTATTACTAATGTCAATAGAAGTATGTGAAGTACTATTTGGGATAACATGGTTCGTGGGAGGCTTTCATTTTAGAAGTTAATGAATTTTGCTGCAATTCAGATATAGTAATGTAAAAGTAAGTACTATTACTAATATCAATAGAAGTAAGTAAAGTACTATTTGGAAACAACATGGTCCGTGGGAGGCTTTCGTTTTATTAGTTAATGTACGTTACTGCAAATCAGATATAGTAATGTAAAAGTAAGTTATATTATTAATGTCAATACAGGTAAGCTAAGTACTATTTGGAAAAAACATAGTTCGTGGGAGGCTTTCGTTTTAGAAGCTAATGAACATTGCGGCAAATCGTATATAGTAAAGTGAAAGTAAGTACTATTACTAATGTCAATAGAAGTAAGAAAAACACTATTTGGAAACAACATTATTCGTGGAAGCCTTTCGTTTTAGAAGTTAATGAACTTTGCTGCAAATCAGATATAGTAATGTAAAAGTAAGTTATATTATTAATGTCAATACAGGTAAGCTAAGTACTATTTGGAAAAAACACAGTTCGTGGGAGGCATTCGTTTCAGAAGTTAATGAACATTGCTGCAAATCAGATATAGTAATGTAAAAGTAAGTACTTTTACTATTGTCAAATCAGGTAAGTAAAGTACGATTTGGAAAAAACATGGTTCGTGGGAGGCTTTCGTTTTAGGAATTAATGAACTGCTGCAAATAAGATATACTAATGTAAAATTATGTACTATTACAAATGTCAAATCAGTTAATTAAAGTACTATTTGGAAACAACATGGTTCGTGGGAGGCTTTCGTTTTAGAAGTTATTGAACTTTGCTGCAAATCAGATATAGTAATGTAAAAGTAAGTACTATTACTAATGTAATAGAAGTAAGTAAAGTACTATTTGGAAAGAACATGGTTCGTGGAAGCCTTTCGTTTTAGAAGTTAATGACCTTTGCTGCAAATCAGATATAGTAATGTAAAAGTAAGTACTTTTACTATTGTCAAATCAGGTAAGTAAAGTACGATTTGGAAAAAACATGGTTCGTGAGAGGCTTTCGTTTTAGGAATTAATGAACTGCTGCAAATAAGATATACTAATGTAAAATTATGTACTATTACTAATGTCAAATCAGTTAATTTAAGTACTATTTGGAAACAACATGGTTCGTGGGAAGCTTTCGTTTTAGCAGTTAATGTACGTTGCTGCAAATCAGATAGAGTAATGTAAAAGTAATTACTATTTCTAATGTCAATAGAAGTAAGTGAAGTACTATTTGGGATAACATGGATCGTGGGAGGCTTTCATTTTAGAAGTTAATGAATTTTGCTGCAATTCAGATATAGTAATGTAAAAGTAAGTACTATTACTAATGTCAATAGAAGTAAGTAAAGTACTATTTGGAAATATCATAGTTCGTGGGAGGCTTTCGTTTTAGCAGTTAATGTACGTTGCTTCAAATCAGATATAGTAATGTAAAAGTAAGTACTATTACTAATGTCAATAGAGGTAAGTAAAGTACTATTTGGAAATATCATAGTTCGTGGGAGGCTTTCGTTTTATTAGTTAATGTACGTTACTGCAAATCAGATATAGTAATGTAAAAGTAAGTTATATTATTAATGTCAATACAGGTAAGCTAAGTACTATTTGGAAAAAAACATAGTTCGTGGGAGGCTTTCGTTTTAGAAGTTAATGAACATTGCTGCAAATCGTATATAGTAAAGTGAAAGTAAGTACTATTACTAATGTCAATAGAAGTAAGTAAAACACTATTTGGAAACAACATTATTCGTGGAAGCCTTTCGTTTTAGAAGTTAATGAACTTTGCTGCAAATCAGATATAGTAATGTAAAAGTAAGTACTTTTACTATTGTCAAAACAGGTAAGTAAAGTACGATTTGGAAAAAACATGGTTCGTGGGAGGCTTTCGTTTTAGGAATTAATGAACAGCTGCAAATAAGATATACTAATGTAAAATTATGTACTATTACTAATGTCAAATCAGTTAATTAAAGTACTATTTGGAAACAAATTGGTTCGTGGGAGGCTTTCGTTGTAGAAGTTATAACTTTGCTGCAAATCGGATATAGTAATGTAAAAGTAAGTACTATTACTAATGTCAATAGAAGTAAGTAAAGTACTATTTGGAAACAACATTATTCGTGGGAAGCTTTCGTTTTAGCATTTAATGTACGTTGCTGCAAATCAGATACAGTAATGTAAAAGTAAGTACTATTTCTAATGTCAATAGAAGTAAATGAAGAACTATTTGGGATAACATGGTTCGTGAGAGGCTTTCATTTTAGAAGTTAATGAATTTTGCTGCAAATCAGTTATAGTAATGTAAAAGTAAGTACTATTCCTAATGTCAATAGAAGTAAGTAAAGTACTATTTGGAAACAACATGGTTCGTGGGAGGCTCTCGTTTTAGAAGTTAATGAAATTTGCAGCAAATCAGATATAGTAATGTAAAAGTAAGTACTATTACTAATGTCAATACAGGTAAGTAAAGTACTATTTGGAAACAACATGGTCCGTGGGAGACTTTTTTTTAGCAGTTATTGTACGTTGCTGCAAATAAGATGTAGTAATGTAATAGAAAGTACTATTACCAATGTCAATACAGGTAAGTAAAGTAATATTTGGAAACAACACGGTTCGTGGGACGCTTTCGTTTTAGCAGTTAATGTACGTTGCTGCCAATCAGATATAGTAATGTAAAAGTAAGTACTATTACTAATGTCAATACAGGTAGTTAAAGTACTATTGGGAAACAACATGGTTCGTGGGAGGCTTTCGTTTTAGCAGTTAATGTACGTTGCTGGAAATCAGATATAGTAATGTAAAAGTAAGTACTATTACTAATGTCAATACAGGTAAGTAAAGTACTATCTGGAAAAAACATGGTTCGGGGGAGGCTTTCGTTTTAGAAGTTAATGAACTTTGCTTCAAAACAGATTTAGTAATGTAAAAGTAAGTACTATTACTAATGTCAATAGAAGTAAGTAAAGTACCATTTGGAAATAACATGGTTCATGGGAGGCTTTCGTTTTAGAAGTTAATGAAATTTGCAGCAAATCAGATATAGTAATGTAAAAGTAAGTACTATTACTAATGTCAATACAGGTAAGTAAAGTACTATTTGGAAAAAACACAGTTCGTGGGAGGCATTCGTTTCAGAAGTTAATGAACATTGCTGCAAATCAGATATAGTAATGTAAAAGTAAGTACTTTTACTATTGTCAAATCAGGTAAGTAAAGTACGATTTGGAAAAAACATGGTTCGTGGGAGGCTTTCGTTTTAGGAATTAATGAACTGCTGCAAATAAGATATACTAATGTAAAATTATGTACTATTACAAATGTCAAATCAGTTAATTAAAGTACTATTTGGAAACAACATGGTTCGTGGGAGGCTTTCGTTTTAGAAGTTATTGAACTTTGCTGCAAATCAGATATAGTAATGTAAAAGTAAGTACTATTACTAATGTAATAGAAGTAAGTAAAGTACTATTTGGAAAGAACATGGTTCGTGGAAGCCTTTCGTTTTAGAAGTTAATGACCTTTGCTGCAAATCAGATATAGTAATGTAAAAGTAAGTACTTTTACTATTGTCAAATCAGGTAAGTAAAGTACGATTTGGAAAAAACATGGTTCGTGAGAGGCTTTCGTTTTAGGAATTAATGAACTGCTGCAAATAAGATATACTAATGTAAAATTATGTACTATTACTAATGTCAAATCAGTTAATTAAAGTACTATTTGGAAACAACATGGTTCGTGGGAAGCTTTCGTTTTAGCAGTTAATGTACGTTGCTGCAAATCAGATAGAGTAATGTAAAAGTAATTACTATTTCTAATGTCAATAGAAGTAAGTGAAGTACTATTTGGGATAACATGGTTCGTGGGAGGCTTTCATTTTAGAAGTTAATGAATTTTGCTGCAATTCAGATATAGTAATGTAAAAGTAAGTACTATTACTAATGTCAATAGAAGTAAGTAAAGTACTATTTGGAAATATCATAGTTCGTGGGAGGCTTTCGTTTTAGCAGTTAATGTACGTTGCTTCAAATCAGATATAGTAATGTAAAAGTAAGTACTATTACTAATGTCAATAGAGGTAAGTAAAGTACTATTTGGAAATATCATAGTTCGTGGGAGGCTTTCGTTTTATTAGTTAATGTACGTTACTGCAAATCAGATATAGTAATGTAAAAGTAAGTTATATTATTAATGTCAATACAGGTAAGCTAAGTACTATTTGGAAAAAAACATAGTTCGTGGGAGGCTTTCGTTTTAGAAGTTAATGTACGTTGCTGTAAAACAGATATAGTAATGTAAAAGTAAGTACTATTACTAATGTCAATACGGTTAGGTAAAGTAATATTTGGAAACAACATGGTTCGTGGGAGGCTTTCGTTTTAGCAGTTAATGTACGTTGCTGCCAATCAGATATAGTAATGTAAAACTAAGTACTATTACTAATGTCAATACAGGTAAGTAAAGTACTATTTGGAAACAACACGGTTCGTGGGAGGCTTTCGTTTTAGCAGTTAATGTACGTTGCTGCAAATAAGATGTAGAAATGTAATAGAAAGTACTATTACCAATGTCAATACAGGTAAGTAAAGTACTATTTGGAACCAAAATAGTTCGTGGGAAGCTTTCGATTTAGCATTTAATGTACGTTGCTGTAAATCAGATATAGTAATGTAAAAGTAAGTACTATTACTAATGTCAATACAGGTAAGTAAAGTACTATTTGGAAACAACACGGTTCGTTTGAGGCTTTCGTTTTAGCAGTTAATGTACGTTGCTGCAAATAAGATGTAGAAATGTAATAGAAAGTACTATTACCAATGTCAATACAGGTAAGTAAAGTACTATTTGGAACCAAAATAGTTCGTGGGAAGCTTTCGATTTAGCATTTAATGTACGTTGCTGTAAATCAGATATAGTAATGTAAAAGTAAGTACTATTACTAATGTCAATACAGGTAAGTAAAGTACTATTTGGAAACAACACGGTTCGTGGGAGGCTTTCGCTTTAGCAGTTAATGTACGTTGCTGCAAATAAGATGTAGAAATGTAATAGAAAGTACTATTACCAATGTCAATACAGGTAAGTAAAGTACTATTTGGAACCAAAATAGTTCGTGGGAAGCTTTCGATTTAGCATTTAATGTACGTTGCTGTAAATCAGATATAGTAATGTAAAAGTAAGTACTATTAATAATGTCAATACAGGTAGGTAAAGTAATATTTGGAAACAACATGATTCGTGGGAGGCTTTCGTTTTAGCAGTTAATGTACGTTGCTGCCAATCAGATATAGTAATGTAAAAGTAAGTACTATTACTAATGTCAATAGAGGTAAGTGAAGTACTATTTGGAAATATCATAGTTCGTGGGAGGCTTTCGTTTTATTAGTTAATGTACGTTACTGCAAATCAGATATAGTAATGTAAAAGTAAGTTATATTATTAATGTCAATACAGGTAAGCTAAGTACTATTTGGAAAAAAACATAGTTCGTGGGAGGCTTTCGTTTTAGAAGCTAATGAACATTGCTGCAAATCGTATATAGTAAAGTGAAAGTAAGTACTATTACTAATGTCAATAGAAGTAAGAAAAACACTATTTGGAAACAACATTATTCGTGGAAGCCTTTCGTTTTAGAAGTTAATGAACTTTGCTGCAAGTCAGATATAGTAATGTAAAAGTAAGTACTTTTACTATTGTCAAAACAGGTAAGTAAAGTACGATTTGGAAAAAACATGGTTCGTGGGAGGCTTTCGTTTTAGGAATTAATGAACTGCTGCAAATAAGATATACTAATGTAAAATTATGTACTATTACAAATGTCAAATCAGTTAATTAAAGTACTATTTGGAAACAACATGGTTCTTGGGAAGCTTTCGTTTTAGCAGTTAATGTACGTTGCTGCAAATCAGATAGAGTAATGTAAAAGTAAGTACTATTACTAATGTCAATCAAGGTAAGTACAGAACTATTTGGAAGCAACATGGTTCGTGGGAAGCTTTCGTTTTAGCAGTTAATGTACGTTGCTGCCAATCAGATATAGTAATGTAAAAGTAAGTACTATTACTAATGTCAATACATGTATTTAAAGTACAATTTGGAAACAACATGGTTCGTGGGAGGCTTTCGTTTTAGAAGCTAATGAACATTGCTGCAAATCGTATATAGTAAAGTGAAAGTAAGTACTATTACTAATGTCAATAGAAGTAAGAAAAACACTAGTTAGAAACAACATTATTCGTGGAAGCCTTTCGTTTTAGAAGTTAATGAACTTTGCTGCAAATCAGATATAGTAATGTAAAAGTAAGTACTTTTACTATTGTCAAATCAGGTAAGTAAATTACGATTTGGAAAAAACATGGTTCGTGGGAGTCTTTCTTTTTAGGAATTAATGAACTGCTGCAAATAAGATATACTAATGTAAAATTATGTACTATTACAAATGTCAAATCAGTTAATTAAAGTACTATTTGGAAACAACATGGTTCGTGGGAGGCTTTCGTTTTAGAAGTTAATGAACTTTGCTGCAAATCAGATATAGTAATGTAAAAGTAAGTATTTTTACTATTGTCAAATCAGGTAAGTAAAGTACGATTTGGAGAAAACATGGTTCGTGAGAGGCTTTCGTTTTAGGAATTAATGAACTGCTGCAAATAAGATATACTAATGTAAAATTATGTACTATTACTATTGTCAAATCAGTTAATTAAAGTACTATTTGGAAACAACATGGTTCGTGGGAAGCTTTTGTTTTAGCAGTTAATGTACGTTGCTGCAAATCAGATAGAGTAATGTAAAAGTAAGTACTATTTCTAATGTCAATAGAAGTAAGTGAAGTACTATTTGGGATAACATGGTTCGTGGGAGGCTTTCATTTTAGAAGTGAATGAATTTTGCTGCAATTCAGATATAGTAATGTAAAAGTAATTACTATTTCTAATGTCAATAGAAGTAAGTGAAGTACTATTTGGGATAACTTGGTTCGTGGGAGGCTTTCATTTTAGAAGTTAATGAATTTTGCTGCAATTCAGATATAGTAATGTAAAAGTAAGTACTATTACTAATGTCAATAGAAGTAAGTAAAGTACTATTTGGAAATATCATAGTTCGTGGGAGGCTTTCGTTTTAGCAGTTAATGTACGTTGCTGCAAATCAGATATAGTAATGTAAAAGTAAGTACTATTACTAATGTCAATAGAGGTAAGTAAAGTACTATTTGGAAATATCATAGTTCGTGGGAGTCTTTCGTTTTATTAGTTAATGTACGTTACTGCAAATCAGATATAGTAATGTAAAAGTAAGTTATATTATTAATGTCAATACAGGTAAGCTAAGTACTATTTGGAAAAAAACATAGTTCGTGGGAGGCTTTCGTTTTAGAAGTTAATGAACATTGCTGCAAATCGTATATAGTAAAGTGAAAGTAAGTACTATTATTAATGTCAATAGAAGTAAGTAAAACACTATTTGGAAACAACATTATTCGTGGAAGCCTTTCGTTTTAGAAGTTAATGAACTTTGCTGCAAATCAGATATAGTAATGTAAAAGTAAGTACTTTTACTATTGTCAAAACAGGTAAGTAAAGTACGATTTGGAAAAAAACATGGTTCGTGGGAGGCTTTCGTTTTAGGAATTAATGAACAGCTGCAAATAAGATATACTAATGTAAAATTATGTACTATTACTAATGTCAAATCAGTTAATTAAAGTACTATTTGGAAACAAATTGGTTCGTGGGAGGCTTTCGTTGTAGAAGTTATAACTTTGCTGCAAATCGGATATAGTAATGTAAAAGTAAGTACTATTACTAATGTCAATAGAAGTAAGTAAAGTACTATTTGGAAACAACATTATTCGTGGGAAGCTTTCGTTTTAGCATTTAATGTACGTTGCTGCAAATCAGATACAGTAATGTAAAAGTAAGTACTATTTCTAATGTCAATAGAAGTAAGTGAAGAACTATTTGGGATAACATGGTTCGTGAGAGGCTTTCATTTTAGAAGTTAATGAATTTTGCTGCAAATCAGTTATAGTAATGTAAAAGTAAGTACTATTCCTAATGTCAATAGAAGTAAGTAAAGTACTATTTGGAAACAACATGGTTCGTGGGAGGCTCTCGTTTTAGAAGTTAATGAAATTTGCAGCAAATCAGATATAGTAATGTAAAAGTAAGTACTATTACTAATGTCAATACAGGTAAGTAAAGTACTATTTGGAAACAACATGGTCCGTGGGAGACTTTTTTTTAGCAGTTATTGTACGTTGCTGCAAATAAGATGTAGTAATGTAATAGAAAGTACTATTACCAATGTCAATACAGGTAAGTAAAGTAATATTTGGAAACAACACGGTTCGTGGGACGCTTTCGTTTTAGCAGTTAATGTACGTTGCTGCCAATCAGATATAGTAATGTAAAAGTAAATACTATTACTAATGTCAATACAGGTAAGCTAAGTACTATTTGGAAAAAACATAGTTCGTGGGAGGCTTTCGTTTTAGTAGTTAATGAACATTGCTGCAAATAAGATATACTAATGTAATATTATGTACTATTACTAATGTCAAATCAGTTAATTAAAGTACTATTTGGAAACAACATGGTTCGTGGGAGGCTTTCGTTTTAGAGGTTATTGAACTTTGCCGGAAATCGGATATAGTAATGTATAAGTAAGTACTATTACTAATGTCAATAGAAGTAAGTAAAGTACTATTCGAACACAACATGGTTCGTGGAAAGCTTTCGTTTTAGCAGTTATTGTACGTTGCAGCAAATAAGATGTAGAAATGTAAAAGTAAGTACTATTACTAATGTCAATACAGGTATGTAAAGTACTATTTGGAAACAACATGGTTCGTGGGAGGCTTTCGTTTTAGAAGATAATGAACTATGCTGCAAATCAGATATAGTAATGTAGAAGTAAGTACTTTTACCAATGTCAATAGAGGAAAGTAAAGTACTATTTTAAACAGCATTGTTCGTGGGAGGCTTTCGTTTTAGAAGTAAATGAACTTTGCTGAAAATCAGATATAGTAATGTAAAAGTAAGTACTATTACTAATGTCAATAGAAGTAAGTGAAGTACTATTTGGGAAAACATGGTTCACGGGAGGCTTTCGTTTTAGAAGTTAATGAAATTTGCTGCAAATCGGATATAGTAATGTAAAAGTAAGTACTAATACTAATGTCAATAGTAGTAAGTAAAGTACTATTTGGAAACAACATTATTCGTGGGAAGCTTTCGTTTTAGCATTTAATGTACGTTGCTGCAAATCAGATACAGTAATGTAAAAGTAAGTACTATTTCTAATGTCAATAGAAGTAAGTGAAGAACTATTTGGGATAACATGGTTCGTGAGAGGCTTTCATTTTAGCAGTTAATGTACGTTGCTGCAAATCAGATATATTAATGTAAAAGTAAGTTATATTACTAATGTATATGCAGGTAAGCTAAGTACTATTTGGAAAAAACATAGTTCGTGGGCGGATTTCGTTTTAGTAGTTAATGAACATTGCTGCAAATCGGATATAGTAATGTAAAAGTAAGTACTATTACTAATGTCAATACAGGTAAGTAAAGTACTATTTGGAAAAACATGGTTCGGGGGAGGGTTTCGTTTTAGAAGTTAATGAACTTTGCTTCAAAACAGATTTAGTAATGTAAAAGTAAGTACTATTCCTAATGTCAATAGAAGTAAGTAAAGTACTATTTGGAAACAACATGGTTCGTGGGAGGCTCTCGTTTTAGAAGTTAATGAAATTTGCAGCAAATCAGATATAGTAATGTAAAAGTAAGTACTATTACTAAAGTCAATACAGGTAAGTAAAGTACTATTTGGAAACAACATGTCCGTAGGAGGCTTTTTTTTAGCAGTTATTGTACGTTGCTGCAAATAAGATGTAGTAATGTAATAGAAAGTACTATTATCAATGACAATACAGGTAAGCAAAGTAATATTTGGAAACAACACGGTTCGTGGGACGCTTTCGTTTTAGCAGTTAATGTACGTTGCTGCCAATCAGATATAGTAATGTAAAAGTAAGTACTATTACTAATGTCAATACAGGTAAGTAAAGTACTATTTGGATAAACATGGTTCGGGGGAGGGTTTCGTTTTAGAAGTTAATGAACTTTGCTTCAAAACAGATTTAGTAATGTAAAAGTAAGTACTATTACTAATGTCAATAGAAGTAAGTAAAGTACTATTTGGAAATAACATGGTTCATGGGAGGCTTTCGTTTTAGAAGTTAATGAAATTTGCAGCAAATCAGATATAGTAATGTAAAAGTAAGTACTATTACTAATGTCAATACAGGTAATTAAAGTACTATTTGGAAACAACATGGTCCGTGGGAGGCTTTTTTTTAGCAGTTATTGTACGTTGCTGCAAATAAGATGTTGTAATAAAATAGAAAGTACTATTACCAATGTCAATACAGGTAAGTAAAGTACTATTTGGAAACAACACGGTTCGTGGGAGGCTTTCGTTTTAGCAGTTAATGAACGTTGCTGCCAATCAGATATAGTAATGTAAAACTAAGTACTATTAGTAATGTCAATACAGGTAAGTAAAGTACTATTTGGAAACAACACGGTTCGTGGGAGGCTTTCGTTTTAGCAGTTAATGTACGTTGCTGCCAATCAGATATAGTAATGTAAAACTAAGTACTATTACTAATGTCAATACAGGTAAGTAAAGTACTATTTGGAAACAACACGGTTCGTGGGAGGCTTTCGTTTTAGCAGTTAATGTACGTTGCTGCCAATCAGATATAGTAATGTAAAACTAAGTACTATTACTAATGTCAATACAGGTAAGTAAAGTACTATTTGGAAACAACATAGTTCGTGGGAGGCTTTCGTTTTAGAAGTTATTGAACATTGCTGCAAATCGGATATAGTAATGTAAAAGTAAGTACTATTACTAATGTCAATAGAAGTAAGTAAAGTACTATTCGAAAACAACATGAGTCGTGCGAGGCTTGTGTTTTAGCAGTTAATGTGCGTTGCTGCAAATTAGATATAGTAATGTAAATGTTTGTATTATTACCAATGTCAATACAGGAATGTAAAGTACTATTTGAAAACAACATAATACGTGGAAAGCTTTCGTTTTAGCAGTTAATGTACGTTGCTGCAAATCAGATATAGTAATGTAAAAGTAAGTACTATTACTAATGTCAATACAGGTAAGTAAAGTACTACTTGGAAAAAAGATGGTTCGGGGGAGGCTTTCGTTTTAGAAGTTAATGAACTTTGCTTCAAATCAGATTTAGTAATGTAAAAGTAAGTACTATTAATAATGCCAACAGAGGTAAGTAAAGTACAATTCGAAAACAACACGAGTCGTGCGAGGCTTGTGTTTTAGCAGGTAATGTGCGTTGCTGCAAATCAGATATAGTAATGTAAAAGTAAGTATTATTACCAATGTCAATACAGGAAACTAAAGTACTATTGGAAAACAAAATTATTCGTGGAAAGCTTTCGTTTTAGCAGTTAATGTACGTTGCTGCAAAGAAGATATGGTAATGTAAAAGTAAGTACTATTACTAATGACAATCGAGGTAAGTAAAGAACTATTTGGAAATAACATGGTTCGTGGGAGGATTTCGTTATAGAAGTTAATGAACTATGCTGCAAATCAGATATAGTAATGTAGAAGTAAGTACTTTTACCAGTGTCAATACAGGAAAGTAAAGTACTTTTTGGAAACAGCATGGTTCGTGGGAGTCTTTCGTTTTAGAAGTTAATGAACTTTGCTGTAAATCAGATATAGTAATGTAAAAGTAAGTACTATTACTAATGTAAACAGAGGTAAGTAAAGTACTATTCGAAAACAACATGAGTCGTGCGAGGCTTGTGATTTAGCAGTTAATGTGCGTTGCTGCAAATCAGATATAGTAATGTAAAAGTAAGTATTCTACCAATGTCAATACAGGAAAGTAAAGTACTATTTGAAAACAACATTATTCGTGGAAAGCTTTCGTTATAGCAGTTAATGTACGTTGCTGCAAAGTACATATGGTAATGTAAAAGTGAGTAGTATTACTAATGTCAATCGAGGTAAGTAAAGAACTATTTGGAAACAACATGGTTCGTGGGAGGCTTTCGTTTTAGCAGTTAATGTACGTTGCTGCCAATCAGATATAGTAATGTAAAAGTAAGATCTATTACTAATGTCAATACAGGAAAGTAAAGTACTATTTGAAAACAACATGGTTCGTGGGAGGCTTTCGTTTTAGAATATAATGAACTATCCTGCAAATCAGATATAGTAATGTAGAAGTAAGTACTTTTACCAATGTCAATACAGGAAAGTAAAGGACTATTTGAAAACAGCATTATTCGTAGAAAGCTTTCGTTTTAGCAGTTAATGTACGTTGCTGCAAATCAGATATAGTAATGTAAAAGTAAGTACTATTACTAATGTCAATACAGGTAAGTAAAGTGCTATTTGGAAACAACATGGTTTGTGGGAGGCTTTCGTTTTAGATGATAATGAACTATGCTGCAAATCAGATATAGTAATGTAGAAGTAAGTACTTTTACCAGTGTCAATACAGGAAAATAAAGTACTATTTGGAAACAACATTATTCGTGGGAAGCTTTCGTTTTAGCAGTTAATGTACGTTGCTGCAAATCCGATATAGTAATGTAAAAGTAAGTATTATTACCAATGTCAATACAGGAAAGTAAAGTACTATTTGAAAACAGCATTATTCGTAGAAAGCTTTCGTTTTAGCAGTTAATGTACGTTGCTGCAAATCAGATATAGTAATGTAAAAGTAAGTACTATTACTAATGTCAATACAGGTAAGTAAAGTACTATTTGGAAACAACATGGTTCGTGGGAGGCTTTCGTTTTAGAAGTTAATGAAATTTGCTGCAAATCGGATATAGTAATGTAAAAGTAAGTACCATAACTAATGTCAATAGAAGTATGTGAAGTACTATTTGGGAAAACATGGTTCGTGGGAGGCTTTCGTTTTAGAATATAATGAACTATCCTGCAAATCAGATATAGTAATGTAGAAGTAAGAACTTTTACCAATGTCAATACAGGAAAGTAAAGTACTATTTGGAAACAGCATGGTTCGTGGGAGGCTTTCGTTTTAGCAGTTAATGAACTTTGGTGAAAATCAGGTATAGTATTGTAAAAGTAAGTACTATTACTAACGTCAATAGAAGTAAGTGAAGTACTATTTGGGAAAATATGGTTCGTGGGAGGCTTTCATTTTAAAAGTTAATGAATTTTGCTGCGAATCAGATATAGTAATGTAAAAGTAAGTACTATTACTAATGTCAATAGAAGTAAGTAAAGTACTATTTGGAAACAACATGGTTCGTGGGAGGCTTTCGTTTTAGAAGTTAATGAAATTTACTGCAAATCGGATATAGTAATGTAAAAGTAAGTACCATTACTAATGTCAATAGAAGTAAGTAAAGTACTATTTGAAAACAGCATTATTCGTAGAAAGCTTTCGTTTTAGCAGTTAATGTACGTTGCTGCAAATCAGATATAGTAATGTAAAAGTAAGTACTATTACTAATGTCAATACAGGTAAGTAAAGTGCTATTTGGAAACAACATGGTTTGTGGGAGGCTTTCGTTTTAGATGATAATGAACTATGCCGCAAATCAGATATAGTAATGTAGAAGTAAGTACTTTTACCAGTGTCAATACAGGAAAGTAAAGTACTATTTGGAAACAACATTATTCGTGGGAAGCTTTCGTTTTAGCAGTTAATGTACGTTGCTGCAAATCAGATATAGTAATGTAAAAGTAAGTATTATTGCCAATGTCAATACAGGAATGTAAAGTACTATTTGAAAACAGCATTATTCGTAGAAAGCTTTCGTTTTAGCAGTTAATGTACGTTGCTGCAAATCAGATATAGTAATGTAAAAGTAAGTACTATTACTAATGTCAATACAGGTAAGTAAAGTACTATTTGGAAACAACATGGTTCGTGGGAGGCTTTCGTTTTAGAAGTTAATGAAATTTGCTGCAAATCGGATATAGTAATGTAAAAGTAAGTATTATTGCCAATGTCAATACAGGAAAGTAAAGTACTATTTGAAAACAGCATTATTCGTAGAAAGCTTTCGTTTTAGCAGTTAATGTACGTTGCTGCAAATCAGATATAGTAATGTAGAAGTAAGTACTTTTACCAGTGTCAATACAGGAAAGTAAAGTACTATTTGGAAACAACATGGTTCGTGGGAGGCTTTCGTTTTAGAAGTTAATGAAATTTGCTGCAAATCGGATATAGTAATGTAAAAGTAAGTACCATTACTAATGTCAATAGAAGTATGTGAAGTACTATTTGGGAAAACATGGTTCGTGCGAGGCTTTCATTTTAGAAGTTAATGAATTTTACTGCAAATCAGATATAGTAATGTATAATTAAGTTCTATTACTAATGTCAATAGAAGTAAGTAAAGTACTATTTGGAAACAACATGGTTCGTGGGAGGCTTTCGTTTTAGCATTTAATGTACGTTGCTGCAAATCAGATATAGTAATGTAAAAGTAAGTACTATTACTAATGTCAATACAGGTAACTATTTGGAAATAACATGGTTCGTGGGAGGCTTTCGTTTTAGCAGTTAATGTGCGTTGCTGCAATTCAGATATAGTAATGTAAAAGTAAGTATTATTACTAATGTCAATACAGGAAAGTAAAGTACTATTTGAAAACAACATGGTTCGTGGGAGGCTTTCGTTTTTAGCAGTTAATGTACGTTGCTGCAAATCAGATAGTGTAATGTAAAAGTAAGTACCATTACTAATGTCAACAGAGGTAAGTAAAGTACTATTCGAAAACAACATGAGTCGTGCGTGGCTTGTGTTTTAGCAGATAATGTGCGTTGCTGCAAATCAGATATATTAATGTAAAAGTGAGTATTATTACCAATGTCAATAAAGAAAAGTAAAGTACTATTTGAAAACAGCATTATTCGTAGAAAGCTTTCGTTTTAGCAGTTAATGTACGTTGCTGCAAATCAGATATAGTAATGTAAAAGTAAGTACTATTACTAATGTCAATACAGGTAAGTAAAGTACTATTTGGAAACAACATGGTACGTGGGAGGCTTTCGTTTTAGATGATAATGAAAAATGCTGCAAATCAGATATAGTTATGTAGAAGTAAGTACTTTTACCAGTGTCAATACAGGAAAGTAAAGTACTTTTTGGAAACAGCATGGTTCGTGGGAGTCTTTCGTTTTAGAAGTTAATGAACTTTGCTGAAAATAAGACTTAGTAATTTAAAAGTAAGTACTATTACTAATGTCAAAAGAAGTAAGTAAAGTACTATTTGGAAACAACATGGTTCGTGGGAGGTTTTCGTTTTAGAAGTTTATGAACTTTGCTGCAAATCAGATTTAGTAATGTAAAAGTAAGTACTATTGCTAATGTCAACAGAGGTAAGTAAAGTACTATTCGAAAACAACATGAGTCGTGCGAGGCTTGTGTTTTAGCAGTTATTGTGCGTTGCTGCAAATCAGATATAGTAATGTAAAAGTAAGTATTCTACCAATGTCAATACAGGAAAGTAAAGTACTATTTGAAAACAACATTGTCCGTGGAAAGCTTTCGTTTTAGCAGTTAATGTACGTTGCTGCAAATCAGATATAGTAATGTAGAAGTAAGTACTTTTACCAATGTCAATACAGGAAAGTAAAGTACTATTTGGAAACAGCATGGTACGTGGGAAGCTTTCGTTTTAGCAGTTAATGTACGTTACTGCAAATCAGATATAGTAATGTAGAAGTAAGTACTTTTACCAATGTCAATACAGGAAAGTAAAGTACTATTTGGAAACAGCATGGTACGTGGGAAGCTTTCGTTTTAGCAGTTAATGTACGTTGCTGCAAATCAGTTAGAGTAATGTAAAAGTAAGTACTATTCCTAATGTCAATCAACGTAAGTAAAGTACTATTTTAAACAACATGGTCAGTGGGAGGCTTTTTTTTAGCAGTGATTGCACGTTGCTGCAAATAAGATGTAGGAATGTAATAGAAAGTACTATTACCAATGTCAATACAGGTAAGTAAAGTACTATTTGGAAATATCATGGTTCGTGGGAGGCTTTCGTTTTAGCAGTTAATGTACGTTGCTGCAAATCCGATATAGTAATGTAAAAGTAAGTATTATTACCAATGTCAATACAGGAAAGTAAAGTACTATTTGAAAACAGCATTATTCGTAGAAAGCTTTCGTTTTAGCAGTTAATGTACGTTGCTGCAAATCAGATATAGTAATGTAAAAGTAAGTACTATTACTAATGTCAATACAGGTAAGTAAAGTACTATTTGGAAACAACATGGTTCGTGGGAGGCTTTCGTTTTAGAAGTTAATGAAATTTGCTGCAAATCGGATATAGTAATGTAAAAGTAAGTACCATAACTAATGTCAATAGAAGTATGTGAAGTACTATTTGGGAAAACATGGTTCGTGGGAGGCTTTCGTTTTAGAATATAATGAACTATCCTGCAAATCAGATATAGTAATGTAGAAGTAAGAACTTTTACCAATGTCAATACAGGAAAGTAAAGTACTATTTGGAAACAGCATGGTTCGTGGGAGGCTTTCGTTTTAGCAGTTAATGAACTTTGGTGAAAATCAGGTATAGTATTGTAAAAGTAAGTACTATTACTAACGTCAATAGAAGTAAGTGAAGTACTATTTGGGAAAATATGGTTCGTGGGAGGCTTTCATTTTAAAAGTTAATGAATTTTGCTGCGAATCAGATATAGTAATGTAAAAGTAAGTACTATTACTAATGTCAATAGAAGTAAGTAAAGTACTATTTGGAAACAACATGGTTCGTGGGAGGCTTTCGTTTTAGAAGTTAATGAAATTTACTGCAAATCGGATATAGTAATGTAAAAGTAAGTACCATTACTAATGTCAATAGAAGTAAGTAAAGTACTATTTGAAAACAGCATTATTCGTAGAAAGCTTTCGTTTTAGCAGTTAATGTACGTTGCTGCAAATCAGATATAGTAATGTAAAAGTAAGTACTATTACTAATGTCAATACAGGTAAGTAAAGTGCTATTTGGAAACAACATGGTTTGTGGGAGGCTTTCGTTTTAGATGATAATGAACTATGCCGCAAATCAGATATAGTAATGTAGAAGTAAGTACTTTTACCAGTGTCAATACAGGAAAGTAAAGTACTATTTGGAAACAACATTATTCGTGGGAAGCTTTCGTTTTAGCAGTTAATGTACGTTGCTGCAAATCAGATATAGTAATGTAAAAGTAAGTATTATTGCCAATGTCAATACAGGAATGTAAAGTACTATTTGAAAACAGCATTATTCGTAGAAAGCTTTCGTTTTAGCAGTTAATGTACGTTGCTGCAAATCAGATATAGTAATGTAAAAGTAAGTACTATTACTAATGTCAATACAGGTAAGTAAAGTACTATTTGGAAACAACATGGTTCGTGGGAGGCTTTCGTTTTAGAAGTTAATGAGATTTGCTGCAAATCGGATATAGTAATGTAAAAGTAAGTATTATTGCCAATGTCAATACAGGAAAGTAAAGTACTATTTGAAAACAGCATTATTCGTAGAAAGCTTTCGTTTTAGCAGTTAATGTACGTTGCTGCAAATCAGATATAGTAATGTAGAAGTAAGTACTTTTACCAGTGTCAATACAGGAAAGTAAAGTACTATTTGGAAACAACATGGTTCGTGGGAGGCTTTCGTTTTAGAAGTTAATGAAATTTGCTGCAAATCGGATATAGTAATGTAAAAGTAAGTACCATTACTAATGTCAATAGAAGTATGTGAAGTACTATTTGGGAAAACATGGTTCGTGCGAGGCTTTCATTTTAGAAGTTAATGAATTTTACTGCAAATCAGATATAGTAATGTATAATTAAGTTCTATTACTAATGTCAATAGAAGTAAGTAAAGTACTATTTGGAAACAACATGGTTCGTGGGAGGCTTTCGTTTTAGCATTTAATGTACGTTGCTGCAAATCAGATATAGTAATGTAAAAGTAAGTACTATTACTAATGTCAATACAGGTAACTATTTGGAAATAACATGGTTCGTGGGAGGCTTTCGTTTTAGCAGTTAATGTGCGTTGCTGCAATTCAGATATAGTAATGTAAAAGTAAGTATTATTACTAATGTCAATACAGGAAAGTAAAGTACTATTTGAAAACAACATGGTTCGTGGGAGGCTTTCGTTTTTAGCAGTTAATGTACGTTGCTGCAAATCAGATAGTGTAATGTAAAAGTAAGTACCATTACTAATGTCAACAGAGGTAAGTAAAGTACTATTCGAAAACAACATGAGTCGTGCGTGGCTTGTGTTTTAGCAGATAATGTGCGTTGCTGCAAATCAGATATATTAATGTAAAAGTAAGTATTATTACCAATGTCAATAAAGAAAAGTAAAGTACTATTTGAAAACAGCATTATTCGTAGAAAGCTTTCGTTTTAGCAGTTAATGTACGTTGCTGCAAATCAGATATAGTAATGTAAAAGTAAGTACTATTACTAATGTCAATACAGGTAAGTAAAGTACTATTTGGAAACAACATGGTACGTGGGAGGCTTTCGTTTTAGATGATAATGAAAAATGCTGCAAATCAGATATAGTTATGTAGAAGTAAGTACTTTTACCAGTGTCAATACAGGAAAGTAAAGTACTTTTTGGAAACAGCATGGTTCGTGGGAGTCTTTCGTTTTAGAAGTTAATGAACTTTGCTGAAAATCAGACTTAGTAATGTAAAAGTAAGTACTATTACTAATGTCAAAAGAAGTAAGTAAAGTACTATTTGGAAACAACATGGTTCGTGGGAGGTTTTCGTTTTAGAAGTTTATGAACTTTGCTGCAAATCAGATTTAGTAATGTAAAAGTAAGTACTATTGCTAATGTCAACAGAGGTAAGTAAAGTACTATTCGAAAACAACATGAGTCGTGCGAGGCTTGTGTTTTAGCAGTTATTGTGCGTTGCTGCAAATCAGATATAGTAATGTAAAAGTAAGTATTCTACCAATGTCAATACAGGAAAGTAAAGTACTATTTGAAAACAACATTGTCCGTGGAAAGCTTTCGTTTTAGCAGTTAATGTACGTTGCTGCAAATCAGATATAGTAATGTAGAAGTAAGTACTTTTACCAATGTCAATACAGGAAAGTAAAGTACTATTTGGAAACAGCATGGTACGTGGGAAGCTTTCGTTTTAGCAGTTAATGTACGTTACTGCAAATCAGATATAGTAATGTAGAAGTAAGTACTTTTACCAATGTCAATACAGGAAAGTAAAGTACTATTTGGAAACAGCATGGTACGTGGGAAGCTTTCGTTTTAGCAGTTAATGTACGTTGCTGCAAATCAGTTAGAGTAATGTAAAAGTAAGTACTATTCCTAATGTCAATCAACGTAAGTAAAGTACTATTTTAAACAACATGGTCAGTGGGAGGCTTTTTTTTAGCAGTGATTGCACGTTGCTGCAAATAAGATGTAGGAATGTAATAGAAAGTACTATTACCAATGTCAATACAGGTAAGTAAAGTACTATTTGGAAATATCATGGTTCGTGGGAGGCTTTCGTTTTAGCAGTTAATGTACGTTGCTGCAAATCCGATATAGTAATGTAAAAGTAAGTATTATTACCAATGTCAATACAGGAAAGTAAAGTACTATTTGAAAACAGCATTATTCGTAGAAAGCTTTCGTTTTAGCAGTTAATGTACGTTGCTGCAAATCAGATATAGTAATGTAAAAGTAAGTACTATTACTAATGTCAATACAGGTAAGTAAAGTACTATTTGGAAACAACATGGTTCGTGGGAGGCTTTCGTTTTAGAAGTTAATGAAATTTGCTGCAAATCGGATATAGTAATGTAAAAGTAAGTACCATTACTAATGTCAATAGAAGTATGTGAAGTACTATTTGGGAAAACATGGTTCGTGGGAGGCTTTCGTTTTAGAATATAATGAACTATCCTGCAAATCAGATATAGTAATGTAGAAGTAAGAACTTTTACCAATGTCAATACAGGAAAGTAAAGTACTATTTGGAAACAGCATGGTTCGTGGGAGGCTTTCGTTTTAGCAGTTAATGAACTTTGCTGAAAATCAGGTATAGTATTGTAAAAGTAAGTACTATTACTAACGTCAATAGAAGTAAGTGAAGTACTATTTGGGAAAATATGGTTCGTGGGAGGCTTTAATTTTAAAAGTTAATGAATTTTGCTGCGAATCAGATATAGTAATGTAAAAGTAAGTACTATTACTAATGTCAATAGAAGTAAGTAAAGTACTATTTGGAAACAACATGGTTCGTGGGAGGCTTTCGTTTTAGAAGTTAATGAAATTTACTGCAAATCGGATATAGTAATGTAAAAGTAAGTACCATTACTAATGTCAATAGAAGTAAGTAAAGTACTATTTGAAAACAGCATTATTCGTAGAAAGCTTTCGTTTCAGCAGTTAATGTACGTTGCTGCAAATCAGATATAGTAATGTAAAAGTAAGTACTATTACTAATGTCAATACAGGTAAGTAAAGTGCTATTTGGAAACAACATGGTTTGTGGGAGGCTTTCGTTTTAGATGACAATGAACTATGCCGCAAATCAGATATAGTAATGTAGAAGTAAGTACTTTTACCAGTGTCAATACAGGAAAGTAAAGTACTATTTGGAAACAACATTATTCGTGGGAAGCTTTCGTTTTAGCAGTTAATGTACGTTGCTGCAAATCAGATATAGTAATGTAAAAGTAAGTATTATTGCCAATGTCAATACAGGAAAGTAAAGTACTATTTGAAAACAGCATTATTCGTAGAAAGCTTTCGTTTTAGCAGTTAATATACGTTGCTGCAAATCAGATATAGTAATGTAAAAGTAAGTACTATTACTAATGTCAATACAGGTAAGTAAAGTACTATTTGGAAACAACATGGTTCGTGGGAGGCTTTCGTTTTAGAAGTTAATGAAATTTGCTGCAAATCGGATATAGTAATGTAAAAGTAAGTATTATTGCCAATGTCAATACAGGAAAGTAAAGTACTATTTGAAAACAGCATTATTCGTAGAAAGCTTTCGTTTTAGCAGTTAATGTACGTTGCTGCAAATCAGATATAGTAATGTAGAAGTAAGTACTTTTACCAGTGTCAATACAGGAAAGTAAAGTACTATTTGGAAACAACATTATTCGTGGGAAGCTTTCGTTTTAGCAGGCAATGTACGTTGCTGCAAATCAGATATAGTAATGTAAAAGTAAGTATTATTGCCAATGTCAATACAGGAAAGTAAAGTACTATTTGAAAACAGCATTATTCGTAGAAAGCTTTCGTTTTAGCAGTTAATGTACGTTGCTGCAAATCAGATATAGTAATGTAAAAGTAAGTACTATTACTAAAGTCAATACAGGTAAGTAAAGTACTATTTGGAAACAACATGGTTCGTGGGAGGCTTTCGTTTTAGAAGTTAATGAAATTTGCTGCAAATCGGATATAGTAATGTAAAAGTAAGTACCATTACTAATGTCAATAGAAGTATGTGAAGTACTATTTGGGAAAACATGGTTCGTGCGAGGCTTTCATTTTAGAAGTTAATGAATTTTACTGCAAATCAGATATAGTAATGTATAATTAAGTTCTATTACTAATGTCAATAGAAGTAAGTAAAGTACTATTTGGAAACAACATGGTTCGTGGGAGGCTTTCGTTTTAGCATTTAATGTACGTTGCTGCAAATCAGATATAGTAATGTAAAAGTAAGTACTATTGATAATGTCAACAGAGGTAAGTAAAGTACTATTCGAAAACAACATGAGTCGTGCGAGGCTTGTGTTTTAGCAGTTATTGTGCGTTGCTGCAAATCAGATATAGTAATGTAAAAGTAAGTATTCTACCAATGTCAATACAGGAAAGTAAAGTACTATTTGAAAACAACATTGTCCGTGGAAAGCTTTCGTTTTAGCAGTTAATGTACGTTGCTGCAAATCAGATATAGTAATGTAGAAGTAAGTACTTTTACCAATGTCAATACAGGAAAGTAAAGTACTATTTGGAAACAGCATGGTACGTGGGAAGCTTTCGTTTTAGCAGTTAATGTACGTTACTGCAAATCAGATATAGTAATGTAGAAGTAAGTACTTTTACCAATGTCAATACAGGAAAGTAAAGTACTATTTGAAAACAGCATTATTCGTAGAAAGCTTTCGTTTTAGCAGTTAATGTACGTTGCTGCAAATCAGATATAGTAATGTAAAAGTAAGTACTATTACTAATGTCAACAGAGGTAAGTATAGTACTATTCGAAAACAACATGAGTCGTGCGTGGCTTGTGTTTTAGCAGTTAATGTGCGTTGCTGCAAATCAGATATATTAATGTAAAAGTAAGTATTATTACCAATGTCAATAAAGAAAAGTAAAGTACTATTTGAAAACAGCATTATTCGTAGAAAGCTTTCGTTTTAGCAGTTAATGTACGTTGCTGCAAATCAGATATAGTAATGTAAAAGTAAGTACTATTACTAATGTCAATACAGGTAAGTAAAGTACTATTTGGAAACAACATGGTACGTGGGAGGCTTTCGTTTTAGATGATAATGAAAAATGCTGCAAATCAGATATAGTTATGTAGAAGTAAGTACTTTTACCAGTGTCAATACAGGAAAGTAAAGTACTTTTTGGAAACAGCATGGTTCGTGGGAGTCTTTCGTTTTAGAAGTTAATGAACTTTGCTGAAAATCAGACATAGTAATGTAAAAGTAAGTACTATTACTAATGTCAAAAGAAGTAAGTAAAGTACTATTTGGAAACAACATGGTTCGTGGGAGGTTTTCGTTTTAGAAGTTTATGAACTTTGCTGCAAATCAGATTTAGTAATGTAAAAGTAAGTACTATTGATAATGTCAACAGAGGTAAGTAAAGTACTATTCGAAAACAACATGAGTCGTGCGAGGCTTGTGTTTTAGCAGTTATTGTGCGTTGCTGCAAATCAGATATAGTAATGTAAAAGTAAGTATTCTACCAATGTCAATACAGGAAAGTAAAGTACTATTTGAAAACAACATTGTCCGTGGAAAGCTTTCGTTTTAGCAGTTAATGTACGTTGCTGCAAATCAGATATAGTAATGTAGAAGTAAGTACTTTTACCAATGTCAATACAGGAAAGTAAAGTACTATTTGGAAACAGCATGGTACGTGGGAAGCTTTCGTTTTAGCAGTTAATGTACGTTACTGCAAATCAGATATAGTAATGTAGAAGTAAGTACTTTTACCAATGTCAATACAGGAAAGTAAAGTACTATTTGGAAACAGCATGGTACGTGGGAAGCTTTCGTTTTAGCAGTTAATGTACGTTGCTGCAAATCAGTTAGAGTAATGTAAAAGTAAGTACTATTCCTAATGTCAATCAACGTAAGTAAAGTACTATTTTAAACAACATGGTCAGTGGGAGGCTTTTTTTTAGCAGTGATTGCACGTTGCTGCAAATAAGATGTAGGAATGTAATAGAAAGTACTATTACCAATGTCAATACAGGTAAGTAAAGTACTATTTGGAAATATCATGGTTCGTGGGAGGCTTTCGTTTTAGCAGTTAATGTACATTACTGCAAATCCGATATAGTAATGTAAAAGTAAGTATTATTACCAATGTCAATACAGGAAAGTAAAGTACTATTTGAAAACAGCATTATTCGTAGAAAGCTTTCGTTTTAGCAGTTAATGTACGTTGCTGCAAATCAGATATAGTAATGTAAAAGTAAGTACTATTACTAATGTCAATAGAAGTAAGTAAAGTACTATTGGAAACAACATGGTTCGTGGGAGGCTTTCGTTTTAGAAGATAATGAACTATCCTGCAAATCAGATATAGTAATGTAGAAGTAAGAACTTTTACCAATGTCAATATAGGAAAGTAAAGTACTATTTGGAAACAGCATGGTTCGTGGGAGGCTTTCGTTTTAGAAGTTAATGAACTTTGCTGAAAATCAGGTATAGTATTGTAAAAGTAAATACTATTACTAATGTCAATAGAAGTAAGTGAAGTACTATTTGGGAAAATATGGTTCGTGGGAGGCTTTCATTTTAGAAGTTAATGAATTTTGCTGCAAATGAGATATAGTAATGTAAAAGTAAGTACTATTACTAATGTCAATAGAAATAAGTAAAGTACTATTTGGAAACAACATGGTTCGTGGGAGGCTTTCGTTTTAGAAGTTAATGAAATTTACTGCAAATCGGATATAGTAATGTAAAAGTAAGTACCAATACTAATGTCAATAGAAGTAAGTAAAGTACTATTTGAAAAAAGCATTATTATTAGAAAGCTTTCGTTTTTGCAGTTAATGTACGTTGCTGCAAATCAGATATAGTAATGTAAAAGTAATACTATTACTAATGTCAATACAGGTAAGTAAAGTGCTATTAGGAAACAACATGGTTCGTGGGAGGCTTTCGTTTTAGATGATAATGAACTATGCTGCAAATCAGATATAGTAATGTAGAAGTAAGTACTTTTACCAGTGTCAATACAGGAAAGTAAAGTACTATTTGGAAACCACATTATTCGTGGTAAGCTTTCGTTTTAGCAGTTAATGTACGTTGCTGCAAATCAGATATAGTAATGTAAAAGTAAGTATTATTACCAATGTCAATACAGGAAAGTAAAGTACTATTTGAAAACAGCATTATTCGTAGAAAGCTTTCGTTTTAGCAGTTAATGTACGTTGCTGCAAATCAGATATAGTAATGTAAAAGTAAGTACTATTACTAATGTCAATACAGGTAAGTAAAGTACTATTTGGAAACAACATGGTTCGTGTGAGGCTTTCGTTTTAGAAGTTAATGAAATTTGCTGCAAATCGGATATAATAATGTAAAAGTAAGTACTATTACTAATGTCAATAGAAGTATGTGAAGTACTATTTGGAAAAACATGGCTCGTGGGAGGCTTTCATTTTAGAAGTTAATGAATTTTGCTGCAAATCAGATATAGTAATGTATAATTAAGTTCTATTACTAATGTCAATAGAAGTAAGTAAAGTACTATTTGGAAACAACATGGTTCGTGGGAGGCTTTCGTTTTAGCATTTAATGTACGTTGCTGCAAATCAGATATAGTAATGTAAAAGTAAGTACCATTACTAATGTCAATAGAAGTATGTGAAGTACTATTTGGAAAAACATGGTTCGTGGGAGGCTTTCGTTTTAGAAGTTAATGAATTTTGCTGCAAATCAGATATAGTAATGTATAATTAAGTTCTATTACTAATGTCAATAGAAGTAAGTAAAGTACTATTTGGAAACAACATGGTTCGTGGGAGGCTTTCGTTTTAGCATTTAATGTACGTTGCTGCAAATCAGATTTAGTAATGTAAAAGTAAGTACTATTACTAATGTCAATAGAAGTAAGTAAAGTACTATTTGGAAAAACATGGTTCGTGGGAGGCTTTCATTTTAGAAGTTAATGAATTTTGCTGCAAATCAGATATAGTAATGTATAATTAAGTTCTATTACTAATGTCAATAGAAGTAAGTAAAGTACTATTTGGAAACAACATGGTTCGTGGGAGGCTTTCGTTTTAGCATTTAATGTACGTTGCTGCAAATCAGATATAGTAATGTAAAAGTAAGTACTATTACTAATGTCAATAGAAGTAAGTAAAGTACTATTTGGAAAAACATGGTTCGTGGGAGGCTTTCATTTTAGAAGTTAATGAATTTTGCTGCAAATCAGATATAGTAATGTATAATTAAGTTCTATTACTAATGTCAATAGAAGTATGTAAGGTACTATTTGGAAACAACATGGTTCGTGGGAGGCTTTCGTTTTAGCATTTAATGTACGTTGCTGCAAATCAGATTTAGTAATGTAAAAGTAAGTACTATTACTAATGTCAATAGAAGTATGTGAAGTACTATTTGGAAAAACATGGTTCGTGGGAGGCTTTCATTTTAGAAGTTAATGAATTTTGCTGCAAATCAGATATAGTAATGTATAATTAAGTTCTATTACTAATGTCAATAGAAGTAAGTAAAGTACTATTTGGAAACAATATGGTTCGTGGGAGGCTTTCGTTTTAGCATTTAATGTACGTTGCTGCAAATCAGATATAGTAATGTAAAAGTAAGTACCATTACTAATGTCAATAGAAGTATGTGAAGTACTATTTGGAAAAACATGGTTCGTGGGAGGCTTTCATTTTAGAAGTTAATGAATTTTGCTGCAAATCAGATATAGTAATGTATAATTAAGTTCTATTACTAATGTCAATAGAAGTAAGTAAAGTACTATTTGGAAACAACATGGTTCGTGGGAGGCTTTCGTTTTAGCATTTAATGTACGTTGCTGCAAATCAGATTTAGTAATGTAAAAGTAAGTACTATTACTAATGTCAATAGAAGTAAGTAAAGTACTATTTGGAAAAACATGGTTCGTGGGAGGCTTTCATTTTAGAAGTTAATGAATTTTGCTGCAAATCAGATATAGTAATGTATAATTAAGTTCTATTACTAATGTCAATAGAAGTAAGTAAAGTACTATTTGGAAACAACATGGTTCGTGGGAGGCTTTCGTTTTAGCATTTAATGTACGTTGCTGCAAATCAGATATAGTAATGTAAAAGTAAGTACTATTACTAATGTCAATAGAAGTAAGTAAAGTACTATTTGGAAAAACATGGTTCGTGGGAGGCTTTCATTTTAGAAGTTAATGAATTTTGCTGCAAATCAGATATAGTAATGTATAATTAAGTTCTATTACTAATGTCAATAGAAGTATGTAAAGTACTATTTGGAAACAACATGGTTCGTGGGAGGCTTTCGTTTTAGCATTTAATGTACGTTGCTGCAAATCAGATTTAGTAATGTAAAAGTAAGTACTATTACTAATGTCAATAGAATTATGTGAAGTACTATTTGGAAAAACATGGTTCGTGGGAGGCTTTCATTTTAGAAGTTAATGAATTTTGCTGCAAATCAGATATAGTAATGTATAATTAAGTTCTATTACTAATGTCAATAGAAGTAAGTAAAGTACTATTTGGAAACAATATGGTTCGTGGGAGGCTTTCGTTTTAGCATTTAATGTACGTTGCTGCAAATCAGATATAGTAATGTAAAAGTAAGTACCATTACTAATGTCAATAGAAGTATGTGAAGTACTATTTGGAAAAACATGGTTCGTGGGAGGCTTTCATTTTAGAAGTTAATGAATTTTGCTGCAAATCAGATATAGTAATGTATAATTAAGTTCTATTACTAATGTCAATAGAAGTAAGTAAAGTACTATTTGGAAACAACATGGTTCGTGGGAGGCTTTCGTTTTAGCATTTAATGTACGTTGCTGCAAATCAGATTTAGTAATGTAAAAGTAAGTACTATTACTAATGTCAACAGAGGTAAGTAAAGTACTTTTCGAAAACAACATGATTCGTGCGTTTCTTGTGTTTTAGCAGTTAATGTGCGTTTCTGCAAATCAGATATAGTAATGTAAAAGTAAGTATTATTACCAATGTCAATACATGAAAGTAAAGTACTATTTGAAAACAACATGGTTCGTGGGAGGCTTTCGTTTTAGAAGATAATGAACTATACTGCAAATCGGATATGGTAAAGTAAGGTAAGTACTATTACTAATGTCAATAGAAGTAAGTAAAGTACTATTTGGAAACAACATGGTTCGTGGGAGGCTTTCGTTTTAGAAGTTAATGAACTTTGCTGCAAATCAGATTTAGTAATGTAAAAGTAAGTACAATTACTAATGCCAACAGAGGTAAGTAAAGTACTATTCGAAAAGAACATGAGTCGTGCGAGGCTTGTGTTTTAGCAGTTAATGTGCGTTGCTGCATATCAGATATAGTAATGTAAAAGTAAGTATTATTACCAATGTCAATACAGGAAAGTAAAGTACTATTTGAAAACAGCATTATTCGTAGAAAGCTTTCGTTTTAGCAGTTAAAGTACGTTGCTGCAAAGAAGATATGGTAATGTAAAAGTAAGTACTATTACTAATGTCAATACAGGTAAGTAAAGTACTATTTGGAAACAACATGGTTCGTGGGAGGCTTTCGTTTTAGATGATAATGAACAATGCTGCATATCAGATATAGTAATGTAGAAGTAAGTACTTTTACCAGTGTCAATACAGGAAAGTAAAGTACTTTTTGGAAACAGCATGGTTCGTGGGAGTCTTTCGTTTTAGAAGTTAATGAACTTTGCTGAAAATCAGATATAGTAATGTAAAAGTAAGTACTATTACTAATGTCAATAGAAGTAAGTAAAGTACTATTTGGAAACAACATGGTTCGTGGGAGGCTTTCGTTTTAGAAGTTAATGCAATTTTCTGCAAATCGGATATAGTAATGTAAAAGTAAGTACTATTACTCTGTAACGGTATATAATAAATTAAGCAGAATTACACATTTTATGTAACGTATGGTTTAACAAGTTGAATATTATTTATTTTTAATTCTTAAAAATTTAATTTTTACTTCTAGCTTACAGTTCAGGCGTAACGAATACGTCTGTCTGTAACGCAATTGAAGGTATAACTCCGTTACATTAAAACATTTTAAAATACCAAGTTAAATCATTTAAATTAGCAGAATATTATTAAATTAATTCTTAAGGCTTGTTAACCTGAAATGCAAGGAATTGTGCGCTGGTAAAATAATGACTCTTTTAAATTCAATTAAAGCAAATTACACTCTTTTATTTTAAGAAAGACAAATAAAATAAATTATAATCATGATACATATTTTTTTTGACACTCAGTTACGGATTATGGAACATTTTATATTCTACTTATGAATTTTTAAGGATAGCAATCTTTCAATTAATTAATCAATCAATGGCTGAAAATGAATCTGCACTCGAGTTTACTTGCCTTTTTATATAATCAAATTTAATAATTCAAAGTGAACATAATGGCACCAAAAGATGCGTAATTACAGTTATGCTAATTAGTTGAAAAGTTCAATGTTCATTAATTAGAATTCTGCTGTGAAACATTTTAAATTTTGAAATAAATCTTTAAAGTCTTAAATCGTCCACTTAGCTGTATTCACATGTCGTAACCTCGCTTCCTCCTCGTGGAAAAGTCTCGGTAAAAGCCTTGTATCATCCTCGTGGAAAAGACTCGGGAAATGCCATCAATAATTCAGCGTCCCATCTGGTACCTGGTAGCGTACGCCGTGTTCTAAGCCATGATTATATGAAATTAAAACTTTACATTAATTTAAATAAAAAAACCAAATAAATTTTCTTGCTCTTTGGAGACGTCCGTTCCCCTTTTACATCTTGCCGAAATGAGAGAGATATATTAGTTGCGTGCAACCTTCCTACCTATCGCGCATCCGGGAGGCGCATCCCTACCTTGATTACTTATTTTAATCTTTTTCCGTTAGATGTCACTATCAGCCAGAGATCTCATAAAAATATTTCTCATACATATGATAGTCATCATTCTAGTTTGTAACTTCTTGTGTGCTAGATTGTGTTTTGTAACAAGACCCTCTGATGATGATGGCATGGTCATCGAAATGTACATAAGGGTTTAATCTTAAGTAACTTGTCTTATTTGTTATTTTTGATTATTTTTGTGTTATTGGGGTTCGTTTCAATATTTTTATTGTAATACTATTGGAACCAAAATAGTTCGTGGGAAGCTTTCGTTTTAGCATTTAATGTACGTTGCTGCAAATCAGATATATTAATGTAAAAGTAAGTACTATTACTAATGTCAATACAGGTAAATAAAGTACTATTTGGAAACAACATGGTTCGTGGGAGGCTTTCGTTTTAGCAGTTAATGTACGTTGCTGCATATCAGATATAGTAATGTAAAAGTAAGTTCTATTACTAATGTCTATACAGGTAAGTAAAGTACTATTTGGAAATAACATAGTTCGTGGGAGGCTTTCGTTTTAGAAGTTAATGAACTCTGCTGTAAATCGGATATAGTAATGTAAAAGTAAGTACTTTTACTAATGTCAATAGAAGTAAGTAAAGTACTATTTGGAAACATCGTGGTTCGTGGAAGCTGTTCGTTTTAGAAGTTAATGAACTTTGCTGCAAATCAGATATAGTAATGTAAAAGTAAGTACTTTTACTATTGTCAAATCATGTAAGTAAAGTACTATTTGGGAAAAACATGGTTCGTGGGAGGCTTTCGTTTTATTAATTAATAAACAGCTGCAAATAAGATATAGTAATGTAAAATTATGTACTATTACTAATGTCAAATCAGTTAATTAAAGTACTATTTGGAAACAACATGGTTCGTGGGAGGCTTTCGTTTTAGCAGTTAATGTACGTTGCTGCAAATCAGATATAGTAATGTAAAAGTAAGTTCTATTACTAATGTCAATACAGGTAATTAAAGTACTATTTGGAAACAACATAGTTCATGGGAGGCTTTCGTTTTAGAAGTTATTGAACTTTGCTGCAAATCGGATATAGTAATGTAAAAGTAAGTACTATTACTAATGTCAATATAAATAAGTAAAGTACTATTTGGAAACAATATTATTCGTGGGAAGCTTTTGTTTTAGCAGTTAATGTACGTTGCTGCAAATCAGATAGAGTAATGTAAAAGTAAGTACTATTACTAATGTCAAATCAGGTAAGTAAAGTACTATTTGGAAACAACATTTTTCGAGGGAGGCTTTCGTTTTAGCAGTTAATGAATTTATGTGTAATTCAGAGATACAAAGTAGGATTAAAAAGCTATTTAAAAACAACGTGTTATAGAAGTCCCTAAGTGGCCGAGTGACTGGATTCTTTGGATTCAGAGACTTTCCTTTTTTTACAGACTTAGTAGGCCTCTAAAAGTCCTTCAGAGTTTTGTAACAAATTGGGTGGGCCTACATTGCATCCAGGGCACCAGTACACACTTTCGATCCTCTTTACAGCTTTTTTATCTACACAAGTTGCACAAACACGGTCTTTCCGCCACGGTAAGTGCTCCAAGAAATGTTCCCTATTACTACCAGGATCATCCAGGTTGTCTTCATCTTGCTGATCTTCTTCAACTAGATCCACTACTATACTCTAATGGTAGTCACTTCTATCCATGGACTTGTCTGAATTTTGGTAGTATAAAATGTATGAGTTAAACAGGGAAATATACAGGAGGTTATAAAACATTCACTTCCAGTATTTTTTGGTAGGCCTACTTACAGACAAATGATAGATGCACTTGTCACTATTGTCTACCCCCATATTCCCATATTGTGTTTATATCTGTCAATCATGATGGGTTTCACTGCCTGAAGACCATGCTTGCTCTTATCATCTTATCCTCATGACAACCGGTACTAATCATGTAGACTGGTTTACGGCTTTCCTTCTGTTTATATTTGACCAATAAAACTTTGCCTCTGTTAGGCCTATACCGGTAATAAACACTTTTTTCAATTCCTAAAATCACATTCTTTATATTTACAGGCAAATCTTTAGTATTTTTTATTGACAGTTCCTGTCAAAAAAGTATTTCTTGAAGCTAGTTCTTGGGCAAGAGGCAGTTTTGTGTACCAATTATCAGTAAAAACATGGTATCCTTTATCAAGGAGTTGACAAGTTTGCAACTCATTGACAACAACGTATTGTGTAAAAGGATCATCTTCATTAGCCAAAAAATCTCTAACACTGTATAGTGAAACATTTAGTATATAACTGGAGTCACTATCACATGTCTCAATGTTTTTTATACCGAATCTTAGGTAGGTCCTGTATAAATACGCAGTGGTTCTTCATGCCTATCAAACTTTCATCTATCAATATGTTTTGTTTGGATATGAAATACTTTTTCATTGCAGAATTCATATGATCAAGAAGAGGCCTAACCTTTTGCCAGGGTTCGTAGCCCGGTTGACCCCGACGAGGTCCCTCCTCTGAAGTGACTCTAAACATAGAATTTATAAGTTGGAATATTCTCAATGACATAATGTTAGGAAAAAATGGTATATGCACAGATATTCTGGTTGTCCAATAATTAACAAGGTCCTTTCTTTTGTCTATTCCCATGTTTATCACTAGGGCAATAAACTTTTTCATGTCTTTCACAGATAGGTCTACCAAATCTCTTATACGAGAAAAATTTTTCAGTGCCCCAGAGTCAGACATATTTTGTTTAGTTCTACGGGCATAAATGTTCGTTTCTGTTACTAATAAATTCCACACTACATTTGTGAAAAACAAATAAAAATACTGGATGGGAGAGGAATTTCTTGGGGGACAATTTATAACACCAGAATGACTGATCTTGAATTTCTCATTCACATCAAACTCGGGTTCTGGAGGCATTACCCTAATCCATTTTGGTCCAGAGTTTCGATAAGCCAAGGGTAAACGTGAATCTGATGCACTGCCATCATCTTCACTATCATTAGTATGAGTTACATTGTGTAACAAAACATCATCACTAGGCCTAGACTCACCATCGCTTTCATTGTCACTTTCGTCGCCCAAACTAAAGTATTCCGGTATTTCTTCCACGTCTGAAACGTCCCTCCAACTATCAGCATCATCACTATCACATTCTAATAGTTCCCTAATGTCACTTGAAAGTAAATTATCCATGATTATATTACAATAAAACAGATCGACGTAACCTTAGTGCACAACAAGCAACAAAGAAGGGAGCATATAACCAACTGTGTCAAAAACGTAAACATTACGTCAGCTCACAGCTGTCTGTCGGGAGATATTTAGCAAGGCCATATAGAAAAAATATTCTAGGTGAACATAAAATGGAAGGCCACAGCCTTCCGAATCTAACTGTGTAATGTACTACTCAAACTGATTATTGGATGCCGAGAAAAACATCGATTATTATAAAACAACTGTTTGGTCGCCACTCCACGTAAAGCGTCTGAGGCCGTCTCATGCGGTGATTGCCAGTTGTAGTTCGTGACCTAAGGAATTTCTTTCCTTGTTGAAATCAATGTTTTCATATGGATTTGACACTTTAAACAAAAAATAATTTGAATTACATTCCTGTAAACATGCTATTAAAATTAATTCAATTTAGTTTGCATGTTCACTGCTTGATACTCCATTATAAAAAGGGCTTTGTCAAGGGTTTAACCTTGATTCTTAGTGGAAATAATGTATTTCAAGTTAAGGGTATTTAGAAACTTCATCACAACTCACAAAGCTCTACACGCTTTATCTTCACATACTTATAAAATCTTCTGTGAGAAGATTCTTCATGGAGTAAGGCGAGGATATCAAAAAATATAGCCAAAATATAATGCCTCATAAGCCAGAAAGTTAAAGAAAATAGAAATATATTGTACAATAACTACAAACGATTATAATATTTCCAATAAAAAATAATATCGCTCTGAAGGAGCTCCCGAGGTTGAATGGGCAGGTTTTACTTTTTACTTAGGGCTATTTATAATATTGACATAACGCTGCGGTCCGACCGTGCGGATGTTATCTGCTACCTTACATTTCAATTCATTAAGGTAATTGGTTAAGGTTTCAGTCGGTGTTTCTGTGTAATGTCTGTTATTTACTGAAATTTGCCGTAATATTTTCAGTACTACTTAAATGGGAATAACAAATAATCAAAATATATAATGTAAAGTTAGACAAGTTCAATCTATCTATACGACAGTCTACCCCGTTCTATTCCACAACAATCGAAATACTTTACGTGGAGGATGTTTGACATGAGGAACAACACTGTGCCGACAATAACTTTTTTATGGTTATGTTGGTTATTTAATGCGATTATCATAATGTAAAATAATTTGTGTAAAAATAAATCTATCAAATTTGTTTTAGTTAGTTTATATTTATTATTATATTATGTGATTACGTAATTTATTGAAATCTTTATGTTTGCTTTCCTACCTTAATGATAATATATTGTAATAGGTAACTTCACATTTTATCTCACACCTAATCTACCTGTATATAACATAAGAGAACAGAACTATATTTTAGTGGTCACAAATTCCCTATAAAATCACAGGCAATGATGTATTTGTGTTAGAACACTGATGGGTTTTGTTGTAGCCAATCGTTAGTTATACATGGGGATATCCTGTACACAAGAGTTTTGTGTATATTTTGTATTATTGTTAAATTAAAGTAGCTCATGAGGTATTTGTAATTTATTGTGCCAAACAGACTGTATTTACAAGTTTTATAAAGAGAGAATAACTCAATGGCTGTACATTATTAATTTTCTATGTAAATCCGTTGTAATATAACGTTTTTACAGAATACATGGTGAAATAGTTTCACGCTAACAAGTAGACCATCTATTTAATGCGAATAGAAAATAAATTATAAATCGCATATATACATATAACAGAAATAAACAAAAAGTGTCAAAACGAAAATTAAGTATCATTTTCTTAGCTACAGGTTACTGTGTACCATTTACAAATACAAAACTAAAAAATTAATAAATCAGATATTAATTAAATGTTTATTTCATGAAAATGATGTTTCATAAAAAATTTATTTCATATATTTACATTTTTTGCATTAGTGAGAGTAAAACTGACATCCCAGGAGTAAAATAATTTAATGGGCACAATACAGGAAACATAATCGCCTCAGGAAACTCAAACTTGTTTTGGGAGTTAATGTAGAACATAAATCTGTTCTAAATGAGATTTGCTAACGATGGTATATTTCAAAATGAACTGAGCACAAAAAATGAAAAACAGATTATCTTTGTTTGTTATTACTACGTCGACTGACTTACGTCACTAAGTCAGTGATATTTAAAGACTTCGATAACATTACAGCCTGCATGAAATATATGATTGTTACTGCTGATACATTTAACAGTAAACATATATTTTCAGAGACGTAACTAATCAGAACAAAAATAATTATTTTGAAACAAAAGTAACACAATATCCAAGAGTTTTTCATCACTATACTAGGTTAATCTAATTTAGAATTAAAATATACATTAGACCTGTACAAATTGTTCCATGAGAGTAAATCTATTTAAAATGTTCATAGTATAGTTATAAATATTTTACCTTTAGAATGATGTAATTTATTTGATATAACAGTTACAATGTACATAACCATATGACCTCTACAAACCAGAAAAAGCAAAATAATCTGTTTATCTTGGCTATACCGCTTCTATGTATCCCACAGGAAATCCATTATGAAAAAGGTTTTGCATATATTTTATTTCGTTTTGCTACTATTTGTGTTGTTAAGGGTTGGGGAGATTCATTGTGTTTTGTTAAAATTATATTAAACTTTTAACGAGAGTTTACAGTGAAACTTAGGTAGTATATTAAATGTTTAAAGGGCGAGAATGAGACTACGATGGTAGATTATTGATCTTGTACTTGTAGTTAACACAAACTAACACAAATTTAATAGATAAATGGTTGATATCGATCATTCTAACTTCTATACAAGTTAATGGTAATATTAAATACACGAAAGTAATAAATATAAACTATAATAAATTTTTGTGTCAATTGTTTTTCATTAAAAGAGGAGATACAGTTACAGTTAAGAGCTGCTGATTTTTTCTACAAGCCAGTAGTATACAACAAGCGGAAAACGCCAAACTTAGAACAACGCGATAGAGTCGTCCAAAGCTTCAAGATAAATGTTGGGATGCTTTAAAGTCTTTTATCTTTGAACGAGCACCTTGTGTCAGGAAGGGGCGCCTTGAAGAATTGCTTTCCTTATTTAAAGCAGTATTTTCCCTTTAAAATAAGCTTAACATTATTTAAATTTTAATTAATAGTGTTATAAAACATAATATCATTTCCTTCTTACTGCATGCTACTTAAAAATTTTAACAAACGTCTATTGTCATTCCATTGAATCAGTTCGATCAGGACTAATATTGTACTCTAAGGGGTAAAATATTAGTGCTTGCTTGTTGTAAATAATTATATTTATTTATTATTTAATAACTACTACTACAGTGTTAATAGGAATCGTCAAGAAACTGGAAATCAAATGTTTTATATTTAGTTAATAATGGCTTATTGCTACCAGTTAGTTTCTAATATATTTGATTTTATGTATAATGAAAAAATATTGGTTTTACTTTTCACAATATAGCTTACAATTATTTTAAGTAATTCTGATATATGTATAAAATCTGTACAAAATTAAAGTATAAAATTAATATTGGTTATATTAATCATTAAAAACTAAGAACTATACATCCGCAAATAAAAACAATTTAAATTATTTTTATATTCTACATTTTAAGTATATATATATATATATATATATATATATATATATATATATATATAGAGAGAGAGAGAGAGAGAGAGAGAGAGAGAGAGAGAGAGCCAATTTGTAAATTGGTTTCTTCAAATAATCTTGTAATTTTGATTATTTCGTTACCAGTGAATGTAAAAGTTGTCCAAATTTTTTCTCTTTAATTATGTGCAGAATTATTTTCGATTTTCTATTTTCTTATAATTTTACTAAATAATTTATCTATAGTTTTTCTTGTATATCCATTTTCTAAACCAATTTGATATATTATATTTTTCTCTTTTATTCCATCATTTAAGTTCATTGATATTTTGTGCATTCTATGTAATAAATTATACACCGCTGCCATATTTTGGTTATATGGATGATTTGAATAACTAGGTATTGTTTGATTTGTCTGCGTTGGTCTTATATATATATATATATATATATATATATATATATATATATATATATATATATATATACTATATTCAAAATTTTCGTTGTGTCTAGTATTTGTGTTATCTAAATAATGTTGTTTATTCTTTTATTCATATTCATGAGTAAATTTTATTTTTTCGTGTATATTATTTATACATTTAACCATTTCGTCAATACTCAAACCACTATTATTTGATATGTAATCCATCATCTACATATCTAAACCAGTATCCATTTTTATCATATGTTTTAATAATCTTATCTATTTCAATGTCTATACTCGTATTTTGTAAAAATATTTCCGATAATATGCTGGACATTGGAGAGCCCATTGTTAATCCATCTTTGTGTTTATAAATTTTATTATTATACAAAATATAAATTTGATTTATTATGATTTTTAATGTATTGATTATTTCTTGTATTATTGTAGTATTGTTTTCAAATGTATCTATATTATCTTTTATTATTTCAAGTGTTTTCATTATAGGTATGATATTATACATGTTAGTAACATCAAATAATAATAATTTGGTATTATTATCAATTTTAATATCTTTTAATTTTTCTATAAGCTCAATCGAGTATTTTATATTATGAGTATTATTTAATTTTACCTTATCTTCAAGTAATAAAGCCAAATATTTTGAAATTTTATAAAAAGGAGCAGTTGTAAAATTAACTTATGTCCTAATTGGTTTATCTCCTTTGTGCGATTTAATTAGTTCATTTAATCTTGGAATTTTAGGATTTTCATTTGTGTAATTATTAGTATATCTTTGATTAAATAATTTTGATGATGTTTTTATTATATTCTTTATTTCATTTTAATATTTTTCTGTGGGATCTTTATTTATTTGTGTATATTGGTTTTTACATATATAATATTCAGTTTTATTTATATGTTCTTGATTATCAATATTAACTACAGCATTACCGTTATCAGCATTTGTCATAATAAGATCATTAGTTTGTAAATTTTTGTTTAATTTGATAAATTTGTGAGTATTGTTTTTGGTGTGTATGATTAGTTTTGTTATTTTTAATTAACTCTATTACTTCATGTGATGTTTTAATTCGCATATTCTCTTGTTCCTCGATTAATATATATATATATATATATATATATATATATATATGATGGACCTAATAAAATTTCACAAATACTTGCGTCCATTAGTTTATATTTTTTGAAGTTGAGTTGAGATCGGTATGCGTCTAGACCTACCAATGGATACTTGGGTAAGTATACATTTAGAACTACTATTTTACTTATACTAATAGTCTTTATACAATCACATATAGTCACAAATATTCTTATAAAATCATAGGTATCATTATTGATTGGCAAACTATCGAAGTATCAAACCCTATATATATGAACAAGTACATATTGAACTTTGTAAAAGCTATCTAGTACTGTTAAAACTATTATCAAAACTTTAATAGACCTATTTTTAATTTATCGCGACATGAAATAAAATTTGCGAATACAATTTCCTCAAATATAAAAAGAAGTTATAGTGGAAGCAACATTGTATTAAGACTTCTACAGAACGTCTGTCTCTGGGGATGGTATTTTAACGAAAAATAAACAATAGTAAACGAGAGGTTGACCTGTCAATTCATTACGGCTGTATATAGCTGACAATGTTTTGAATAAATAACTTTTAATGTTACTGTTAATCCTGACGTTGTTACAAAGTATATATGTTTATCAATCTCATCAAGTATAGCATTATTAATATCTATATACTATGTATTAAAATGGGTCACTCTGATTATATTGAGTTTTAAATCAAATTATCATGTATTATATAGCCAACAGAACAATTTCTAATGTTTTATTGGGACCAACAGATTAATATATCTTGTTATCAAGTTTTGGTAAATTGGAAGTATAGTTCTATTTGATGACTACAACCTGCTAAATGATCACTGGTCGTTCATCATAAAAAGGGCCTCTTACGATCCTGAGTTTATTGCGTTTTTACGAAGCCATTTATTCTTAACCGAATGTAATAACGTAGGGAGGAGAGAGGCGCTTTGTCTTTGAAACATATTTGTAGAACATACCATAATTCTCAAATGTGAAATTGCAGGTTTAAATGTGGTTATAATTTTTGGAAATACGTAAATAACTTTATCTAAGAATAACAAATATATATTTCCTGAAGCATACTAAAGAGATTCAAATGAAACAAAATGGTAATATGTTGCTCATTTAATACTTTGCCATAAATAGACTTACTGTTATGTTCCAACGAATCATTTCGCATAATAACAGTGTTTTGTGAAGTGCTTCAAGATAAAAAACAGTCTAATTGTTTTCGGTAGTTTAGGATTACTGTGGCTGTTCTATCAGGGTGTTATTTTTAGTATTGTAATAGTTTCTAACGTTGAATAATATTTTAATATCAGTTTGAAAAAAATAATGCTATTTTATATCATGTATACAACTTTATAACAAGACATCATACAAAAAACCCAATCACAGATTACCGAGGATTCATACATTACAAACAGTAAGAAATGCCTCTACTTGATGCGAAGGATTTTAAAAGTGTTCAAACAAAATCTAGTTTAGGAACAACTATTGAAGATATAACACAATCTATAACAGAAAAACACAAGAGATACTTCACCTCCCAAACGAAAGGAAAAAACTAACAGAATGTAATTACGAAATACATAAACATCACAAAACTCAACTCCAGCGAACTAATTTATAAACGACAAAATACATTTTCATACTTTGATCGATAAAAAAAAAGCACTACTTTGTATCATGGATCTTTACAATCAGACATCACACAGTAGGATATGGCTTTACTTCATGTGACGATTTTAAAACCATTCAAACATTATATGGTTTTGTCACAACTTTTCAAGACACATTTAAGACTTTTACCGATATAAACATACTTCGTCATCTAAACCAAAGACAAAGCATCTAACATAACACAATTTCAAAATACATAAACCTCACTAAATTACCCGCCAATAATTTTCAATTGACAAAATATACTTTAACATATTATTTGAACATACTATATGAAAACTGATCGCAGAACATAGGAACACATTAAGATCAGATACTACACATGGAACAGCCACCACAATAAAAAATGAAACAAGCAACCGCTATGAGTAACTGAGAATTCTTATTCTGCTTTGTTATATCGTATAATTTTGAACAATGCTCGGTTCTAGTGCATTATTTATTTGCTCAATATATCTATGAGTAATGATTTTAAGTGAAGTATATATATATATATATATATATATATATATATATATATATATATATATATATATATATATATATATATATATGTATTATATATATATATATATATAATATTAAATATGATGATATGTTTTCTTGTAATATAGTTAATAAATTAAAAATACTTCAAAAACAAGAATACTTTTAATAAATATATTTAGATAATGAATAAAAATTATTAGATAATTATTTTCCTGAAGATGCTGGTACTATTCATCGGCGAAAAGTTTTGAATAAATATATTCATTAAAAGTATTCTTGTTTTTGAAATATTTATAATTTATTATATATATATATATATATATATATATATATACCAAATTATTACTCACAAAATAGTGAAAAAACAGTACTAAACCTTTCTCCGCATTCGGTAATACAGCTACCATCATCAAAATATGAAAAGTAACGAGGAAGATCATTATCTTTTCCAATTCTAAGTTACATTCAATTCAAGTACAGTTTGGTAATTCTTACTCACCTCAAGAATGGTGCCATTCTTAGCTTTTGATGACCGCCAAATTTAAAAATTGTATAGCTGTAAGCGCTTTGTTGTTAAGGGTGTATTGCGTATATTTTAGTAAACGCTACTCGTTTCAGCAATTAACGAAGAACTACTTGAAGTATTTTACACAGCTTCACTAACTGTTCTAACATGTTTCGATAACTTAAAATGTTCTACGTTTTAGCAACAAATCTGTTTTAAAATTCAAACGAAGGCAATAAATTTATGGAAATTCTAAAGATAAGATTTAACATAGTTGAAACATCTTAAATGAAATTATAACTTAAATCTTTAAAATTTACCGTTTCTTTTGCTACTTCCTTTATCAATGATTTTTTATGATTGCAAACTCTGCAATACCTCTATATATTTTGTAAACTTTAAAAGCCTAAGTATCCCCTTAATGCAAAGTCTAAATGGAAACCAGAGGAGAACAAAAGAGCGGATCATGGCTACTAAACAACAAACTCTGATTTTCTCGTCACTAATAACTTTTTTCTTAACTCATTCTTTTCTTTTTTGCAGGCAACTAATTAAGGTTATAATTTATTTGATAATAAATAGAAATAAAAAACAAATATTTAAAATGCAATAGGGCCAGAGTGAAATGCGCTACTAATATAAACTACTTATATATATATATATATATATATATATATATATATATATATATATATATATATATATATATATATATATTAAATTTATATAAATATTATATATTTATATATATATATATGTATGTATATATAATAAAACTTCTATACAACACAATGACAAAGCCGGATTGAAGGCAAAACAATAGATCTTTGGAAAAAATTTGGTTGAATAAAGGTTTCGAGGTATGGATACTAAATTTCATGAAATGCTTTACAATATCATAAATGAGAATAACACGGCCAATGACAGCGACATCGTTCTTCCCCACTGTACTCTTGCCCTTCTCATAGACTGTATTTGTCACGAGCAGAATTTAGCATTTACTAGCGATGTATGAACTTTATTCTAAATCTAGCTTAAGACAAAAATATGGTTTACCGCATCGCATTATATATATAATGATGTCAACACTCGTAGAATGTGGTCTATGTGAAGACGCACACAATCACTTCCTATCCACAATTATTAAAGAAAGTCGTTCGTACATAAAAAGTATTAACACCAATAGGTACCCATTCCACTCATGGAAACTTACATATTTGACACAAACATAATAGTTTCATAAGACATCCGATTACATGATTCATAATGCACTTTATTTCTATCTGCTTTATGTAGTTCTTCTCATTTTATGTTTTTGTGTCGAATATTTTATGCAGGTATAAAGCAATATGTTATCTCCCATTTCCCGTAGTTGCAGCATGTTTACTAATTACCTGGCCCGAAACTAAGGTGGTCTTAGAAACCTGAATAGCCTAAACCGGGATCTCCAAAATACGGCCCGTGGGCTACACCTGGCCCACGAAAAGATTTTATCCTGCCCCCGGAAAGTTACCATACTGAAAACAAAATATTATTTGGTAATATATTTCCTTTTAAGCATTGTATCCATTAAATAAGGGTACAGTACTCGACTCTTACTTGCTACTTCAGTATAAAACTGCTGTAAACAAGTATAAAACTAAGCAAGAAGATCTCTAAAGCCATTACTGGCCTCTTGATTAGAATAAACGTCATGGGGAGGGGGTCTAGACTTTCTGCCCTGTAATACTGACGGCCTGCCTTTCTTCCAAATTCTTTCAATGTGGCCCTTGATTAAAAAAAGGTTGGAGACCCCTGGCTTAAAGACTACTTATGACGTTGTATTACGAATTATGCAAACATTATAACGCCAAACGTTAGTAATAAGCGATGGCCGTAGTCTTTGGGAACGGATCAGTTGAATATCGAGGTATTAAAATGATTTTGAGGGAGTTAACGACAATTACTTGAATGGCAAATTGAGTTTCTTGCTACCACAATGATAAATGATATTATATCATTAGGATAGGATTATTAATGACTGTTTTAACAGTTGTGTTGAAAAACTATCCAACGCTAGATAATTTGTGTAAGGAAGTTCTGTTAAGCTTGCTTGTAGAAAATAAAGGCGCTATCACTGTTATGGAAAACTTTCATAAAATCAAAATCCCCCCCATAGACGGCCAAAAGAGTCTCAAAGTTGCAAGTTTTACACACAGGAAATATCTTTTAAAAATTATATTTCAAAAGTTTTTAAATTGAAACAACTAGATGGAATATAGTGAGAAATCCAGGCTCACTCACTCGTTGAGGAAACAAGGCTGGTCTAAAACCGAAGGGCCGATTTTGTCCAAGAAACATAGGAAGTAGGAAAGAATTATTTTTATCTTCTTGTATACAAAATTAAAATACACAAATACACAACATACACACACACACACCTACACTCACACACACACACACACACACACACACACACACACACACACACACACATACAAACAAACGTAACCACCCACAACAAATAAAAAAAAAAATATATATATATATATATATATTATTATTATTATCCCAACATCACTAGTAAATGATTATATCTGGGAAATACAATAATAGTGTAAGCACTAACGAATTTATAGCTTTTTATCTAATGTTTTAAATATATATTCCATAAAATAAAAACTATACACATATTTAATAGAATAGTGCGTACTTTATAGATATTTCCTTACATATTTATATATGTTTTGATATTTAAAAAAATATAAACTGTACAGAGCTCTAATTGAATTGGAAGTATTTTATATTTGTTTCAATACTATTTGTACCTTTGTTGTGACATTTATTAGTTAGACATTTATATTTAGTTGTTTGTTATGGAAGTTAATTTTTTGATATCTTGGGTATATTTTACGCTCTTGGGTTGTCCATCATTTAACAAAAGTCAAAATAGCTCACATTGCTGTGAATCGTTTATTGTTATTGTAGTCAGTAATTAGCATAACAAATATCTTATTCATATAATAAAGTCCAGAAAAGATACTAACTCACACGAGGTTCATTCGACTTGAAAAGAAAATACAAGAGTAATTATTGACTTTTAATAATTCTTTAGAAATGAATAAGTAATATAAAGAGATAATCAAAAAGGTGGATAACTTCTAAAATTTAAGATTCTACTCTATTAGTTGTCCTATTGATCATATGGAATATTTTCAACGTAACATAGTTTAACATTGGAACATAGTTTAACATTAGTACAAGAACGGTATTTCGGTTCTAGTAACTAATGCTTAAATGTGTCTGTGTATGAGCGTGTAAATCATATATTTTTGTTTTGTATCAGTTTTTAGAGTTTTTTTTTGCTTGCATAGTTTTAATTGATTTTATAATGCATTTAAATATATTTATTTACACACGTTAATATCTTTATTAATAAGAAACTCGAATCACATTGGTATTAATTAAAATCAAGATAAAAGTAATCGATATCAGGAACACAGTACTCTAGTAAAAACTCCCTGTGATTTAGTGTGTTTGAATAATTTACTTTTTGTATAAAAAGGGCAACGCCGACAGTCTATTTACTCGTCTTTTTGTGGGTTTTACATCACCGTTTTTATTATTGTACTCTAGATTCCACATTGTAGGCTCAATATAAAACCTTAATGCTATATTTGCTGGTATTTTATCCCATGATATCACCAAAGCCAGGACTTATTAAATGTTTTACATTTCCAAACCGATTTTTGTCTTGTCATTTCTATCAATGTTATTTTGTATTGGAAAATTGACTCTTTTGTTTCGCTTTTTATTTTCTAGTGTTAGGCTTGATTTTTCAAAAGACATTTCTTCTATTCGTCCTAAACTGATTAATCTGTTCTACATTTGTAAATTGTTATAAGACTGATGTCTATTAAATTAGATAGTAAAAGGTTTGTATAGCTTTAAAAGATGTATGTACGATAAACTTAACGACTAAAATATTAATAAAATTAACAAGTAATGTAAATAAGAATAGTTATATCCATTTAGTTAATTGTTTAAGGAGGTTTTTGTTGAGTTATACAGGGTACCCGCCAGAGTACAATAGAAACTTCACATGTTATAATTTACAATAGAACTCATAGTCATTGTGTCTTTTGAAGCCATTAAATTCAATAGGTGAGTGTATTTCATTACAATCTCTTTAACCATGAAATGTTATAGTCCTAATATGTAATTTTATTTATATACCACTTTATATAGGAGAGACACAAAGTTTTATTTTAAGTAAGGATAATATGTTAAAGCCTAAATATTTTCAAATGTGGATTATGAGAAGTGATGGGAAAATAAAACATTTATAGACACTGAGAAGTGTTGGTAGATGTGGTTCATAAAAGCGGCATATTGCTACCACATTTCTTCAGAAGAACATTAACAGCTTGATTATATACCTAAAAAAAAATTGATCCTGATAATACGTCTATACAGAATAGTTCATGATAGAAAAGTTCATGATAGAAACAAAAATCATACTTTAATGAATGTGAAAGAAGCTCTGAATGAGAAAAATGAGATAAGCCATGTGAGGGGAATGAGAGTGGAAACAAATTTTATAAAGGGTGAAAGTCCTAAGGAGAGAATACAATTAAATACAGGGAAGATAGCTAACGAAGTTTGAAAATAAATGCAGAAGTAGATTTATAAAATATAAACATACTAAAAGAGGTAAAGGTCAACAAACTTTATTACTGACTTCAAACTTATTCCAACGAAAATAAAGGATCCCTTATGCAATTATTTCTACATTTGCAGTTTTATTAGCCTCTCTTAGTTCATAACGTGCTCTCCTATAGTACGTGCTATTCTCTGATTGATCAATCACTGATCAACTGATAATTTCTTTTCGTCTAAAAAGTTATTGACGCTACACAAAGAAATTAAAAAGAGAAAGAGAAAGAAACCGAGAGTAAGAGGGAGAGAGAGAGAGAAAGAGGCTGCTATTCATAGAAATACACGTTCTCATTACGATAAAAGTACCAATGCGTAAAAACGCGTTCAGGTTGAGCTCCTTAAAATTGACAACGCATGTAAAAGCTTTCCAACTGTAAAAGAGATTCAATCTTACTTTGCAGTATTGAGAATAGATAATACTATGTCATGAACATTTACTAATCGACAATAGATACATCTCTTCCACGAGAAGATATCGCTCCCTCAGTAAAATTGTATTTCATTATTCAATGATAGAGTTTTTTAAATACGTTTTTTGTTGTACTCTACATGTTTCTTGAAATTTAAAAAAAACATTCAGTACGTAGAAAAACGTTCACTACGAGTAGTGAAAGCATTAATATATTAGACCAGCGGTTCTCAACCTGGGGGGCGCGCCCCCTGGGGGGGCGTGGAATAATTCCAGTGGAGGCGTCAACAAATTTTAAAAAAAAATGAATTTGATATTGGACACAAACACACAATCATTGAAATTTCTTTATAGCTTAATAGAGCTATAAAGCTCTATTTCTTTACTCAATAAAATGTAAGTGAGCGTTTGTCCAGGCGTAAGAAACTAGCTGTGACTCAGCATAGCAGGGCTTTTGTTTATTAAAAGCGCAGCGGGGCGTAGTTGCCTTAAGAGAATGATTCCAGTGGAGGTTTTCGAATGGAAATTGAAAAGGCCGTTGAAGCTGCTCACAAAATTGCCTTATTGATAGCTAAAGACAAGAAACCCCACATAATCGGTGAGTCACTCATAAATCCTTGTTTGCTTACTACTTGTAGTACTGTGCTCGGTAAAGACAGCTACAATAAAGTTGCCAAAATTTCTTTATCTAACGATACAGTCAAACTTAGAATTTATGACATGGCTATTGATTTGAAAAATCAACTGGTGCAAAAGCTAAAAAACTCCCCATTCTTTGCATTGCAGTGCGATGAAATAACAGACATTTCAAAAACAAGTGCAGTTGTTGTTTTACTGTAGATATATAGATGAAAAGAAATTCCTTGAAGAAATACTGTTCTCAAAAAATCTTTAAACAACAACTAAAGCAGTCGATATACTTTCTTCTTTTCAAACATTTTTAGAAGCTAAGGAACTTCCTGGGAGAGAGGTATTGGAATACGTACTGATGGAGCTGAAGCTTTGACAGGTTGCCGATCAGGATTTATTGAATTGCCTAAGAAGAAAACCCTAAAATAATTGGATCCCATTGTATCATCCACAGACAACCTTTGGTTTACCAGACTCTCCCTGAATCACTTAACGCTGCTTTGAACTTAGCAGTTAAAGTAGTGAATCACGTCAAATCCAGTGCTTTAAACACCAGACTTTTTTAAGTGTTGTGTCAAGAACTGAACAGTGATCAAGAAACACTTATCTTTAACACCGAAGTTCGTTGGTTGTCCAAAGGTAATATGCTTGCAAGATTGTTCAACTTGAAATCAGAAGTTTTAATCTTTTTGATGAGTTCAAGTGAAGAACTGTACAAGAAATTTACAGATTACAAATTTATCTTTTACCTAGCATATTTGTCAGACTTTTTCGAAACAATAAATCTTCTGAACCTAAAGCTACAAGGTCAGAAAAGTACTTTGAAGAACTATGATTCAATTAAGAGTTTTGCTGAGTAGATGGGTCTTTGGCAACGCCTCCTGCACATTTCGCAGCCGAACTTTTCTTCCTTTCCAAAATTAAACAACCTCCTCGATGGTACCCAAAATCTTCCAAAAGACCTAGTAAATGAAATGAAGGACCTAATATCTGAGCATTTGTTGTCTCTGAAGAACAAAATCGGAGCCTATTTCCCAGATATAAGCTCGGAAAACTGGGAAGTCAAGTTAACAAGAGACCCCTTTCAAATCAACATGGATATACTTCCTGATCACATTTAAGAACAAATAATTGACTTGCAATGTGATTCCAAAGCTAAATTGGATTTCCCATACATGGATCTCGAAGATTTCTGGCTACTATATATTCCTGTTTACCCAGAAGTAGCAATGGAGGCAGTTAAGTTGCTTGTACAATTTTCATCAACTTATCTATGCGAGACAGGATTTCCAGCCCTGGCTAATATAAAATCTAAATATCAAGCCAGACTAGATGTGAAAAGTGACCTGCGGTGTTCTTTGTAAAAATTTAATCCAAACATACAAAAAATAGTTAACGAGAAACAGTGCCAGCCCTCACACTAGCCCTACAAAAGTAGCGAACATTTTTCTGGTTACATTATTGATATTTTGTTGTGATTTTTTCGATGATTTGTGTAAATAAAATTTTGTATTTTAGCAAATATGATTGTATATTTTTTACCCTTACTAGAGTATGTCTAGCCTAAGTTCAAAGTCATTTTACTCAAACATAATATAAGTAAATTTATCATATATAAGTATAAATTAACTTAATCCGTAAAGGGAGGCGTGACCTCACACCAAAGTGTGAAGCGGAGCTTAGAGCCTAAAAGGTTGAGAACCCCTGTATTAGACTATTGTAAATTAGCCGTTTTTACATTTTGTTTTGTAATGGTATTAATTTTGAAAATATACCTTTAATAATAAAAGAAAGCTGCATTTTTTCATTAAAGATTTAGTGTATAAATAAATAAGAGGAAACTAAGATTAATTAAGAAAATAAAACACTAAACTTTACTTTTTTTTAAAATGAGGCAATTAAACTATATCATAATAAATAATTTAATAAAATATACCAACCTAAAACAGATTGACTTAGTTAAGAAAATGTATATAAGAGTACTTATATGGTAGTGAACAATAAAGAATCTTAATTTTCCATGAACTCAGTCAAAACTGATGAAGGTTCCATAAAGAGTATGTTACTAATTTACCATCTTGAGAGATTTTTTTTCTGTGAAAAGTAATCTCATCCAAATTCTTTATCTCATTTATTTCTTTAAGTGTAAAGTTTGTAGGTCGGGCTTTGGACAGAGCTCGAAGTATGATTGATCGATTTGAGTTAAAATGTATTAATAGTTCCATGTACGTCCCACTTAACGTATTGCGAGGCTGAAATCGATTCCTTCCTTTTCATATCCTCTTGAATTTTCTAATTAATAAAGATTAAAATGGAAGTATAAGACTTATCATGAACACTGTATTAGGTATAAATCTGTCTAATTTCAATATTTTATCTGGTTGTTCTTCATAAATATATTTTTTATATCCTTATATACATTTTTTCTTTAAATTTTATATCATACGCCTTGGGAGTTCACAGCACAGTTTTTATAAGTTATTCATATTTGTTTGTATTAACTACAACACAGTAATTAATAACTTTATTTTAGCCTAAAACTTCAAAATTATTTATTGGAACTTAATTGCTATGATTTTCGGCTCTAAATTATTTCGCTATTATTCATGACACAATTTGTTCCATGTTTAGTTTAACTTTATCTTATAATCATATATTTATTATGTATTCTACAGTGTTTTAGCTATAACAATTGTTCGCTCTTCAAGTGTATTGCCCCACATTAATTATTTTATTTATGGGTTCATAGGTATAAACAAATAAAATGCAGCTCTTTATTTGTAATTAGGAACGCAAATGTGTTTGTTACAGTGTATTGATAAATATAACTAATAAATATAACAATAACCTAAAGATATAGTTATAACACAGTGGTGTTTGGAGATACTCAACACAGATGGAGATATTCTCACTACATTATCAGTTCCTTCTACATATAAAGACCTTCAACATATCGAATGGCGAAAATTGATGGCCAGTGTTGTTCAGTACTTGACGAAATATTCAATTTTTCATTGTTTTTTTCAAGTGACTAAAACTGTTTACCAAAATTGAAGTATAAAATAATATTTCGCACGTACACTCAGATATGAGGTATCAAATGGGGATATAATCTAGTTTTAGTGGTTTGGCTTAGTAAAACATTTTTAGAGTAGCTGAAGTAATTAAGAATATGTTAGAATTAACGAAAAATATCAACAATTTAGGTAATAAAGAAAGAAGAAATTTAATTTTTAATTTTATTTTACAAATTTACTATTGTTTAAAATATAAAAATATTGATAATTTTTCATATTTACCTAATATCTAGGTTATGATCAAGGTCCCATTAAGTGTGGCCTTTTATATTGTATACCCTCTACAATAGAAATATGCCTAAGGTAAGATGAAAAACGTGTTTTTAGTTGACTGTATTTGATTGGGTATAAATGATGAAAACCAACAGGTATATGCTAATATATAACATATCATAATCAAATTTAGTCTGTATATAGTTTAATTTATGCTGGGAGTATCATTTTATGTTTATTGTCTTGAGCTTTTTCCTAGCCTCATCTGTGACCATTCGTACTTCTTTTATCATATTTTGTATAAAAGGATTCGTGGGTGTGTTGAAGAGAGCTGGTAACTGTACTACGTTAATGTGCCTCTATGACATTTGGTTTTCTGTACTTTTGGGTAAAGATTTTGCCTGTTATTTGTTATATCAAAGAATTTAACACAGTAAGTCCGATTCATAAGCGCTTATACAGCAATAGAAATGGAAAATAACAATCCTATATTAAACAATTAAAATTATACAAAACAACTAAAACTTTAGTTTTATTATAAAACTATTATCTAACTACCAATATAATTATAGATAGTCTCATTTGTTTAAAGAAATTTAATATTCGAAGAGAGAAACTATAATGAAACATCCACATTTACGCTGTAAGTTTAAACCAAATCCGGAAAATGTGTTCCATATTTTGGAGTGATTCTGAGCAATCATTTTGACTTCTGATTACAAAATGTAATTTGAGCTCGCTTATATGGCGTTTTCAAAATAATATATATAAAACATCATTTTCGTTACAGCACTACTCCACATCCCTGAAGTAAAATTTTCCGTGGGTTGTATCAGTTAAAACTTCACCGTTATGTCCTCCAGCTCTCATCTCACCTCAACTACCCTTCTAAATTGCAAACAATATTCTGAATTTGTTGTTTATTGAAATTAGAAATAATAAAAGTGATAAAAATATTGTGATAACGTTGGAACTATGTTGTCTGGACTTTATAACATGGAATATTACTTACCATGTTATGAATAAAATATGCCATTTCACTTTATACTCTATCCTTCACAGATTTGGTGACAACACAGCACCCTGACGGGTACTTTAACGTAGATAAAACTACCTATATTTGCATTTGTAAATATATATATATATATATATATATTTAAACATGCAAATATAGGTAGTTATATATTTAAAAAATAAAACTGTGATCGTGGTTGCGTGATTACCTGTACTAAATAAACAAATGTTGATTAATTATAAGACCCAAAAGGACACTTACCACCAAATGAAATCGACAATTCTTTTTTACTTTGGAGATACCAAGGTAGTGTTTCAATAACATATTTTTTTAATTTCAATAGTTGTAAAAATAAATCAGAATCACTTTCTGAAATATTTTACTGAACATTTTCAAAGTTTTACTAAATCGTTTTATTTCTAACGTTAAAGGAATAAATTAGGTAAACCTTTACTTTTATCACGAACACTATGTCGCTCTTCCAACACTAAATAGCCTAATTTGACATTTTGGTAATTGCAAGTAACGCATTCACATTTATTTAGCAGTATATATCGCACTGTTCTCCTATATCTCATTAGTAACGGGTTTATCGCTTGGTTGCCTCGTTACAACAGGACGGATGACTGGATTATACCCAACTGTGTTCTTATAACTTACTTTTTAACATTGTATATGATATATATTAAACAATTTTATGAAAATTATTTTTAATCTATTTGAATCAAGGTAATTAAAAGCAATGTATGGGAATTATTTCTTGCAATATTTGGTGTATATAGACAGTTTTGTTTGGGTATTGTTTTAAACTAGGCGTCAATGTTATACAGTATTTATTCACTGATAGTTTAGATACTATGATCAACTTTCTATGATCTGTACAGAATACTGTAATATATACCTACAGATAACTTATTCCCCTCGTAAAAACTTAATCAAGTTGAGTATATGTGTTATTCTACAAATAATTACCGAACGACTGTCGTTTATTATTATTATTTTTGAAAATGTATAGTCTCTTTTAATCATTACAAGCTATTGATAATAAGCGCAGCTATATAAACGCAGCTTTCGGTTCATTAAATTTCGTTGAATTATGTCGGACTCATAACCTGTTAAATTATCTCCGAATATTGATATGTTTTTTTTTCAATTTTGAACAACCTAAACATGTGTCCAGGCACTTCAAACCATAAAAATTACTGAAACAAAACTATACAATTCAATATATTGTAACTCCTTGAAATAATTATAACCGTTTCATTTTAATAATAATCAACACATGAATGACTGATTTTATATTTTCTAAAAATAACAAAAAGTTGGTTGACGATATTTTACCGATATCTTATTTAAGAATGTATAAACGCCTCTTGTTTATATAAAAAACATTATTTGGAATAAACTCGTGATTAAACACAAAAAAGGATAAGAAAAAAAAATATAATTTTTATCACCTTTATTATTTTATTTTTATTTTAAACTACTTAACTAAGTGAATACGTAATTGCTTACTTGCTGACGCGTTTCAAAACGATCGTTCCTTTTACGAAGCTAACCCTCTACTGGCGGCTTTTGGCTGTTTACAAACTGTATGACAGCGTTGGATTTATGACAGTGGGTGAGGTGTCGGCGTCTTGCGTGATGAATTCAAAAAGGCTATTGGCTTCAAAGTGTGTGTGGTCGTTTAATATATTTTCCCTGTCTGTTGCGTAGTGTTTATAGATTTCATATTATTCTAAGGTTGTTAGTTTTGTACTCTGTTTTAATGTTTGTAGAATATTTAAATTAGTGCGTATGTCGGTATGTATGTGTTGGGTGTTATTTAGATGTTTTGCTAAGCTGGATTTAGGGTTTGTTTGTTTTGCTTGGGTAATGTGTTCATCGAAGCGAGTACAGAATGACCAGCCGGTTTGGCCGATTTAATATTTGGGACAATCGTTTCAAGTTAATTTGTAAATACCTGAGAGTTTGTATATGTCAGTTTCTTTTTGAAAAAAATGTATATGTTTCCTAGAGTGTTTGTTGTTTAGTAGGATATTTGGTAATGGAGTTTTTTGAATGTGGAGGCTATTTTGTGTGTGTTTGTATTGTGGTAGGTGAGGGATATGTATTTGTTGTTTTTTGTGTGGTGTGTTTTTGTGGCTGTTTGATGGCGTTTATGTTTTATTTTCCTGAGTATGTTGTCTATGAGTGTGTGTTTGTAGCCGTTTTGTTGAGCGATGTATTTTATGGTATTAAGTTCTTCGTCGTAGTCTTTCTGTAACATTGGTATATTTTTTTTGGCGGTGTAACATATGATTAAATGCAGTGCATTTAGTATTATTAAATGCAGTCATATCTGTAGTTGTTGGTTTGCTGTATATTTTGAAATTGTATCTAGTGTTGTGTTTGGTGATAGTAAGATCTAGAAAGTTTATTCTATTGGTTCCTTCTAATTCGAGAGTAAATGCTAGAACCTATTGAATATGGTAAATAGTAGTAAAATATAATACTATTAGATGAACATTTTAGTTCAATTTTTTGAAGCATATATAATTGGGGATAGTGTTAACCATTGACAACCTTCCAATTCAAGTGTACATGACTTCATTCCAGCCAACTCTATATAGTACTTACCCTATTTTCGATCCTTGTAAGTAATTTTATGCCATTTGTATGCATTTCCCCCATAGACGTATTTTGTGATGGACTGTATAATAACATGTACTATCAAAATACAATTATTGCGTCTTTCAATGCGTCCTTTCAGTACATAAACCTAAGCAAAACCAACTCCGTAATTACCCTAATTATACCCATTGTTATATAGGCCTACTTTAATTACATTGAATACCTTCAAGGTATTTTATTGTATCTGTCTTTGTTTTCCCATAGTGTGTTTTAAATTTAAAATTATATTATGACATTTTTTCAAAATGGATTTTCTATTTATATAATTTTTGGCTGGGTTTTATCATTTATGCAGTTTGCATTGTCGTTAAAAGATCTCAATGTTTGACAAAGTTTTCTGCATGTATTAGACATTGAATTGCACGAGTAAACTGTAAAACCGTAGTCATATACAACTGAATTATAGCGAGTTAAACAGTGTTACTCCTTGACTTTGCTCAAGGTAACCTCAAACGCATATTCAAAACTCTAAAACCAAAGTGGTTCAAGTCCTACATAGTATCGACATGAAAAGAGATATATATGCACAGAAAGCAAATCTGTTAACCATACACAGTCTTGCACATTTAAAATTCATAATACTTTGACGATAAGATGTATCAATATCCATAGACTATGCCATCAAAAACCTTTCCATGAGTAATGTGTACAGTAACACACCTAATGATAAAATAAGGCTCCAAATTAAAAAACCTTAGCTAAAAAAATTATAAGACAGTTTGTAACAAATAACAAAGTTAATATAACACACATCAGAAACACACAAAATGAGTTTCCAAGCGCCATGTAGGTAAAGGCTAAATTATATTTTCATATACAGACTGATAAATCAGATTGTACTAAGCATATACGAATTCCAGATTGGAAACACAGGCGTCATGTTTAAGCAAATATCCATAATCCACACATACCTAATTCAAAACGACATGTAGACTACTTACTAATTAGCTTCTCAAGCAAGTTAAGCTTCTCGTTATAATACGTAATATGATTGCGCTGATATGACGGTTTCAAACAAAAATTATATCAACATCATATAACATAAATATACAAAATTGTTTCTTTGCAGCACCACCTAAATCCCTTGGGTATTGTTTTACGGGGGTATTTGTGAAATATGTCTTCACTGTAGTACGCTCCCCCACGTTTTCCTACTCCTCCTAATTGTATAAAGTATTATGAATTTATTTTTGAATTAAAGTAGAAATATTGAAAATTACATAAATTTGATAAAAAAAATACATGTGTTTAGTTTTACATTACAACTCGTACGATTCTTATTTAAAAAATTTATATACCTGACAAATTATACTATTTGTACTTAATTAGTTTTTAAGAAATTTACGATACTATAAAACTTATAATTGTTTATCTAAAATCTATAAAATACAACTATTTGACTACTGCAATAAATGCATTTATTGTACGGCTGCTTGGATTTCTTGTATATTTTGAAATGTATATTATTGTGTTCTTGAACAATAATTTAAATTCTTAATAAAAAATTTACCAAGCTTTCAACAATTCACATACACAAACATACTAGCACACTCTCTCTCACACACACACACACATGTATATATATATATATAAATTTACTCATCTTAATTTCTGTTAGGAATATTTTTATGTTTGAGTACATTTTTCGGCCTTTCCTAACTTTTCAATATTTTTTTTGTTGACGCGTTATTAAAGAAAAACTACAAGAACAGAGTAAAAATAAGGATTTTAATAACGAAATTGTTAAATCACTGAGGATAATTTTCGACCAAAACCAATTTAAGTTTAACAATGAAATATATAAACCAAAAGACGGCCTAGGGATCGGTAGCCTATTATCTGGAATACTAAGCGAGTTTTCATACAAGAATTAGAAGAAAGAATAATAACAAAAAATACTAGACAAATTCGATTGTTTAGAATATACGAGATATGTAGATGATTCGCTATTAATAGTTAAAGAAACTGAAGGAAAGAAAAGATATTCTATATTAAAAGAAATCAACTATATACATCATAATTTAAAATTCACGATGGAAAAGGAGAATAATGGTATTTTAAATTTCCTAGATTTAAAACTAAAAGAAGACGAGAAAAAATAGAATGTGGTATTTTTAAAGAAAAGATACATAAACGGATAACTTTATTAACGCAAAATCGATCCACCCACAAGAACATAAATTACGCATTTAGGCATTTTTTAAAAGATTATTAGATATGCCGCTTAAGAAAAAAAGAATACAAAGAAGAACTGAATATTATATTTCAAATTGCTAAGATTAATGGATACAACAAAGAAACAATAAGAAAGGTATTTAGAAAAATTAGGGTAAGAGGAAATCAAATAAAAAGTCCCACAAAGGAAATAGAGAGAAAGAAATGGCCTAAATTTACATATACAGGAAAATAATTTTATGAATTAAAAAAATTTTTCAAGAAATAAAATGTAGAAGTTGGAAGAAAACTAACAACACATTAAAGAATAAAGTGTAATATAGAGAGTTTAAATAAGTTTAGTAAAAACAGAGTTTATAAAATGCAATGTAATTGCAAAGCAACTTACATAGGAAAAACAGGACGAAAATTTGAAACCAGATATAAAAAGCATGATAGGTCGTTTAAATTTGAGAAAAATGATTCCAATAATGCTACCCATTAGATTGAAGAGGGCCACACACCGCAAGAAATGAAAATAACAATGAACATTTTACATTATGGTAATAAAGGAAGACGTTTAAATAATTTAGATATTTATAAAGCTATGTTGAAAAAGGAAAATATAATAAACGAGAAAATGAATACACAGTCGAACGTTATATTTAAAAGTTTAAAATTATTAATTAGGTGGACTCAAGAAGCAAGAGTAGTGTATAGGGCTTCCTATAAACAGGAAGTGAGATCTGAAAGTGGTGAGGGCGTGGCTAACGATATATAAAGACGAGCTCAAAAGTTGGGCGACATGTTGACCTACTGAAGTTTTGAAAATGGAGATAATCCGAAACGCGTCAACAAAAGAGAATATTGAAAGAGGAAGAAAGAGATATGTTTTAGCGGAGTTAAGTATTGCTTATATTTGTGAGAAGCTAATCGATATCTTCATTTTACTGTGCAGTTTATGTGGTTTGTCCCAGTATTAGTAGCTATTAAATATTTTAACCTACTACACAGTTCATCTGGGTTTTCCCTATATTAGTAGCTAACATATATTTTAACCTACTTCGTAGTTCGTCTGGATTTTCCCTATATTAGTAGTTAACAAATATTTTAACCTACTTTACAGTTCATTTGGATTTTTCCAATATTAGTAGTTAAGAAATATCTTAATATACTGTACAGTTCATCTGGTTTGTCTCAATATTCCTATCTTCTAGAAACGAAAAAAGAGTTTTACTTTTGGCGGAAAAATTATACCGTTAAATTGTGTGAATCTAATGGATATCTTCTTTTCCTGGTAAGTTAATCTGATTTGTTCCAATAATAGTATTTTCTAGCAACAACAGCTTTCATTCGACGGAAACAATTGTTGCATATAGTTTTATCTTTATTATTTGTCGGAGATGTTTTCTTACCTAGGTTTTGGCCGTTTTTCCACTCGGGCTTAAAATTTTAAATATTCTCTTGTAAACGTTTAGATATTTATCTCTCATAACGATTATTCATTTACTCATATTGAATTAATTAGAACAAATCTTTTGCTCCTAGTAATTTTTACGTCGACTATTATTTTATTTCCCTCAATAAACTAAAACCTTCCCTCAATAAAACCTTATGTAATATACGGCAATGGAACATTGCCTCAACTATCCTAAGAACGAATATGTGATCTATATTTAGTGTCCTGGGCTTATATTTAACCATTCGCAACATATAGTCAGGCTTGGCGGACGTGAATTATACTCAGTCCATGCAGCAGATGTATTTGTGCTTTCAGGGGTAGACAGTAAGCCGATTATAAAGGGGAGGGGGGAGGAATATTATTTCATTTGGGTGGGCTGGATTTTCGATGTGTTAGACAGTTGCGTTAACTCTAATGTAGAAATATACTTCGATAGGAGTATATATTTAGTCAACGATTAAAACAGTCTTTCTAGACGTAGTTATATAATATTCTTTAATTACATAATCTCTAAGAATGCCAGCATCACTTTTTTATTGCGGTTACAGATACTTAGCTGTATCTTTGGACCCAATTGACTGTAACTTAGGGCTAAATCCTTATCGAGCACTCAGTACCAAGCAAAACCATTCATTCCATCCTTTAATATCCTAATTTTATAAAAGCAGGAAACGTAATATCCGGTGTAACCTAATTGGGTAAAGACAATTGGTATTCAGTTCATCACATTTTTAGAAACACTAGTTTATTGCGGGGGGGGTTGTAGGATTTTCCTGAAGAAGGGGCAAGAGGAAAAGTTTTCATAAGATAAAAAAGTACCATGTTATTTGCTATAGTAACAGTACACATTTATTTGGGTTTAACTTGGAATGTCCTTTTTATAAATCTAAGCTTCAGAGAGTATTTTGTTCTGTCCACAGATGAATTCACCGTCGGCTTATTAGCTTTAACACGCGCTAGATTGGGGCTCATGTAAAAAACCAATCTACATCGTCATGTCAGCGCATCGTAAAATACGTTTCATCTTACTGCTTTGAAGACTGTCGCTTTCGATTACATGTATATCATTATGAGGAAGAAAATGTTTCATTTCAATTCGAGACCAAGAATAACTATCTTGTGTTGTGAGTTCGAGCGCCATATGCTCTGATAGTTTGATGCATGTTTTGGATAGGCGTTTGGAATCAGCTGTATTTATTTACTTAGAAGTATAGACGTAAGCAAAATTGTTGTAATGAGTCGAGGGCACTGTCGCAAACATTTCAGATCCAACGGCATGAGAAGAATAAACATGAGTAACAACGAAAGTTGTAATAATCACATATAATTTCATTAATAATTAAACTCTTAATAAACCAACTAAGTTTTAAATGTTGATAATATATTCTTTAATCTTTGTAAATGTATGGTTAAGAAGTTATATTTGTTCCCATTAATTGAATTATCTGGAAGAACTGCTCGTATAGGCTACTATTTTTTTATAATATTATATTTGCAGTGTGATGGAAATTGTAGTTCATAACTCATACCTAAAGTGTTTTCTGGTCTTTAGGGGCTGGGCTTACGGGTTTCTCGTAAAACAAGATAAAACTCCCTGAAAAGGGAATTTTCGATACTACTTATGAACTATATACTGTTCTTTTACTATGCTGTTAAACCAATTAACACCTTGAAAAATAATTATTGAACCCCCTCATCGTTTGGACTTGGACATTCTTGAAATAGACATTAAGAAAATGAAAGGCTGACGAGTCAAAAATAAGAATTTTTTTCTAAAAGCATATTTTATTATTTAGAGATTTTTAGGACACATAAATTTTCAGATCACACTCAGTTGGATATTATGTCAAATAAAATATATGTTGAAAGAAAATTTCAAGAAGGTAAAATTTCGAATATAATACATTAGCTGGGGTGACTTGTAAGGTTAGGAATAATATTTAAAGTGTTTCATTGTTAAAAAATTGGTATTTTCTGCGTCCAGTCATATATTGTAAGCAAAGTGTTTCTTTGAGTCGAGGTTAAAGCGCAAGGGAAATAAAATCAGACGATGGTTGTCATTAGAAAAATTAGGAATGACTAAACGTTTAACAAACAATATCCCGGAATCGTTTGCAATAAAAAAAATAGAACACCAAGCTGATGGAATAAAATAGAGACGATTGTACAATTTCTATGTAATTGTGAGCCAAAGTGGAAAGCAGAGATATTTGTCTGAGCTACGAAATTACATTACGACAAATACAACATATGTTGAGAAAGTAGGGTACATTTATAAAATGTAGGATTGAATATAGACCAGGTTGCAAATAGACGAAGTTAAACTAAGACAATTTCTAACTGAACCAACACGAAACAAGAACATAGAATAATATATCATCTAGAAAGTTGCTTCAAGACTAATATAATATGTATGGTGAAACATGTAAGTGTATGTAAGTGTAGGGTAGTAAACATGCTGATACATTGTATTAAGACAACTGAGGTTCATGCTGAGGCAATATAAATGATAAAAAGTAATAATGAATGTATAGTTTCAATTGAAACAAGTACAGGTTATATTAAAAAAAGTGGTTGGCAGAAAATTTAGTTATATGATTGCTTATAATAACCTGAATATCTTTTCACTTATATTGTAAGAAAAGAGGAATATATCAGTTTGGAAGTTACCTTAGAGCGAATAGAATGTATGGTGAGAATAAGAAGAAGGTAGGAAACATATATTTACATATTATTTTAATAATTTAATATATCTATGCCGAAACAAAGTAAAAGGCTAAGGATAAATAATTAACGTATCTTAAGTTCTATTATAAAAATTGACTATATGTTCAGATAAAGTAGTGGGAAGAGAAGGTTATAGTCAGTGATGCCTTATGAGAATCAGACTACCTTCTGTCAAAAGGTGTGAGACTGAGAAAATACTTAAAAAGCAACGTTGCCTTAATATAATTTGGCTTTTGGGCCCAAATTGGGTTCCAAATCATATGATATGTGGGTAGGTCTCACAAGAGAAGATAAACGTATCGCTGAGACAAGAGGAAAAGGCTTTGAGAAGGTAACAGATGATAGGTTATTAAATTGAATCAAATTTAACATATATTCAGACCATTTAGTAAACTGTGAAGAAGAGGGTTAGAAGCATTGTTATACTCTTGGCAATGAAAATAAATGCATATACATTACATTTCAATTAATAATTATTTTGAAAACTAATTATTAAAATCTAATAATTTGAAAATCGTGGGATAAATTTCAGAAGTGCATAATGTGTCTTTCTTGATGAGTTAATATGAACTTCGAATATTTCAATTTTATAAATATATATGATATATGGGATTTTATTATATAATTAACTCTACTTTGGATTAATGTTGTTTTAAACGCCGACGTCTTCAAAAACCTACATCCGTATATTGCCAGTGAGTAATCTACCGTTACCTTACTATGGAATAGATTGATTGTCAGAACACTGATGTAATCTCTGACCGTCAATTATTCAGTCAGAAACAAAATTACCAACAGTGGAAATGGTGTTTTATGTTACACACTTTATTTACACTGGAAGTGACTGACATTTTTCGATGTTAATTTCACTACAAGAAACTGTTGACAACCCTGTATTACATTATATGAAAACAAATTATCATTTTTATTTTGGTTTTGAAATTACACCTAATTTTAAACTGGCTCTACGTTTAACCAATGTTGACAAAAACAAAATTTGAACGTTAAACGTAGTAAATATTGACAAACCAAAACACAATTGTTAACAACAAACTTAGAATAAAAACAAAAGGTAACCCAAACATGAAATATATTTGAAAGTGGACACGTTTAGGAGAATTTAAATTTTTTAAAAATCGACAATTTATAGCAGTTGTGAGGAAAATTCAGTTTTTGGTTAGTTGGAGGTAAACATGAACTTAGTAAAACACTATATGGAAACACATTATCCCTAACAACAAACTACCCACACAGCCCTAGAGCATTAGAACTGAATATAGATAGCATATGCTCATCACGTATTTAATAAGGTATTTCATTCAGTCTTGAAGACAATGGTGAGTCATGCAATTTGCTTTAAATCAAACTTTGTGATATTGATCAAACACGTAAGGGGTTTTACAACCTCACCACGTTGCTCCATTTACCAATAATAGTTAAAAAAATAATAATTTATAAACATTACATCTTTAAACTTGTTTATCTAAATTAAGTAATTTACAATGCAAATATCAATTCGTTATACATTTAAAGTGTAGTGCAGTATCGCCCACTTAAAAATGTTTTTCTAATAGCTCTAATATTTATATTGTAACATCACTCTTAAGTATCTTTGAATGCTATTATTCCTTATTAGGAATTTTACAACTTTACAAAATAAACATAAAATGTTAATAACTTTTTTTTCATCAGTCTTTTATCGTGATTTTCGGCTTTCGTCTGGGAGAATAAATGTTACAAAAAAAGGTTAATGAATAAATCAAATAAAAACTAAAGATAACGCGAATATATCCTGAGAGGAGTAGGTAGGAGTTGAGCAGGTAGTTTTTCTTCCACTACAAACAGAAGAAAGATTGAGTGTTAAAGACAATAAAATAAACTTTTAAATGCAAGCTGGAAGTAGACTGTTCAGAGACAGCACTGACCGATTATAAGACGATAACGAGAAAAATGGTGGTTGAAAAAATAAAATATTAATACAATCAAACATGATCGTCGGTAAATAAAATTACATAAAAATAAAACATGTTTTGAAAAATCAATGAAAAAAAGGCTATTAATATATTTAAAAAAAGTGTTTAAATTTTAAGAGTAGGATATTACAGGTATTTCAAGCATTAGATACTACTGATGTGATAGTTTTTGTTAAATTTATTATTATTGTGAACAATTGTATATTTAATAACACTTTATAAATACTAACCTTGTTCATGTTAAACAGGAGGTGCCTGATACGCATGTGTAACTAGTGATTTTTTTATCTCTTAAATGCTAACCAACATATGCATTTATTGCTATATCATGAGTTGGGTGATGTGGATGATAACCCTCTAATACGTTTGCACATCACTGTATACACTGATAATGTACGATACTTAATACATATTACCTGGATTTACAACTACAGGTAAATGTGCGTGGTCGTGATGTAAGCTTTTAATTCATTACAAAACTAGATATTCAGTTATGTGTAATTGTAAATATATCGCTAAACATCTATCGTTATTTTTGGTGCCTAATAGCGATAAATGCAATTTCATCATTATTGTATATTGGTAGGTAGAGGCCTGGTGATTATATACACGGATAAATTATGTGTAGATTAGGAACTCAACATTTTTCTAAAGATAGGTGACTGGCTGCCATTTTAGTCAACAGATCTACCTAAAGTGTCCAAGCTTGACAGTCATACGTATCTAAGCTGAAAATTTCAAAACCTGCAACTAGTCACATGCATCCAAGCTAAAAAAATTTCATATCAAGCCATAAGCTTCTCAGATAGCCACGTATTTTCTAAAGTAGACAGGTTACCAAGATAGATACAACTTCAACTAATAAAAACTTCCAAATAGTCACATCCCTCTGTTATATAGTTTGTTCATGCTAGTCACGTGTCTTTAGACATGTCATATATCTCTTAAGTAGCAATAAATGACCAAGCTTAATGCGTTTTACGTAGCTAAACACATGTCTAACTAGAGACGTGACTTTAATCTCTAAAATTGTCTCTAACTTATTGCCTACGAGATACAGTAGTTGTATGTCTCCAAGCTGGCTACATTCGTCAGCTAGTCGTATGCCACGAATATTTTCGCTTGTTTCAAATTTAGAAATATAGAAACATGTATAAGATAATCAAGCGTCTCCAACCTTGTGATGGGTCTCTCAATGATAGGAATTTCCAAACTAGCCACATATACCTGACCCAGGTATATGTCTGCAAACTAGTCACATATCTTTTAGATATACATATGTGCACAATAATAGACATGGCACTTAAGAATTGAAAGTCTGAGATGTAGGTGAGCATACCAAGTAAAGGAAATATTACCAATGAATGCCAGATTAAACCAATAATACATTGACAATTCATATTTCCGCTTAGTAAGTCTGTAATACAATGGTACGGCTTTAAAAGTCAGGCGAGGATTCGAAGTTACTCGAGCCAAAAGTGTATCTAACGTTCATATGTCTTCAAGAGAAGCCTCTTTACGAAATGCAAAATTTCCCCCTAATAGTTTATTCAGTTTTTTCTATCGGACCTCGTTACAAAGGCCACATTGAGATGTGGCATAGCTATGATAGCCCGTTACAGAATCGATGGAGGACTTGTGAGCCTAATAACTCCTTTAAAAACAGTCGTCATTCAAACAGATGTATGTAAAAGCTCACTATATATTGCGCCTACATGTACCATAACCATCTTAACTCCGAATAACTATCTCCAACTCGAGTAGTTGACATATTATACCTATTAACTACTCTCGTAATATTGTTAGATGATTTTAATGCTCACCATTTCTCTTGATAATCTACAAAATGCAGGTCTCGAGGACTATTGGTGTATATGGCATGAATAGTACTGCATTTATCTACTCTTAATGACGGTTCTCCTACTTATTTAACATCTACTGATGGATGGACAGCTGTTAAAGTAGTAGCTATTGTTTTGCAATCCTCTTTTGGCTACTATATACACGTTGTCGGTATTTGAAACTTATTATTGCTGGGATCATGTACCAATAAAGATCAATTTATGAGACTGCTCATCGCCGTTGGATTTTAGAACAAAATAAACTTGCTCGCTTTTTTGAATTATGTTGTAAAAGATCAATTTATGTGATTGCTCTTTCTCTTATGCTGAGCATCTCCGTTGGATTATAGGAAAAACCAACTTGCTCGCTTTTGTAAAATATGTTTTATTATCTCAGTCGACAAAGAAGGATTTTTCACTAGCTTCTGATTGTATTGTATACTCTATGAATAAACATTTATAATCAATGGAGAAACTAGTTCTACTTTGAATATGCAATCGTTAGTTTAAGGAATAAAGATGTATTTTTTTTACAATTGTCATCCGGCCCCTTCTAAAACTTAAAAATAACAACTAATAACTGTATCAGCCTCATTCTGTTTTTATCACTTCAAGGACACAATATTATGGTTGAGGTATTTACGCAGGCTTTTAGCCCACAATGAGTTTGGTGATCCTTATAAGTAGAAAAAAGAAGAACGGTATTCCGAAAGTAGTTATGTTTTACAATTTATAAAACCAATTTCCAATTTTAAAAAATCAAACATATAACTAATATTAATGTTTATTTAGGCACTCGAATTATATTTGTATTAAATGAGAAAAGGTTTGATATTGAGTGAAAGATATTTATTTCAATAATGAATCTAGTTACCGAGACTTTGCAATTGTAAAATAAATATGTTTGTTTCAATGACGACCGTTTTCTTATTTATTAGATATATTGTTTTCGTTTTTTCTTAAGAACAACTGTTCATGTAACTTTATAATCTGTCATAGAATGGAAAATGGATTTATATACTTTCTCATCCAAATGCCTAAAATTGAATTTTTATAAAAATATGTTATGAGAAGTATTTCGCATTTTTTAGTGTTATCTACTACATGCTCATAAAATCTTCTGAGCTTATTAGTAGCTACTAAGAATCAGTGAAATAAATAAATATAAGTAATGGAGGAGTTTTTCTTAATTTGTTTTCTATGAAAATTATTTATTATCACATAAATGAATTCCTCGAAAAGGTGTCACCAAAATAAAAGTTAATTGAAATGTTCCATTTTCCTGGAAGAAGGGGGGCCTTGAGATATTATAAAGTTGACAGTAGTCTACTATAAGAGAAAATTGAAGATGATTCTAAGAATTTTCCTTGAATGCACTTCTACCAAAAAGAAGGTACACCTTATAAAATCTACTTCGTTCTTGATTGTAAAATAAAAGAAAATATTATGAGTATTCTTTGTTATTAATTCCTCCCTTAAGTCAAATATGACTTATAAGCTCTAGTTAATTTAATTTAAATAATTTTAAAAATTAATAAGAATACATCTTTCCTTTTAAGATTGAAACTTAAAGTTTCGGTAAATAAAACAAAAAAAACAAATACTTTATTAAAATAAATGTTTAAACTATTATGTAAATGTAAGTATATATCAACATAATGTTTTGATAAGTATAATAAAACATAAATGCTTCCATTGTACTAGTTCATGCATTTTGTTGAGAAAAATGCGAAATATTTTAAAACGTTTTCTACTATACACAATTATATGGAAGACGTGCAGCTGTATAGCATTATGATCATCCTAATTTGTATGGTTTACGAGATATACACATTTTGTCGGCGTATTTAGGACAAATACATCTTATAATTTAAACATGTATGATTCCTGAAGGATAAACAATAGATAAATTTTGTATACACTAAATGGATCTGAGATACATTATGTTATTTAAATTGTTTAATAAGGAACTCTACTTTTAAATCATATTCGACCAAATTCATGAACAATGCATAACATCTGAAGTACAAACATTATCAAAAATTACTCTAAAAATTATCATTGTTTGTTTGAAAAGAAGGTATACACCTACACGAAGTTTTTAAATCTCTAAAAAATAACAAAAGAAAAGGAAGATGAATTTTGTTGTTAATATCTTCTAAAACTGAATACTATTTAAGTAAATTAAAGTTTTGGCGAATACAACGAAAAAAAGGCTTTTTAAATTATTATTTCTCTTACATTGTTTGAATATCGGATGGTAATATAAGTGGATATTAAAACGAAAATAATGTTACATGAAGTATTTTAAGTGTGTTTTAAACACACGCCCAGCGTGTTCAAATAAATATTGTTTGAAATTATTAAGTAAAAAGTTAAATACTTTTTCACTCGCGTACAATAAATTTGTTTAAATTTATCATTAGCTAGCGGTTGGTAATGTAACACTGTTGAAAAATACCTCCCCCAGCGGAGCTTTGAGGATATATATTCTATGCTAGGGAAAAGGCCGTGTTAAACAAGATAGAGAGCTTCCCGTCTAAACGTGTGAACAGAAACCTGGATGAGCTGTTGTACTTAACGTCATCATTTAATGTTTGCGAAACGCTTTAGTATTGAAGCATAACCATTTCAGTTCTAAAATCGTGATTTATATATAAAGTAAAATAAAAAAGTTTGAAAAAAGAGTCAAAGCCGCTCTAACATTCTCTGAACAAATATATTGTTACTGGCATCATTAGTGCTAAAGATTGTTCTCTAAGAATAAATTAAAATTACTGCAAAAGATAAGCCCAAGACGTAGGCCTACATAAGATTGTACTGAGAGTAGCGGATCCAAAAGTCCCTTATTGAGTGGTATTGATATTCCAGGGGTCTGTGAAACTAGTTTCACCCCAAAAGGTAAATTTTGAAATTTTAATTGTCATTTAAACCGGTTACATTTAGACACATGTTCACAAAATAATTGGATGAGATTTTGTTTTTTTTCCTTAAATACATTACTAATTTAATTTACTAAAATTTAATAAAAACTAGGTTTAAGTGCATGCACATGGTGTTTATTTTGTACACCAAGAAAAAGTTTTACAATAGACTAATAAGATCTTTGAAGAAAACTTAATATTCTTTCTTTCAAAATAAAATTTTGAAACTAATGTTTTAATCTGAAAGTTCGTTTAGAAAGTAGATTAGGAACTGCGTCCTCTGTTACAGCTATATTCTTATAGCTATAAACCATATACAAAATATTTCTTCTCAAATAAGTTTTATTCTTAGAGTCACTATTCAAAGAGTCAAAAGTGCTTATGGTATTTGATATTTAATTCCTCCTTTTCTTTCTTGTTGTGGTGTTCACATCTTAGTTTAGCATCTTAGGTTCATTCCTAGATATTTAACTTTATTTTCATAAGGAATGATGATTCCGTTAACATCCATTAACGGAGGATCTTTCAGTACCTTATTTGTCGATTCTAGGAGTTTATTTGTTACTCTCTGGACTTTTTCTGTACATGTATATATATCTTTGTCAGTTGCTACTAATGGTGTGCCGTCACCAAACATTGCTATGGTTACTTTTGGGGTGGTTGGAATATCACAGGTTTTAAGTAAGTAGATCACTGGATCCAGTTTACTATCTTGGGGTACTCCTGCTTTGATTTCCCTATTTTCGGAATATTTTCCTTGTTGTTTGATTCTAAATGTTGTGCCTGTTATATATGCGGTTAACAGTGAAACATATTCCTTTGAGAGCATCTTATTTATTTTATGGATCAGGTCGTCATGCCACACCTTATCAAAGGCCTGAGTCACATCTAGAAATAGCGCAGTGCAAATCTGTTTAACTTCTAAGACTCTTTCTATTATATCCGTTATTATATGGACTTGATCTACAGTGGAATATTTTGCTCTGAATTCAAACTGGTATTCTGGAATCAGATAATTTTTCTCTATGAATGTTTTAATCCTTTTCAGTAAGAGCTCTTCGAATAGCTTAGATATTGTAAGAAGTATCGGTCTATATGACTAATTATCATTAGGAAACTTTCCTGTTTTTGATAACCTTACAACGTCTGCTATCTTCCAGATATCTGGCAAATATTTAAGTATAAATGCTTCAATAATAAGATAACTAAGCATGACTACTTATTTTCTTGGGAGCTGTATTAATATTTGTCCGGTAATGAGATCAAATCCGTGGCTTTTTTGGAATTAAGATTTATCCGAATTTCTTGATCTACTTCCTTTATAGTTGCCAGTGGTGTTTCTTCTGACAATATATTGATACTATCCTCCAAATCCTAATCGTATATCATTATGTTTGGCTGGAATATGTATGCTAAGTGTTCTGGGAATAAGTCTGCTTTTTTCATATCATTTCTTGCCCAACATCAATTGTCTTTCCTGATTGGAGGTACTGAAGCAATTAGCCTCTTGATTTTTCTGATGGCTCTCCAAAGGGAATAATTTGTTTCTTTCGTTACGTCCATATTCTTTAAATAAAAGTTTACAGAATCCTGTATGAGTTTCCGGATAAGTCTGTTAATTGTTTTACTCTACTTATTTAAAATGGTTTTGTCTACTGGGTCTCTGAACTGCTACCATCTTCTTCTCGTTTTACTTTTTTTCTAAAACTAGTTTCCTTATTTCTACCGGGTAGGTGCTTCCGTTAGTGACATAATTAGTATATCTTGTGTTAATATATGCAGCAGTTTGTTTAATCTATAACAATCTTTCACATTCTTTGTTAAGTTGTTCTTGGGTCTTAAAGTTTAGATTTAGTTCAATTTTATCTAGTACTTCCTGTCTGAATCTATCCAAATCTGTGTTTTTGTTCATCAAATATGACCAAATCACTTTCTTGATGTGGTTTTACTCAACGATAAAATCACTGCTAACTTGAGTTTAAATCCAAATTTTCCTCATTATGTATGCAGTTTATTAATATCTTTCTGGGTATGAATAAATACAAAATGTCGGTATTTTATTCTTATCTGCTAGCCAGTATGTGGGTTTTCCTGTTGAATGAAAATCAGAACGTAGTTCTTTAATTACTGTTATTAACTCTTTAACTTTAGATGTTGACGGTCTTGCTCCCTAGTCTAAATGTTTGGCATTGTAATTATCACCGAGGTACAAATCTTTCCCCTGCTCTTTGGGGGATTGCCTTATAACCAGATGTGTTTAAATTGTGTCTAGTCGGACAGCACAATTGCGGTTCCACCTTTAGCCTTATTTTGTAGGTTGGATAAACTTTTAATTTTAGTTAAATCTTAAGTTATGCCTCTTTTGTGATATGGGTTTCCGATATCAGGCAGATATCAATGTTTAGTACGGTTAGAGATACTTTTTGTTTAAAATTCCGTTGAATTTCAAATAGCTATCATGAAGTCTTCTCCGCTCCACATTAATTACAACGTTTTGAAATAGCTCTAGTATTTCTGCTTTCCATTTCAGAGTGTCAACTCTAGTATTAACTTGAGTAATCATTTCCATCATGTTTCGTAGCATCACTTTTATGCCTAAATCTCAATTTATTGAACTTAGATTTGGGACTGTTTCAGGTTTCTCATTTTTAAATATTCCTTTATAACCTTCTCTTACTCTATTTGATAAAAAATTTCTTTACTGTTGAAGCTTTGGTAAATAATTAATTTCTCTTTTTTGCAGCCCTTTGGCTATTTTACATCCGCTGTAGTTTGCAGCGTAATATTCTGAGCAATTAGCACATTGAGGTAGTATCTACTTCGACTTTGTTCATAGTGTCGGTGGATGATGTCCTGCACACCTAACACAAATGGGATCCCTTACATAAAATCTCTGAGTATGTCCATATCTCTGGCATTTCTTACATTGTGGAATCAGTCTTTCCTTTCTTATTGCTTCTACCCTCACTGTCAAATGGCACAAATATTTTATATCGTAAATTCGTTTTATGTCCTCAGTATTATGAAATGTTAATATGAACATTGGTAAGTCTATCAGACATTCCTTTATCTTTCTGCGTTTTACTTCAGCACTTATGATTTTTATATATTGTGCTCCTAATCCTTAAACAATCTCTTGTGGATCGGACGACGAATGCATATTTTTGGCTATGAGTATTATTCGTCGATTTTGTTTATTCTCATAGGTGTGCCATTGCAACTTCTTCTCTTCAGCTATTTCTACTACTTTTCTATAACCCTCTGATTTATTCACATTTTTTTTACCTAGTCGTTAGAGAAGAACTTGGACCAGTAGTTTATTTTATTCATTTTAAGGAATGTTTTATTTCATTAAGGAGTGTCTGACTTCTCTTACCACTACTGGGGTGGTTTTGTTATTATAGCTGTTTTTCTCAGTTTTATACTGGTCTGATCATTATCAGAATTATAGGCGGTAAACGCTTGCTGTACGACCCGAACCGCTTATGTCTCCAGCAGCGCCTAATAAATACATGTCCGTGCCTATTCGTACGGCTACAGTAGTTTCCGCTAAAACCTCTTCTTATCGGGATAATAGAAACAACATAAATTTCATTTTGGTATTTTGGTAGTGCCGCCATTAGCATATGGCGATTTATCATTATACATGTATATACGCATTATAAATCTTTTACGAAGGAATCAAAGCCGATTCTGTATCGACCCTGATCTATATCGCTGACTTTATCTATTACTATAAAGCCGAATTTGTCTTTCCAAGCTATTGCACAGAGCTTTTTGAAAGTGTTAAACGACACGTCCGTGCCAACGTGATCCGAATGAATGTGTTTTAAATTCATATCGTCCTGTTTAAACACAACAATCAGATTGGTTTTGTCTCGGATTAGATGTTTGGGGATGCTGCTGTACGTTTGGCCTAAATAAAAAGAGTCAATTGAACTATGTCTACCTATACTGAAGTAGTTACGTATATTATCATGTATTTCACACTGTATATCGTCGAAAATCATAATGGAATTCGGTTCCGCTTCGCGTGGATTGATGATGTTTTTGTTGTCGCTGTACAGAAAATAGCCGATACCCGATTTTTCCAGCACCTTGGACAGAAACTTATATTTAGGCTGGTGAAGTGATTTTGAGAAAATATAAATATTGGCGAATTTAAGCCCTTTTGCTTCGAACAAAAGATTGAATATTACATTTGTTTTGCCACAATTTGATGGACCACAAACGATTGGTCTAATAGTATTGGGCAATAGGGGACTGTGACGACTTCGTTTCTCCTTTTCACCTACATATGCGTCGAAGTTATGTAGTTGCAACGTATATGGGTCAATCACTACGCGCATCTCGAAAGACGTAACCAGAATGAGTCAATTGTGCTACGATCATAATATTCATTTTTTTTTTTTTGAAACATATATTCTGGTGCAAGTCATTGCGCCGCATATGATTTTTCCAGTGACGTCATGTGGTCTTATGCTCCTGGGACGAGGTTGGAATTAGGCGGTCACAGTATAAGTATATCTTTATCTACCCACGAGTTGTGGTTTCTATCGAAACCCAGCCATTTCACAAAGACTCTATTACCTTTGGTGCGCAGTGGTTTTTCCACGAGATAAATCGAACCTACTTTTGAGTTGCTCAGTTCTTCGGTGTAAAATTTGCCTTTTAATATCTCGCTTTATCGTCTTGTTAGATGTACGTGACAGGATCTGTCGGTAAGACGGCGTAAATAGAAAACAACTCATTTGTCCAACTAAGCAGGTAGCCCCTAGTAAAGGTTTTCTTGTATTTCGAGATTCGGACTTTATCGTCTACTTAAAATTTAGGCGCTTTAGTCTTACTCTCGGCTCCTCCTCGTGTCTTGTCCAACAACATCTGCTCGTGTTTTCTAGTCACGTGACTATGTTTCATGCCGATAGTACGGTGAACTGTATTATTATAGGCGTTGACAATTTTTTTCAATAGATTGAGCCAATGATATGTCCCTAGCGCAGTAAATTCACGCCTCATTCGCCCCTTTATTGTACGATTCATGCGTTCCACTATCGAGGCCTTCTTGGATCGTCTGATGTCCATCACGTATATGTCAGTGTTTACACAAATACAGGGTTATTTATGGTAGATGTCTTGATAGGTTATGCATAGATGAGAGGCGTCTTTCAGTATAAGCGGATGATGACACCGTTCAGACCTTGGGGTATCCACGCATTACTACGACCGTGTGCGAGGTGTTCGGCAGCTGTAAGCCTATCGAGCCCCTGCAATGTGATTGGTCGACTCGCCGCACAGACTGTTAACTATTTGAATTTAACGTATTTGTTGGTCGGTTAAAGTTAGCGTTTAGTGGGAAAGTTGGTAATTTGATCTAACCGATCATTTTTTGGCAATATCATATATTAAAACAACCAAACTTAAAGCCTTACTCTAGTGTGAATTTACCTAGGGCGTTTCTCCAGGGTGGCTTTACTTAAGGGCTGGCTTCGGGATGGCTTTACCTGAGGACGTGCTCCAAGGTAGCTTTACCTAAAGTCTGACTCCTAGGTGACTTTACCTCGAGCACGACTCCTGGGTGACTTTTACCTAATACCCCGATCATTTTTTGGCAATCTGATATATTATTTAAAACTACCCGTAGGTGAACCCACCCCCACATCTAACCAACACATGCTCTAAACATACCGCATACAGTTGTTTAGTCATTTCATCTAACCGATCAATTTTTTGGCATTCTGATATATTATTGAAAACTACCCCCAGGTGAAATCACCCCCAATTCTAACCAGAATGGACTATAAACTCACCCTAACAGGCAACACACATTTTTCCAAAATGTTTCCAAAAACTACCCCCAACCCCGATTCCACCCCCGGATCAACCCCCGGGGTAGCTCCCAATCGTACATAGGATCATCCCCACACTTAGGGGTGGGTTAGGTTAGATGCAATCTAGCTAGCTTAGGTTACTGCTTCAAGGCCAACACCCCCACCACTTTTTGCCAAAGTAGCCCCATTAACTACTGTTACAACTTTCGTGTTATGAGTAACTAGGCAAGATATATATATATATACCTAGACAATTCTATCAACTTCAGATTCAGAACTTTTATTCCCTCTAGTTCGAACCTGGGAAACTACTAGGTTCACTATAAATAGTAAAGTTCTGAGAAGGTTTTCGCTCAGAACGAGTACCTAACACAAGACCAAAGTAGCTATTATATACGTTACAAGGAGGCTTGTCATGAATAACTTTTACTGTAATGAAATTCTTTGAATAACTCCACGAGGAGTTTTAATGTCACGGTTTGAGCCTGACTCTGCCGACTTTTAAAATTAATGTTGCTTTAAAAGTGTTTTACTTCTTCACAACGATTCTTGTTTCTGTGTTGTAGATACATTGTAAAGGCAAGGGTAATATTCCATTTTTGAATGAATAAAAATAATTTAGATACATTTCTGAACGGGAACCGGTATTACCGTCTCTTGCCTAGAAGTGGTTGTTATGTTTTGTAGCATGCAATTAGATACAAGGATATAGAGGATGGTGTTCATTTTGCATAACAGAATGAAGAGAATAGATAACAAGATAAACCTAAACGTTTCCTAAAGTTAAAATAAATTTTCACATAAAAAGAATAAATAAGTATAAAAACAAGAAATATTTTTAAAACATTACCTAAGTGAATTTCTACTGATATGAACAAAGACCAATTTTATTTTAGTTACTCTAGAGCACTATTTATGGTATTGTGGTGCTACCATGCCAAGAGTTTAAAGTTGTACAATAGAGGTTTCGACGACAACCAGTCGAGGAAAGAAAACTCATATACGTCTTTGAGAAATATATTTCTAAATATTGAAAAACTGACGCAGTGCCAAGGGGTCATAGACTTTGGACATGAATATTCTCAGTTCGAATCCAGCTGGACCACATACATTTTTTAATTTACATTATAAATAAATATTTGTAAAAACAGTATTACCATCAATTGCCATCCACTTAAGGTTACTCAATATATTTGAACTTAATTGGATGAATAAAAACGTATTTTATTAAAGTTGACAATTTCTACAAGATGTAGGCCAAGATATCAGGAGAGTGTGGGCTAATAGAAGGAATGTAATAAATGGATGTTATATCAAGAAATATTGAGGCAATGAGATTTGCTTGAAAATTCTCATAACTTCAACTTCTGTTACTGTGAAGTTTTTAGTGATACTAAGCTATAACTAGTCTGTTTAAGCATACCGCGTAGGTTTTAGTTCTGAAATGGTCTCCGTGAATTGAAGTTCGAAACATTTAAGCGCATTGAATAGTCTATAATAAATTTAAGATAGCCTCTAACGTTACTGTAAACTTGTTTTGTAGAAGGACTATCTTGAAGGTATAATATTTGAGAGGTTCAATAATTCCCCATGTCATGAGTTGTAATATTTCCTTATGATGTTTTAAAATGATGACGAGGTTTGTTAGAAATATGTCTAATGTAGAGTTAAATTCTTATAAATCATAAAATATGAACTTTTAACTTTGTAATCCCTTTGGAAGGATTATATTCCCACAAATCTACCCCCGCTAAGTCGGTGGTTGCTATTATTATTTCCCAGTTATTACCGAGCAACAAATTGATTTCAGTAAAACAATTATTTACTGAAAGCCCAACACATTAATTGTCTTTCCCTCAATAAGGGTAACAGCAAAGCCAACATATGTGATCATAATTTGGATTAGTCGTCGATACTCAAGGTGAATGTTGTTGGTAGTGTTAATCGACCGACCAATTGGAGGAACAATAATGCTCAATATATAATTGTACACTGTAACAACAGTTTTAAAGTAAACAACGTTCAGCAAACATAAACATAAATTGTTCAGACATATGTCATAATTAGTTTTAATGTATTACGAACGTGTATGTGATTCTATATATATGGATATAAATAAATATATATATATATATATATATATATATATATATATATATATATATGTGTGTGTGTGTGTGTGTATGAAATAAAAAAACACATCGTTTCACTTTGTTTTAACTTTATATCTATTTCATATTTTATTAAAATAATCTGTTTCGAATTATTAATTTTCTTTTATTCTATTAAATGTATTATTCTTTTGTTCCACGAACAAAATCGAAACTTCTTCTTTTTTCTTCTGAAAATGGACTTCTTCTTCTTCTGAAAAATGAACTTTCTTTTTTTTGTAATAAAAATGAAAAGTGAGAAATGCTTTTGGTTTTATCTCGTCACTATGAAAAAAGGTATAAAAAGATATGAAATTACTAACTTATAATAAAACAAAAAAATCGCTAAAAATATTTGTTGTTTTATCTGTCTTACTTTTAAAATATGGATTTCCTCTATCAAATGTTAGAAAAGTTAAATTGCTTTTAAAAATATTCAAAGGATTTTTGAAAGTTATTAACTATGAGACTATATAAATCGTATAATTAGTACCTCTAAATTGAAAGGTTTTGCCAAACGTAATTAACAATAAATTTAGTTTTTTTTAATTTTATTGTTTATTTTTGTACGGGCAAAATAGTATTTCCCTAATTCGTCATATATATACGCTTTTTTATTTCTGAATTAATGAGCAAACAATTTATTTTTTTTGTAAAGTTTAGAACAATTGTATTGCAAAATAGGAGTTTAGAAATTTTTACTTATGTAAGTCTATTCAGTTTTCAACAATATTACTTCAAATTTCTAAAAGAGAAATCCAAAATCACTATTTCTAAATATACGTATGTATATGTCGACTCTAGGATTCACGTCCTTCCTATTGTCTGTAATAAATCTGCGGGGAAGTGGTCTTGGCGTTTACTTGGTTCTTTACCAATTCTAAACAAAAACAAAGGAAGCTTTCCCACAACTTATTGGAAGCGCTCCAGACAAATTACAAAAACATAATAGGACAGATGTGAAGGTTCTAAAATATGTTTTGTTAACTAATGAATACTTGCTTTATTAATTGTTTTTATTTAAATTGTTATTATCGCGTTTTATAAATAGTTTCATCTTTTACTGTACATGTCCTGAATGTACATTTCAAGCCATTAGGAATAGGCAAACTAAGTATCTGTAGAAAATAGAGGAAAGTATACAGCAAGCAATAGGGAGAACGGATGCAGAGGTAAGTTATCGTGTAGGACTATTTTGTTTTTATAGTTGGAAGAGCCGAGACGTATAAAGTAACGAAACATACTTATCTTGTTATATTTATTTCTCTTAGTTAAAATCTTGTTTTATAAAGAATGATGCTATCCATTGCTTCCAATGAAAAAAAAACTAGTTGTATATAATATTGCGATTACGACGAAGAAACGAATATTTTTAAAGTTTAGAGTAACTCTGTAAAATAAATAAAAGAAAGCCATTTGGAGTAACTCCTATGAAAATGGTAAATAAACAATGGTAAGTTAGAGATTAATAAACATTGATACTATCTGCAACATTAAATAGTAACTGAATTCACCTCCAATAAAATCTGGAATTATGGTGTTGATAGAAAGTAATGCTAATGCACTCTTCGAGCGCGTGCACACGCTCAAGGGAACTGACAAGACCGACTGAGCGAGTAATATAAATTAATAGTAGGTTTATACTACAAACGGTTGATACGATATTACTTACAGCTTATTAGGAAACTTCCTTAAGGAAATCCATTCCTTATCATGTCCGGACAAAGTCTTTCGCAAGCTACCTTATTGATTCAATATTTATAAAACTGAAAATCACCAAACCTATACTAAGGTATATATTTCCGACTCTAAAATTAAATTTACATATGCTGATATACTACAAGGAACTGGTGAAAAGGTTAGTACTTAACTGAGACTGTAGTATTCTACTCTGAAGTGAGGAAGACATTTGTTTAGCAGATGTATGACTTTTGAATGTCCAAAAATAAAAATAATTTAATAATAATTAAAAATAAATTTTGAATGAAATTAAATAAAAATTAGTTTGTTCTGATAACTATACAGATCTAGGAAACATCATATGAGATGTGAGCGGATTTTGTTTGCTGTCATTGTTTGATGCATTTAATCTAAACAGAAATTCAATTATTTTCTGCGTATCTTGTTATCAAACACATGTAATACTATTAAAAAATATCATCTATTGATGCAACCTGGTCAAACAAATTAACTCATGAATACTATCTTTTCTAATAATAAACATATGTTTTAAAAGATTGTATTTGTAAAATCACACAGCTGAGATCAGACCTTGGAACAGTAAAACCATTAGTGTGAACTATAATTTGTTAAAATATAACAAAAGGCTTATATTTTATGATATAACAGTACAATTGTAAAAAAAAATCCCCTTTGATTTAAAACGCTGTAATCAGCTTAATTAGGAGTAAACCCTCGGGCATGGACCTATTTAAGGAGGAGAGGTTTGACAAAGGTTCTCCCAAAGGGGTCTGCTTTAAATAATATATTGCAGATTTCGTTGTTAAAACACTCCTTTCGGTCATTAACAAAAAAAAAAAAAAAACGGTAGTGGGAGTTGTAGAACTGGCCAACGGGAGTGGGGACGTGATTGATGGATGTAGTTGATAAATATGTTTATAGCGTTTAGTTAGTAATACATTTATTTAATTATTTATGTGAAAACAATAATGTCGATGCTATATAATATTTCAGCAGGATAGTGAGGTAAGATGATAAATATATAACAGTACATGCAATTGTAATTATGTAGTAGTATCACTGATGATAACGTGAAAAATCGATACTAAATAAAGAGAAATTGTGATTATATAGTAGTATCACTGATGATAAGATGAGAAATCGATACTAAATAAAGAGAAATTGTGATTATGATAATAAATTGTTTATAGTTGTGACTTCCAGTATAGTTATTTATTTGTGAATATAGATGTTTTAAAAAACATACTGAATAGAAAATAGAATTATTACATTTAATTGAAGTTGGTACTTAAATGTGTGCCAGCCTTAAAAGTGTTTATTTAAAAATTTAAATAACTATATGTATCATTATCATTATCGTGAATTTGTTACAGTAAAATTTATTAAAAAACAAATAATAATATTTATTACTTGATAAACACATTGAAAAGAAATTATAATAATAAATCAGCTACAATAAATCAGCTAACAAAACTGAGTGTAAACGATTAAAATCTCTTACATGAAAACAGGTGTTACAAAAGTCATGTTATCATTTAATTCTGAATAAATCTAAAGACTTCAATTAAAATGCAGTTAATGTTTGATAACAATAGTTTCGGAGGACCAATAATTATTATAATTATATAAATTAATAGTTTGTACTTACATGCACCGTGGAATACACACTTATCACACTCGCGTATTAAATAAGCGATTTCTGGCCAGAAAACTTGTTCGAATTCCACGCACTGGTCACATTCGGTATACACATTAATAAAATAGTTACATTCACGTATTCTAGTACCTAAGGTAGGGAGATTGAAAAGTATAATAGTATACTAGCACGGAGGGGTATCTGTCTACACTCCCGAAAGGTCTAACCTGCTCTGCCGGTCCAAACTGCAGAAGAAACCTTATCACGGGTGAGCTTTGTCTGACTTTGGCGGCGGGTTTAAAATAAAAGAAATGAGTCTATATTAATTTTAAATACGTAACATACCGGGGGCCTTGAATCCTTCTAGGATTCAAAGAGAACTAACACAAATATAACGTCTTGAGAGTTTATAAAACTAAAAAAGTTCATAAAGGAAAATAAAAATATCTCTTTTACAAAAATTGAGCGCACTAAGGCGCAAGTTCATTATGAGCGTAGTGGTAGAGGGAAAACCTTGTGAGCAGGTCTTGTCAAGGTTCCCTGCTTTGTCTTCAAATGAACCACTCTTACTACACCATCCTTTCCTGGAGAAACACTACTTATCCTAGCCAGAGGCCATGCGAGAGGTGGTGCAGGTTGATGCACTAACACGAGGTCGCCGACGCGCAGGTTGACAATTGGCACGTTCCACTTCCCCCGTTGCTGAAGAGTATGGATATATTCTAGATGCAATCTCCTCCAAATACGCTGGTGAAAGGCCTTGATTAGCTGCCAGTTCTTGAGTCGGTTGGCAGGAACGTTGAAAAGATCCTCTTCTGGAACTGAAACCAATGAAGATCCTATTAAGAAGTAACCCGGGGTGAGTGGATTGAGGTCTGAGGCGTCGTTTGACAGAGGTGTGTGAGGTCTCGAATTCAAAATAGCCTGTACTTGAATTGTGAGAGTGGAAAATTCACATAGAGTTAAAATATGTTCACCAATGACATGTCGGAGGTGATGTTTTGCACTCTTGATTGCTGCTTCCCAAAGACCACCTTGATGAGGAGCTGCAGGCGGGTTGAAATGAAAGTTGATATTGTGTTGTGATGAGAATTCAGCAAGAGGTGTTCGGCCTGAAGAGATGATGAGATTTTGTAAAGCATTATTCGCTCCAACGAAATTCGTTCCACAGTCAGAATAAATATTTGTGCAAAGACCGCGTCTAGACACAAATCGGGTGAGAGCGGCAATAAACCCATCTGTCGACAGGTCCGATACTACTTCAATGTGTACAGCCTATGTCACAAGGCAAACAAAGATACAAATATATGCTTTGGTCAAGCGAATCGAGCGCAAATTGTGCATCTTGATGTTAAAAGGACCTCCGTAGTCAATTACGGTGTTGAGAAACGGACGAGAAGGAGTTATTCTTGCTTTTGGTAAATCACCCATGAGCGGAGATTTATTGTGAGGCTTGTGTCGAAAACATACAACACATTGAAAAATGCGAGAGCGTATTACACTTCGGGACGAGAGTATCCACACATCCTGTGCAAGAAGTGATTGAGTCAATTGAGCGCCCGAATGTAAGTATTTTCGATGATAAAAATCAACAAGAAGGTTGACTACATGATGTCGTTTGGGCAAAATCACAGGATGTTGCACATCCGTAGGAAGTTTTAAAGCGTTGAGACGTCCTCCCACTCGTAGGATATCATCCTTGTCGAGAAAGGGAGAGAGTCGACAGAGTTGTGACGAGGCAGGTGTAGTTGGATCCTTCTTCATGGCAACGATGTAGTCTCTGAACGCTGATTATTGAACCATCTTGAAAATTGCCAGTCTTGACGCTCTCATTTCCAGAGTGTTGAGAGAACCATCGAGCTTTCTTGAATGGCGAGCGTTATGAGTAAATCGCAAAATATAAGCCATCACACACTGGAGTCAGCTAAAGTGAGAAAACTGAGTGAGGAGCTCCCATTCATGAGGAGCAGTTTATATGAGAGATATAGGTGAAATGGGTTTCTCTTCTCCTGTGTCAGTAAGTTTTGCAGGAATAAAATGAGATACAGGTCAGTTATCATTAGATTTTGGTAGCCAAAAGGGGCCGTACCACCATAATGAGTGCTGTGGTAAATCCTTAGGAAGTAACCCACGCGACGCGCAATCAGCAGGATTATCTTCACTCGCTACGTGTCTCCAGTAATGAGAAGGCACTAATTCTTGTATCTGGGCTACCCGGTTTGCGACAAACGTCTTCAATCGATGAAGAGGTGTTTGTAACCATGTCAGTGTTACTGTCGAATCACACCATAGAAATACAGAAGAAAATTCCACCCTTTTTTCAAAAAGAGAGATAACATATCCCACTAGTTGGGCGAGTAAATGAGCTGCACTTAGCTCTACTCGAGGTACCGTGAGCCTTTTCAGAGGGGCTACCCGAGTCTTCGGTATTAATTGCCGAATTAACACAGAGTTGTCGCTAAGTTGGCATCTCAAGTAAACGACGGCGGCATAACCGTTCTCAGAAGCATCTGAGAAACCGTGTAACTCAAATTTTCTCGAGTGTGTTATTCTTAATGCACGAGGAATTACAATTTCTCGTGGAGTATTAGCCGAGTCTGTTAAGGTTTGCCATAATTTCAATTGTTCAGATGGAAGTGGTTCATCCCAGTTCAATCCTTTGATTCAGAGTAGTTGCATAAAACGTTTGGCCCACATAACAATGGGTGAGAGAAAGCCACAAGGGTCGTAAATCTGGGCAATGATAGCGAGAATTTGACGTTTAGTTCTGGAATTGTGAGGAAAATTCAAATAATAGGTAAACGTATCGGTAGAGGGTGACCAGTGAAGACCTAATATAGTGAAATGTGGTTGTTTACTGCCTTGAAGGAATACAGGGGTCTCTAAATGAGCATCAGGAAGATCTTGCAGCAGTTGACTGGAGTTAGATGTCCATTTGCGTAGTTCAAAGCCTCCACGAGCCAGGAGCGAAATGAGTTGCTTACGGAGGCTCAAAGCCTTTTCTTCAGATTCAGCTCTAGAGATGATATCATCTACGAACGTCTGCGTGCGTAGAATATTTGCAGCTTCAGGATAGGAGTCACCTTCGTCTGCAGTGAGCTGATGTAAGGTTCTAATGGCAAGATACGGTGAACAATTCACTCCGTAAGTCACTGTCGTGAGCTTGTAGATTAAAGAGGGCTGATCTGGACTTTCACGCCATAAGATCATCTGATAGCACTGGTCATCAGGGTGCATTTTTACCTGTCTATACATTTGACGAATGTCACAAGAAAAAACAACGTTATGAATCAGAAAATTTAGTATAAATCACAAATATTCGTTTGCATCTTTTTGCCTGTTAATAAAATATTATTAAGAGAAATACCATTAGAGGTTTCAGAACTAGCATCAAATACAGTACGTAAGCGAGTTGTGCTGCTAGACTCCTTTAAAACACCATGCTGAGGAAGGAAGTAATGAGGTACAGTTAGATCAGTATTATGAGCGTATATCATGTGACCAGAGGCTAAGTAGTCAGCCATAAAATCAGTATATAGGGATTTAAATTGAGGTTGAGCACTAAATTTCTTCTCTAGAGAGTGCAGTCTTTTTTCTGCATTTAAACGAGATTGACCCAGAGGAGGATGTTCAGTCTTGAATGGTAGTCGGACGCAATATCGGCAAGATTGGTCCCGAGTATGAGTGGCGAGAAAGTGATCTTCACATAATGTATCTTCTTGAGAAAGCTTAGACACAGAAGGGGGTTCTTCCTGTTGCTAAAACCTTTGTAGTGAGTAGTGAAGGTCAATGTCGTTGATAACTAGAAGTGTAGTTGATAATTGAGAGCTGGAGTTACTATGAAGTTAACTGCCAGATAGACATGGTGCATTACCCATTACTAAAAAGCCAAAGTGTGTGCCTATTAGCCTGGGTAAACCAGGTCCGAGGTTATAGGCTTCTTGAGTAAGTATGAGTGGAAATATAGCACCATCAAGAAGAACGTCTGTGCCTCCTGGCAAGTAAAACGTAGGGTCTGCCAAAACATGAGGACGAACCTTGGAAAGAACTTCAGAGTCTACTTGTGTGCTTGGTAGGTTATTACATATTTTTTCCAATATTAAAAATCTTTCATTAAGTGAAATAACCTTGCCCCCAAGAGTTTCAACAGCAACTGAGGTGAGACCTTTTGAGCGTAAGGGTATCTGAGACAATCCTACCACACTATGAGTGGTCTTAGTACGAGGAGCACACAATAATTGAGCAGCACGCTCGGTGAGAAAGCAAGATTGACTGCCAGAGTCAACAAGAGCACGAAATACATGAGTAATACCGTTAGACGAGGTAAGCTTAACAAGTAGAGTTCCGAAGAGAACAGTATTAGAGATTTGAGACGTATTCTGCTTTTCTTGACAGGCCATAGTGATTAGAGAAGGGGTTATTTCCTGTTGAAGTGTCGGAGAGTCTTGATGCGAAGTTTGAGGTGTGGTCCGTTGCATCGTAGAGTGATTTTCAAAATGTAATAATGTATGATGATTTTTGTGGCATTTGTAGCAACTAAACTTTGACCTACAGTCCTTAAGATGGTGAGTACCTAAACATGAGGTACAACGCCCCTTTTCCTTTACAATTTTGAGACGGGATTTGGCGTCCTGACTCTTGAAGTCCGGACACGAATATACCTTATGGTCAATTTTATTGCATATAAAGCATGGATGAGGTTTAACTTTAATGGAGGAGCCTTCTCCATAATTGTAGCACATCAGTGATACTTTTTGTTTAAAGTATTTATTTTGGGAACCAGAGAGGGTGCGTGATCCAGACGAGGGGGGTTTCGAGGTGAATGGAGAGTGAAGATTGGCATCTTCGAATTCATTACATTCTTTACTTAAAAACTTAATAATTTCCGCTGCATCAGGTATTGTAGTGGAGTCAACTCTCTTTTGAGTAACACTTGATGAACGGAAGTTTTCAAAACGGTTCCTAAGTTCACTATCCATTTTTCGTAAAAGCATAGCAGATAACAAGGGATTTTTACTAGTGATATCGATGTCAAGACCTTTAAGAGCTTGTATATTTTCTGAGTATAAATTTACAAAATTTCTCATTTGTTTAGGCGTGTTGTTTACAGAGGGCAAATCTAAAATTTGATTAAGGTGTAAAGTAACTAACCGCCTCGGCGAGTGATATCTTTCTTTTAATAAGTCATAGGCCACTTTATAATTAGCGTCAGAATAAGGGAGAGATTTAATTAAATTTAGCGGTTCTCCTGAGATAACGCTCAATAAATATTGAAGTTTAGAAACTGCTGGTAACGATGCATTTTCATGAATGCTAGCGTTTAATATATTAATGAATGACATCCATTCGAGAAAATCACCATCGAAATGCTTGAGTTCAAGCTTAGGCAGTCGTATATGTATCTGAGGAGTAACTATTTCACATTTAGGCCTTGTTGATGACATCTTACTTTCTATCGAAAATACGGTAGAATTAATATAATCGACTAACTCGTTGATGCTGTTAAGAGGAGAGTAGTTGGGTTGAAAATTCGGGTTAGCCTGTATTTCTAGTTCATGATAAATGTCTAAAATATCAGAAAATTCTTCACGAAGCCTATTTATAGATTTAGCGCGCACCAACAATTTTTGCAGGATTGACTTATCAGATTTTTTTTTTTTTGTTAGATCAAAATTCTCTTGAATTTGACTAAATATATTGTCTTTCTTTGATTTAATAACTGCCAAAGATTTTGCCATGATTAAATGATAGTTTTAAGTAGAAGATGAGATAACTGCTTTAATTTTTAAATTACAAAATGTTTTAAAGAAATTAGGCCTATGAGCGTATATGTTTAACGGAGAAATAAATAAGCCTAAGTAAACAACAAATCGACGTAGGCTCAATGAGATAACCTTCTATAAACAACTGAAATCAATTATCATAAACTTTTACAATTAATTTAAACCAACATATTAATGCACGCCAAAGCCAAACAAAGATAAGAGAGGATCAGCTGTTTCATATACTGCGACATGAAAGTTTTCCAGTGTTTGCATGGACAGACAAAGTTTGAAAAACTTGTAGAAATTGTAGAATGAACACATATAATGAATTGTATTTTTTTTTTTTTTTTTGTATATAGGTCTTAAGGCTTATGATCCGGCCCGGAGGACCAAATTTGTTTGATAACAATAGTTTCTGAGGACCAATAATTATTATAATTATATAAATTAATAGATTGTACTTACATGCACTGTGGAATACACACTTATCACACTCGCGTATTAAATTAGCGATTTTTGGCCAGAAAACTTGTTCGTATTCCACGCACTGGTCACATTCGCTAATAAAATAGTTACATTCACGTATTCTAGTACCTAAGGTACGGAGATTGGAAAGTATAATAGTATACTAGCACGGAGGGGTATCTGTCTACACTCCCGAAAGGTCTAACCTGCTCTGCCGGTCCAAACTGCAGAAGAAACCTTATCACGGGTGAGCTTTGTCTGACTTTGGCGGCGGGTTTTAAATAAAAGAAATGAGTCTATATTAATTTTAAATACGTAACAGTTATAGTTTCTTTAATTGTTATTTACCTATAAAAGCAGGAATATATCTGTATTTTAAATCTAACAAAGACAATTTTGTATGATTTTCTGGTAAATTGACAGAACATTTTTGTGTTTTAAGGGAAGACGAAGGTATTCTAATGCAAATGAGATTTCGTTTATTTCTGCATGAGGGTCACTGGACTGTCAGACGCCCTTTTGCCGTTTTACAACTTGCAGTTTCAGTGTTTAATGTGTCATAAAGAAAAACATGTGTGGTTACGACTAAGTCGTCTGCTAATTTCAAACATTAGCTAAATCTAACCTAGATAAGTGGACAACGTTTTTGAACAGATAGAAAGTTAACTATCTTAAAAAAATGCAAGCTAATGACAGAAACGTACACAGAAGCCTTTAGTAAAAACTTATATACGACCTAAAATACTGTGTCATTGTTTAAAAAATTCTGTATATTCCTTTAAGTTAAGGAAATAATAACCTAAAACTAACAAGTATTAAATAAGAGTACCAGTTAAACTTAAAGAAATAAATATAATTCTCTGCGAACTTGTCACGAAGCCAAACTTGGAAGAATATTGTAAAAATCTATAATAATGGAAAAATCAAACTCAATACACTATATTTGGTTCATTAATTTATATAAGTTGTTTTTTTTTAATTTAAAGCAGACATGTTAATGAGTACAAAATAGAAATGGGGGGGGGGTCAGAATTAACCATTGCAATGCAAAACCAAGTGACATAATTTATTGCTTCTATCTCACTGGAATTAATGTCAACGTAACAAGCTCAATTGTTTGCAACAAGCCGTATCGGCGTAATGATAAATAAACAAATTTCTGTTGCATGCATAGTTTGGACAAGGTGATTATATCGGTTGAGGGGGGGGGGAGGTAAAACCATGAGGCACAAATAAACTATGATCTGCTGCCATACGTTTGGATTACAAATTTATTTTTGTTTATATAATGTAAAACCCGCCTCGTACGAAGAATAATAAGAATTAAATTGTAAAAAGGAAAAATGTTCTTAAATGTAATTAAATTCAATTTATTACCAATCAGGTATTTTATTGAATAAATGTAAATTAAGTCTCACAGAACTCTCACAAAGAAAGGTACATTAGTAGTGCTAATCAAGAGGATACTCCGAGGCTGTACTCTACTATCTCAGGAATTTAGAGTACAGTTGGTTCTATAAATTATAAGACCTTGCCTAACTGGAAGAATCCACGGTAACAAGGGTTTGATTCACAGTGTAGCGTCGTTTTCCCACTACTGACAAAAAAAAAGACCGTTGAAAACAAAAATTCTGATATTCAGTAGGACCTGATAAAAAAATTCGTAAGTAACCTTAGTTCCTACTATTACAAAACGAATTTCATTCCACAAAATGACTAATAATTGAATCTTCTAAAATATGAAGTAAGAATAATAAGTAAATATATCAATTAATTCTACAGTAAGATGATGAAAAGTTAAAACATTACGGAAAAAGGCAATAAAACTTTAAAATTTGAAAATATAAGGCAAGACATGGTGTTGAAACGAAGAACTTATTATTGAATAAACACGTTGAATGAAAATAAAATTACAGAGTTATTCGGAAAAGGTATTGACGGTCAAATGTTTGAGGTAATTATTAAATTACAATCGAAACTATACAAAATGTGGAAAATGGTATTAAGTTCCTGAAATGTATTAGAAGTACATGAAATAGAAAGGGAAAATGAAACTGAGAGATACGTTTGATTTGGAGATTGTAAGATAATGTATTAAGATATTTAGAATAATTCCGATTGAAATGAAGCACAAATAAACCTCTATTTTTTTAATATATTTTTCAGAGCATTGATCCTCCAATCCTTTACATATTGCCACTTTGCTTGTCTCCATGGCAACGCTTTGGTAACGCAAAGTGTTTGACAAAAATGCATCTAATTTAGCTCTCAGTTTGCTTACCTAGAGGTAGATTAAATCTTTGTATAGAATCAACCTAAAACAGGTAGGTGATTTGAAAAAATATATTTTTCAAAGAGCAAATAAATTGTGATATATATACAGTAACTTTGCTATATATATATATATATATATATATATATATATATATATATATATATTTATTTAACTTTGCATAAATTGTTTCCTTATATTCGCTTATCACTTACACTTTAATGTACTTGTACAAAATCTTACATGCTATGTATGCGAGTCGATTTTCGATAAATTTAAGACGTCGACTTAGATAAGGCTCGGAAATGTGGACTCCTAATTAAAGTTTTCGAAAGTCGACTCGCATATATACCCTTGGTAATATAAACAAGTAAGATTCTTGTGTATGTAACTAATATTATAAATGATATTTACATGACCACACAAACACACACTGCAATGTACTAAAATGCACATTTTACCGTTGCAAGTGAATTTTTTTGTAAATTTGAAAAAGGTTGTATAGTCAGAATAGAGAAGCTAAAACATAACAGAAATGCTTGAGGCATAAATTAATTTGAATTTATCGAGTTTAAGGTGTAGAAACAAAGCCGTTGGCCGGGAGAAAATGTTTTGTTACATATATGAAAGAGGGATAAGAGGTTAAAGTTCACCTAGAAAGACCATCGACATTTGAGAGAACGCGGAACAGAAAAAGAAGACGAAAGTATCTAGATCAAAAACAAGAAGAAAAACCTATAGGAAGAGTTAAAGGATAAAGAAGTAATTTGTGCAAAAATCAACCAAAAGTATATATGTGTCTGGATAGAGTACACAGGAAATGACGTAGTCCCCAGCATTCAGTTTGGAGACAGGCAATTGGGTGTAACAATCTGCGGAGTAGAAAATGCATGGAAAGATGCACTAATTTTTGTTAGCGTAGTTTTAAACAGTAAACGGTAAGGTTGTGTGAGATGTGCTCCGTTTTGCGAACGCCTAAGGACAGTTTCAAAACGGAAAGTGATAAAAACAAATGCAGGGCTAAGAGCTGGAGTGTAATAGCTGAGATATAGTGTTGTGAGTTTTAAAACCCTTTTGGGGAGGAAACTCTCCAAAAGTGGTGTTCGTCGTTTAACAGCAATGTCGTAGGGTTCTCGAAAAAACATGATCCAGAAATGTATGTAGAATAGAATTAGAGAACAGAAAATGAACAGTGTCTAAAATTGAAGTGTTTAAGAAATTCAAAATTTAAATTAACTAAATTCACTTATAAAGTTTAAATTTGAGCAGTGTAACGTATAACGAAGGGCAGATTAAAACCGAGATTTAAATCCTTTGGACAATTTAGAGACGGTGTTAAAGTAGAATTATGGCACTATATAAGGAGTTTAAAATCAAAACATAAACAAAGAGGTCTAATATCACGTGATAATGCGTAATGCTTTTCCTCGGAAAAAAGGCATTTAAGAAGCAGGGATGACACAAATTTTGGACAAGTTCAACATCCAAGATGGCCAGTCACAAAGGAGGGAAGGATGATATCACAGCGACATGGGAACCAGGAAGATGATGCCATTTTTGGACGGTTCCAACACCCAAGATGGCCAGCTTCGAAGGAGGAATAGATTACATCACGCCGACGGCGGACCAGGAAGACATTAACTCCGGAAAGGTCAAATTTTAGCTTCTTTCTCATTTAATAATAAATTCGATGTGTTTGTGTGTTTTGTGTGTGTGAATGTGTATGTGTATAATCAATTTTGATTTGCTCCGGGTTTTTCATGTTATCTTTAAGACTTCAATAGTTTTATTTGATTTTTTGAATAAAATTTATTATATATATATATATATATATATATATATATATTAGTCACTTTTATTTTATTTATAATTTTATATAGTTTTATATCAGGAACAAAGTACTGTATTGCCCAGAGCTTTAGTATGTTTGAATAATTTAATTTTTGTATAGAATAGGTGATACTGACAACCAATTTACTAGCCTTTTTGTGTGTTCAGAGTCTCTCTTTTAATATTAAACTGTAGAGTTCACATTGTATGCTCAATGCTAAATCCAGCATATATATATTGTATTTTATCTCATGAATAACACCCTAGTCCGCATGTGTTATGTGTTTTGTATTTCCAAACAAATATTTGTTTTGTCCCTTCTATCTACGTCAGTTTGTAGTGCGAAATAAAATGTTTTTGCTTATAGACGTCTAGTATTAGGCTTGATTTTCTAAAAGACGTGTTTACTTCAAGGTTCATGCCAGTTCTCAATGGTCACTTCACATGTTGTTAAAATAAAATCAAAGTCATTGTTTCAGCTCAAGGTAATTTGTTAGCTTTTAACCTGATTAATAATATCTCATCATATTATGTATATGAGACAATTTTGTATATATTTACTCATTTTTGTTATTAGTAGGCGTAATATATGTTGAAGTTTTACGAGTTTGAAATGTGGTTTCTGAGAAGGGTTAAAAAAAAAAATATTTATATACACTAAAACGTGTTGGCAGATATCATTTAAAAAGCTGAATATTCCTAATATTTATTAAGAAAAAAAGTTATCTCATATACGAAAGCGAGAATTTGTCAAGAAAATACTAATAAATTGCATGACAGAAACATGAATAATACATGAATAAATGAAAGAAACTTATATAATAAAATATAACGAAAACAAGATATTGGCTTAAGCAGTAAAGCGAATGAAACTTGACAAAAGTTTTTAAGAAGACAAAAATAGAGGATAATCTTAAATAAAGTGCCGACAAAAATTGTAGAGGGTAAGCCTAAATGAATATCGAAGAAGGGGTATAAAATATAAATACAATTGAAAGAGTTATAAAGGTAAATAAATAACGCTTTTATATTTGGTATATTGTGTTACCTACTTCAAAATCAATAACAAGCAAACCAAGAATCCCTTAGTAAATTATTTCCGCATTTGCAATCTTAAAAGCCCTTCTCGGTGCCCAACGTGCTCATATCAACACATGATATTCTTTCATTTGTCAATAACTCATCAACCAATAACTTTCTATCGCCTAAAAAAATAAATAGATCTGGTGAGAGAAACTAGAGAGAGACAGAGAAAGATGCGTAGGAATTAGTTGTAAATACAAGTTCTCACTAGGTTAAAGCTACCAATGGATAAGAACGAATATAGAGCTGAGGTTCTTAGAAATGACAACGCAAGTCAAAGCTTTCCTAGTGTCAAAGTGAGATTTAATCTTTCTTGTGTAATTTGTCGTCTCCTTGCGAACGCCACTTTGGTCAAAACAGCTCGAACTGTTCAATTCCTAGCTTTTACGGCTTTTCTCTTTAATCAATTGGCCAGAAAACGTTAACTCTTTGGTATCGGCGACAGACAAGTTAAAGCAGAAAACAATATTTAATCATAATTTTTTAAACGCCTTTATATTTTATTATTGAATTATTTATACTTAAAAATAACTAATACCTGTACCGTAATAAACTTCTTTATAATTACTTAGATACTCTTTGACTTATACCATAAATTTATGTAACATTTAACAAATCTATTAATATTGAACATTCTGCAAAAAAATATAGCTAGCTCAACGGAGGTCGAAAGTATTTATAACTGTAATAAGTTATACTATTAATAAGTTAGGGTATTCTCATGCAGTTTTTGAAGATATATACATATTACCACCATACCATAACCTCTATTAACAACATTTCTAAACATAAGATATACATTATAGTTCCAAGTATTAATATATATTTGACTCTTATCTCATATACATAAAGATGATGTTTCTTTTGTTAGTTGTCTATTTATAGATACTAACCCCATACGTGTACATAAAATTCAATAACAAGAACAAATACTCATCAGTATTCTTCCTAATGAAGTGTATGTACAAGATAATACACCCAACGATCACCTTATGCCGCTTATACCTGAGCAAGAAAAATGAAAGCAGAAAATGCTGAGTAACCCAAAAACTGTAGTTATGTTTACTCATAATAAATTGTATTGTATTGTATTGAAATATGTCTCATTTAATATAATTACAGAAGAACGGCCTATTAAAATGCGGCACTGGTGTGATCGATTTCCAAAAATGGAGAAATTATACTGTTTGAGTCACGAATAGTTTGTTTTATTTCTTCCCCTCTTAAAACAGAAACCTCCATTGATCTTCTAAAGGCAACAACAGATGTGATATAATTTGTTTACTTTAGACTAAATTTGTATTTAAAAATTTTTTTATGTTATTATTATTTTCTCCCGTTTGAGTGTTAACGTTATTATGTTGAAACAACACACACACGCGCACACACACACACACACACACACTAACATACACAGAAATGTCTTCAATATTACGCTATAATAAGCGAATCCAGCTGCAAGTCTCTTCAACAAGAAATAACGAAGCTAAGACAAGAATTCATAACACCTTGCGCCTTACTAAGTTGGCTTCTTCTAGCGAACCATATAGTTTTGTGAGTATTCCTGCTGATGACAGGAAGGTGGAAACTAGTACGCCAAAGGTTCCAAACTCGGAGTGTAGGAGAGGCGCCGAAAGAAAATTACCTCTTCTACGATCGAAAATCAATTCTTAGTTCGATGGATTTGTTTACCAATAATGTTATTGTATAGGAATGTTATTAAATCAGATGGGCCGAAAGGAATTAGACTGTGCACGGAAATAGTCATCTAACTAAAGCAATTCAGAAAAGAGATGATAACTAGCTTCTTTTGGACAAGGACAAAAATGAGTCATATAGTGAAGGAAAAATAGCATTTATAGAAAAGGCAAGTTTTTAGTTTCTCCTTTATCTTACATAAAAAGAAAATGGGTAAGACATTTTCCAAAAAAAGTTTGAATTAATAATAATATCTAAACGTCCGTGTATGGTAACGATAGTAAAATCTCAGCAGATATCCTCTCTATTTTATCTTTAATTAATTTAATTTATTTTATATGAAGTAAACTTTATAAGAGTTTCATATATATATATTTTAAAATTCCTTTTCATACAAATAGACTTTTCATTCACTTTTAATAATGCTTTTCGACCACTATATTTAAACATAAATAAAGAAATACATTTATTTATCTAATCATAAACATTATTTAAAAAGAGAGTTACTCCAATTATATTTTATTATGTATAATTTAGGCTCACTAAACGCACGCAAACAGAACTAATTTTCTTTAAATATTTTATAAAATACCAAACAGCGTTTTCCCCTCATCTTTTCCATATATTGAAACAAAACACCATTTTCCTTAGCTAACTATTGCAACGCAAAAAATGGTTATTTATGGCAATTATTTTATTTAAATTTCGTAAAGCTAATATCTGACACGAGTCAGGTTGAATCCTTCTATATCCGTACCTATTTTGCCAGGCATTTAAATCACCTACTCAGAGAAGTGGGGAGTGTATGAATTTTATGTGGTTTATGAAGCTTCTGTTTACTTTTACACCGGCTGCAGATAGGATAGTACATCATGGGTGTAGAACGAGAAGAGTGAGTTCCTATAAGGGATCTGGATTCTTTGTATAGTAGGAATATAATATGGCGTATTATGTTGGGGAACTATATTTAGTTAAACTTAATAAAAACTGGCTGACCGAGTTTTTATTTATTAATAATTTTACAGGATATCTATTTCAAAACTACGTTTCTCAACAGAGGAACGTAATTACCAATATGCTTGCATAAAAATTATATAAGAATTTTTTTTATGAATGATCGTGAGTAGTTATGATTTTTAAAGTTCGTTTTTTTGTTCGCCCATTTTCTTTTTTTTACCTATATGAAACTGTTATTATTTTCGAGATTCCTTTAAACGTAAGTAAATCTATAATTAGTGCTTTATAAACCATCGAGTATACGAATACATTGGCATTTTCAACACCATAACAATGCTATACGGTTCAGAATTATTTCTAATAGACATTACATATAAATTTTATATATAAAACTGACATTACAAGCGGTCGATTAAGAAAGCATTGATCACATTTATTTCACTCAACAATACTTGTGTGTATGAGATACACTCCGTAGGCCTCATTAAACCGTATCTGTGTTCAGCAGGGTCTAATAAGTTATAGACCTAACAAATATGATACGTGAAGGTTTAGATTGTGTTACAGAATCCACAATAGCTTGGTAAAGAACTTTGAATTATCTAACTACAAAGCCTCTCAAAAAGCGAATGTTTAAATTTGTTAATAAAGTTTAGTATTGTTTAACTATAAAGCTTAACAAACACAAAAACAATATTTTTAACGACAAAAATATCGTTTTCTTTTGTTTTCATTCAGAGTAAAGAGGGACTGAGCAAGATAGTACAAGCAAGTATCCTTTTTGATTTAACGTTACACAAACGGAACAAAGCTATATAAATAAGATTTCTCTTACGGCAGTGTTTCGATATGATTGAAAGACGCATTTAATTCCGGATACTTCATTCTTTGTTAAATCGACATTTTTCCATGGAAATCAATACTTACAGATGCTTGTTCACCTAAAAAGTCTAAATACATCCTTTCTCTAAATTATTTTAAGATAATATTTTTATAATATTGGTGATTAGTTTTAGCTATATTACTAATATTTGTATTCAGGGTATAGTGAGAGTTTGTACTTGCTAAAGATTCATAAAGAATATTTCGTATATTTAATCAGCTAGAAAGAAAAACTTTTAATTTTCCGGTTTTGTAACAAATTTCATTTCCAACTCTTAACAAAAGTGGTAATATAACTAAAAGGTAGTTCTCATATCAGAAAAGGTCGATTGAAATAGGGAAATGTTATTAAATATTGGTATAAAATGCCTTTAAAAGGCTTCAACTTTCGTTACTTTTTTGCGATGGCAACATGTTTCAGAGATAAATGTTACCAAGCGCATCTAAAAGGATATGTTAACATATTATATTCCATTGCTTCAAGAGAAAATGAGAAATTTTAAGAAAGTTAATAGTTGTATCTTAAAGGTTTTTTTAACATAGATTATCGTAACGTGTGAAGATAGACGTGTATATGGCCTCGTTATCTCTTGGAAGCTTTATCCTTAAATAATTACAAACCATCAATTGCAAGTTCTTTGAATACTTTTAAAATTGCAAACATATATAGATGATTAAAGTTAACTCACTAAATTTTATGAAATTGTGTTTATGTTAGATTGTTCAAGAAAAAATTGACATTTAATTCTCAAAGTTTTGACCCGGAATATAGGTTAATCCCTGCTTTTCGGAATGTTAATATAAATCCCTTCCAAAACCAAGTTTCGGGTTCTTTTCTGATTTAGCTAAAGTGATAGGATTGTATTACTTGTAATTTCAGTCGGAGAATATACAACACTTTTATTTGTCACGGTAATTCTTTTTTCTTTCAATAGTAAATTCGGCATAAAATAGAATTAACGATATCCATAGGAAACGTCCCTGACTAACGATTTATGGCAGGACGAATGCAGGGCAGGATATACAAAACGTAGCACTTATCAGTCAGAAGAGAGATTACCAGAAGCAAAGTAGGTAAAGTACATTTATGTCGCTTGGTGTGGATGGATAGAGACGGTTTGATGAGTAAAGTAATAAAATAAGAAGTAATAATAAAGTAGAACTCAAAATTCTATGAAAACTTTAGCTTTCTACTAAAAATTCTACAAGAACTGACATGCATGGTCGAAAACCACAAAATTCAGGTTTTATATACCCAATGTAGTACAAGGAAAAAGTGTATAAATTGAAAGCAAAACATCTGCCCTCAAAGAACACTGTCTGGTATGTCTGGCTACGCAAACAGTACAACCCCGCAGACGAGCCAGGAGATTAGGGCGAGATTAGATAAGAAGATATATTTCTCTTGAGCAAATGTTTATTACAAGCATAAGTTACACTATCAGGTAAATTCCTAGAACGTAGTTACACTTCCTAAGCGTCTTCAACCCCTCAGACGAGCGAGAAGATTAGGGCGAGATTGGATAAGGAGATATATTTCTCTTGAGCAAATGTTTATTACAAACATAAGTTACACTATTAGGTAAATTCCTAGAACGTAATTACACTTCCTAAGCGTCTTCATCCCCGCAGGCGAGCCAGAAGATTAGGGCGAGATTGGATAAGGAGATATATTTCTCTTGAGCTAATGTTTATTACATACATAAGTTACACTATCAGGTAAATTCCTAGAACGTAATTACACTTCCTAAGCGTCTTCAACTCCTCAGACGAGCGAGAAGATTAGGGCGAGATTGGATAAAGAGATATATTTCTCTTGAGCAAATGTTTATTACAAACATAAGTTACACTATTAGGTAAATTCCTAGAACGTAATTACACTTCATAAGCGTCTTCATCCCCGCAGACGAGCCAGAAGATTAGGGCGAGATTGGATAAGGAGATATATTTCTCTTGAGCAAATGTTTATTAAAAAACATAAGTTACACTATCAGGTAAATTCCTAGAACGTAATTACACTTCCTAAGCGTCTTCAACCCCTCAGACGAGCGAGAAGATTAGGGCGAGATTGGATAAGGAGATATATTTCTCTTGAGCAAATGTTTATTACAAACATAAGTTACACTATTAGGTAAATTCCTAGAACGTAATTACACTTCCTAAGCGTCTTCATCCCCGCAGGCGAGCCAGAAGATTAGGGAGAGATTGGATAAGGAGATATATTTCTCTTGAGCTAATGTTTATTACAAGCATAAGTTACACTATCAGGTAAATTCCTAGAACGTAATTACACTTCCTAAGCGTCTTCAACTCCTCAGACGAGCGAGAAGATTAGGGCGAGATTGGATAAGGAGATATATTTCTCTTGAGCAAATGTTTATTACAAACATAAGTTACACTATTAGGTAAATTCCTAGAACGTAATTACACTTCATAAGCGTCTTCATCCCCGCAGACGAGCCAGAAGATTAGGGCGAGATTGGATAAGGAGATATATTTCTCTTGAGCAAATGTTTATTAAAAAACATAAGTTACACTATCAGGTAAATTCCTAGAACGTAATTACACTTCCTAAGCGTCTTCAACCCCTCAGACGAGCGAGAAGATTAGGGCGAGATTGGATAAGGAGATATATTTCTCTTGAGCAAATGTTTATTACAAACATAAGTTACACTATTAGGTAAATTCCTAGAACGTAATTACACTTCCTAAGCGTCTTCATCCCCGCAGGCGAGCCAGAAGATTAGGGCGAGATTGGATAAGGAGATATATTTCTCTTGAGCTAATGTTTATTACAAGCATAAGTTACACTATCAGGTAAATTCCTAGAACGTAATTACACTTCCTAAGCGTCTTCAACTCCTCAGACGAGCGAGAAGATTAGGGCGAGATTGGATAAGGAGATATATTTCTCTTGAGCAAATGTTTATTACAAACATAAGTTACACTATTAGGTAAATTCCTAGAACGTAATTACACTTCATAAGCGTCTTCATCCCCGCAGACGAGCCAGAAGATTAGGGCGAGATTGGATAAGGAGATATATTTCTCTTGAGCAAATGTTTATTAAAGAACATAAGTTACACTATCAGGTAAATTCCTAGAACGTAATTACACTTCCTAAGCGTCTTCAACCCCTCAGACGAGCGAGAAGATTAGGGCGAGATTGGATAAGGAGATATATTTCTCTTGAGCAAATGTTTATTACAAACATAAGTTACACTATCAGGTAAATTCCTAGAACGTAATTACACTTCCTAAGCGTCTTCAACCCCGCAGACGAGCCAGATGATTAGGGCGACATTGGATAAGGAGATATATTTCTCTTGAGCAAAGGTTTATTACAAACATAAGTTAAAAAATCAGGTAAATTCCTAGAACGTTATTACACTTCCTTAGTGTCTTCAACCCCGCAGACGAGCCAGAAGATTAGGGCGAGATTGGATAAGGAGATATATTTCTCTTGAGCAAATGTTTATTACAAACATAGGTTACAATATCAGGTAATTTCCTAGAATGTAATTACACTTCCTAAGCGTCTTCATCACCGCAGACGAGCCAGAAGATTAGGGCGAGATTGGATAAGGAGATATATTTCTCTTGAGCTAATGTTTATTACATACATAAGTTACACTATCAGGTAAATTCCTAGAACGTAATTACACTTCCTAAGCGTCTTCAACTCCTCAGACGAGCGAGAAGATTAGGGCGAGATTGGATAAGGAGATATATTTCTCTTGAGCAAATGTTTATTACAAACATAAGTTACACTATTAGGTAAATTCCTAGAACGTAATTACACTTCATAAGCGTCTTCATCCCCGCAGACGAGCCAGAAGATTAGGGCGAGATTGGATAAGGAGATATATTTCTCTTGAGCAAATGTTTATTAAAAAACATAAGTTACACTATCAGGTAAATTCCTAGAACGTAATTACATTTCCTAAGCGTCTTCAACCCCTCAGACGAGCGAGAAGATTAGGGCGAGATTGGATAAGGAGATATATTTCTCTTGAGCAAATGTTTATTACAAACATAAGTTACACTATTAGGTAAATTCCTAGAACGTAATTACACTTCCTAAGCGTCTTCATCCCCGCAGGCGAGCCAGAAGATTAGGGCGAGATTGGATAAGGAGATATATTTCTCTTGAGCTAATGTTTATTACAAGCATAAGTTACACTATCAGGTAAATTCCTAGAACGTAATTACACTTCCTAAGCGTCTTCAACTCCTCAGACGAGCGAGACGATTAGGGCGAGATTGGATAAGGAGATATATTTCTCTTGAGCAAATGTTTATTACAAACATAAGTTACACTATTAGGTAAATTCCTAGAACGTAATTACACTTCATAAGCGTCTTCATCCCCGCAGACGAGCCAGAAGATTAGGGCGAGATTGGATAAGGAGATATATTTCTCTTGAGCAAATGTTTATTAAAAAACATAAGTTACACTATCAGGTAAATTCCTAGAACGTAATTACACTTCCTAAGCGTCTTCAACCCCTCAGACGAGCGAGAAGATTAGGGCGAGATTGGATAAGGAGATATATTTCTCTTGAGCAAATGTTTATTACAAACATAAGTTACACTATTAGGTAAATTCCTAGAACGTAATTACACTTCCTAAGCGTCTTCATCCCCGCAGGCGAGCCAGAAGATTAGGGCGAGATTGGATAAGGAGATATATTTCTCTTGAGCTAATGTTTATTACAAGCATAAGTTACACTATCAGGTAAATTCCTAGAACGTAATTACACTTCCTAAGCGTCTTCAACTCCTCAGACGAGCGAGAAGATTAGGGCGAGATTGGATAAGGAGATATATTTCTCTTGAGCAAATGTTTATTACAAACATAAGTTACACTATTAGGTAAATTCCTAGAACGTAATTACACTTCATAAGCGTCTTCATCCCCGCAGACGATCCAGAAGATTAGGGCGAGATTGGATAAGGAGATATATTTCTCTTGAGCAAATTTTTATTAAAGAACATATGTTACACTATCAGGTAAATTCCTAGAACGTAATTACACTTCCTAAGCGTCTTCAACCCCTCAGACGAGCGAGAAGATTAGGGCGAGATTGGATAAGGAGATATATTTCTCTTGAGCAAATGTTTATTACAAACATAAGTTACACTATTAGGTAAATTCCTAGAACGTAATTACACTTCCTAAGCGTCTTCATCCCCGCAGACGAGCCAGAAGATTAGGGCGAGATTGGATCAGGAGATATATTTCACTTGAGCAAATGTTCATTACAAACATACGTTACACTATCAGGTAAATTCCTAGAACGTAATTACACTTCCTAAGCGTCTTCAACCCCGCAGACGAGCCAGAAGATTAGGGCGAGGTTGGATAAGGAACTATATTTCTCTTGAGGAAATATTTATTACAAACATAAGTTACACTATCAGGTAAATTCCTAGAACGTAATTACACTTCCTAAGCGTCTTCAACCCCACAGACGAGCCAGAAGATTAGGGCGAGATTGGATAAGGAGATATATTTCTCTTGAGCAAATGTTTATTACAAACATAAGTTACACTATCAGGTAAATTCCTAGTACGTAATTACACTTCCTAAGCGTCTTCAACCCCGCAGACGAGCCAGATGATTAGGACGAGATTGGATAAGGAGATATATTTCTCTTGAGCAAATGTTTATTACAAACATAAGTTACACTATCAGGTAAATTCCTTGAACGTAATTACACTTCCTAAGCGTCTTCAACCTCGCAGACGAGCCAGAAGATTAGGGCGAGTTTGGATAAGGAGATATATTTCTCTTGAGCAAATGTTTATTACAAACATACGTTACACTATCAGGTAAGTTAAAGAACGTAATTACACTTCCTAAGCGTCTTCAACGCCGCAGACGAGCCAGATGATTAGGGCGACATTGGATAAGGAGATATATTTCTCTTGAGCAAAGGTTTATTACAAACATAAGTTAAAAAATCAGGTAAATTCCTAGAACGTTATTACACTTCCTTAGTATCTTCAACCCCGCAGACGAGCCAGAAGATTAGGGCGAGATTGGATAAGGAGATATATTTCTCTTGAGCAAATGTTTATTACAAACATAGGTTACACTATCAGGTAATTTCCTAGAATGTAATTACACTTCCTAAGCGTCTTCATCCCCGCAGACGAGCCAGAAGATTAGGGCGAGATTGGATAAGGAGATATATTTCTCTTGAGCAAATGTTTATTACAAACATAAGTTACACTATCAGGTAAATTCCTGGAACGTAATTACACTTCCTAAGCGTCTTCAACCCCGCAGACGAGCCAGAAGATTAGGGCGAGATTGGATAAGGAGATATATTTCTCTTGAGCAAATGTTCATTACAAACATACGTTACACTATCAGGTAAATTCATAGAACGTAATTACACTTCCTAAGCGTCTTCAACCCCTCAGACGAGCCAGAAGATTAGGGCGAGATTGGATAAGGAAATATATATTTCTTTTGAGCAAATGTTTATTACAGACATTAGTTACACTATCAGGTAAATTCCTAGAACGTAATTACACTTCCTAAGCGTCATCATCCCCGCAGACGAGCCAGAAGATTAGGGCGAGATTGGATAAGGAGATATATTTCTCTTGAGCAAATGTTTATTACATACATAAGTTACACTATCAGGTAAATTCCTAGAACGTAATTACACTTCCTAAGCGTCTTCAACCCCGCAGACGAGCCAGAAGATTAGGGTGACATTGGATAAGGAGATAAATTTCTCTTGAGCAAATATTTATTACAAACATAAGTTACACTATCAGGTAAATTCCTAGAACGTAATTACACTTCCTAAGCGTCTTCAACCCCGCAGACGAGCCAGAAGATTAGGGCGAGATTGGATAAGGAAATATATTTCTCTTGAGCAAATGTTTATTACAAACATAAGTTACACTATCAGGTAAATTCCCGGAACGTAATTACACTTCCTAAGCGTCTTCAACCCCGCAGACGAGCCAGAAGATTAGGGCGAGATTGGATAAGGAGATATATTTCTCTTGAGCAAATGTTCATTACAAACATACGTTACACTATCAGGTAAATTCATAGAACGTAATTACACTTCCTAAGCGTCTTCAACCCCTCAGACGAGCGAGAAGATTAGGGCGAGATTGGATAAGGAAATATATATTTATTTTGAGCAAATGTTTATTACAGACATAAGTTACACTATCAGGTAAATTCCTAGAACGTAATTACACTTCCTAAGCGTCATCATCCCCGCAGACGAGCCAGAAGATTAGGGCGAGATTGGATAACTAGATATATTTCTCTTGAGCAAATGTTTATTACAAACATAAGTTACACTATCAGGTAAATTCCTAGAACGTAATTACACTTCCTAAGCGTCTTCAACCCCGCAGACGAGCCAGAAGATTAGGGCGAGATTGGATAAGGAGATATATTTCTCTTGAGCAAATGTTTATTACAAACATAAGTTACACTATCAGGTAAATTAATAGAACGTAATTACATTTCCTAAGCGTCTTCAACCCCGCAGACGAGCCAGAAGATTAGCTCGAGATTAGATAAGGAGATATATTTCTCTTGAGCAAATGTTTATTACAAACATAAGTTACACTATCAGGTAAATTCCTAGAACGTAATTACACTTCCCAAGCATCTTCAACCCCGCAGACGAGCCAGAAGATTAGGGCGAGATTGGATAAGGAGATATATTTCTCTTGAGCAAATGTTTATTACATACATAAGTTACACTATCAGGTAAATTCCTAGAACGTAATTATATTTCCTAAGCGTCTTCAACCCCGCAGACGAGCCAGAAGATTATGGTGAGATTGGATAAGGAGATATATTTCTCTTGAGCAAATATTTATTACAAACATAAGTTACACTATCAGGTAAATTCCTAGAACGTAATTACACTTCCTAAGCGTCTTCAACCCCGCAGACGAGCCAGAAGATTAGGGCGAGATTGGATAAGGAGATATATTTCTCTTGAGCAAATATTTATTACAAACATAAGTTACACTATCAGATAAATTCCTAGAACGTAATTACACTTCCTAAGCGTCTTCAACCCCGCAGACGAGCCAGAAGATTAAGGCGAAATTGGATAAGGAGATATATTTCTCTTGAGCTAATGTTTATTACAATCATATAGGTCTTACTATCATGTGAATTCCTAGAACCTAGTTTTACCTCACACGCGTCTTTAACCTAGAAGATTAGGGATAGATTCATATGTTTCGGATAAGAAGGTTTATTTCTCTTAGCAAATGTTTATTACAAACATAAGTTATACTATCTGGTGAATTCCTAGAACATAATTACACCTCATAAAAGTCTTTTATTTTATTGTATCTTTTATTTAGTTACCGTTTTGAAAGATGCAATATCTAAGCTACTCGAGATAATACCCAATTTGGGGATTCTGTATATTCCAAATATCAGGATTGGTCTCATAGTGAATAGGATGAAAAAAAAAATCAATGTAATTTTAGAGTTAGTGAAGTATAATTTGGGTTAGAGTATAATGATACAAAGTAATCAACATGTATTTAGGTACTTGTATTTTTAAACTATCATAGGGCTGTTGTGTTTTTATACAACGTGATATAATCACATGCGCAATGTGATATAGATTCTGCTAGAGCCTAGATAACGCCTAAGAAACATTTTCGTATCATGAATTGATAGTAAACAAAGTCGAAATATTTCAAAACATTAAATCAGAAATAACTAGGTTTCTATTTAAATATGTGTGTTCAGTTACTGAAAATATGTGTGTAATGAGATTGTCGTGTGGGATAACGCTAAAAACCTGTCATTTCTTTAGTTTTAATAAATTTTTCAGCACCTCAGAGTAAAATAATTTCGTTGATAGAAAATAAGATGTAAAACGAAAAATCAGGAAAGTCTGGATGCGTGGGAAGAGGCAGAAAACACGAGATACAATTTTTCACTTAACCTGACGATTCATAGGCTTTTGAGATTTCACTTCATATTTTCGACAAATAATGTCACTTTATTGTGAGGCTATATTTCCCTTCATGCAGTGATATAAGTTATCTTGTGAAATTTAACCACATACTCACATATAAGGTCTTTTCCACAGAGTCACTTGTAGAAACTTATTGTAGGAACTTACATCAATCTATGCCATTTTTATGAAATCTTACAGTAAAGATTGATCTTACTGTCAATCAGTAGTTGTTTATCAGTAGTTATCTGGCTGTAATTACAGGACATTCATTGAATAATATATGATGAAAGAAGATTGAAGAACATATGATGAAAAAATTAGTTTTGTCAGGCTATTGGATCAAACTACTCCAAATAATAGTCTGAAAAAGTTAGTTTATGGGGACTATTAGGAGTCATGAATCTAGGCTGTCAGACAAGACATGACTGTCAGAGGTTATGTACTCGGGCTAAGAGGACTAGTTCTAAGCTTAGAGAGTACATGAGTACAGAAGAACGCGACAAGCAGTTCTAAGCTTAATGGTAGTAGAAGATGAATAATTTTGTAAAATAACTTTGTGGCCGTGTCTCCCTGCAGGTGTTGCCACCTTACTTACAATGTCTCCTTGACATTATGTTCCGTGTGTATCAAGCGTGTAAAAATATAAAATTTTACTGCATTTTTAATTTTACATGACGAGATTGTAGAAATATTCATTAAATATTTTACGAGTATAAAATACTGATGACACCTTTTTCACGGTATTTTTTACCTTATGTGCTGACCGAATATTTATTGTGGCATTATTATTCTTTAATTAGTAGATTTGTAGAAAATATTCGGTGCAGAAATGTCTAGGTTGCAGTTTGGAGGTACATTTGTTTACTATTCATGCAACACGGTAATACTTATAGTTTGTGAGATTCCAAGCAACTTTGTTCCTCAGTTGAAAATAATAATTTTTCTTTTGTGTTGCTGACGAGAACTTTGATTAGTTCTATGGGCGATAACCATCTTTTATCGGCAATGTCATTTTTTTAAATTATCATTTACTACTGGTATAAAGACCAAATCATATCTGGGACTTAAGAGCTTTTCCAAAGCTCGCTTAAAACTCACAATAACTTCCAATGTTTAACTACTCGGTTTAGTCATTCCAAAAACGCGTAAACTTAAACAATTTGAGTAATAGCTGCCTTATACAGTTCTTTCAAATAATCGACGTGCTAAGCTTCTACACATCAACTACATTAAAATTCTATGCTTTCCCTTCTTATTCTTTCATTAAACTAATAGAATAATGTCTATGTTATATAGCAGACTTGGCCTAATGTTAAAGTTTTAATGGGGTAGGCCTATGTATTCTATTACACTGTAGCAGCAGATATTCTATCTTTTTCACCTATTCTTCAAATAATTCACGTGGGGAAATATTTCGGTGGGTTCATGGTCAATGACGCATACATGGATAGTCAGATGAATCATATACATACTTAGTCCCAAGAGTAATACTTATTACAGAATTACATTGTATGTATAAATGTAAATATTTACCTTCATGTGAGTGGAAGAGAGAACATCGGATGAGAACAAATTCAGGTACTTCCGTGTTGTTTAGCTGTAAACATGAGGAGGTGAACATGTATGTCGCGTCTCGACATAGGCAATTATATATATATATATATATATATATATATATATATATATATATATATATATATATATTAACTTATGAGTAATTATTGTTTTACTAATATCTATCATATTGTCAGTTGTGTGAGGCGACCACTACAATAGAGTTAAACGATGTAATATAACATCTGCTATTAAAGAAGATTAAATGTGGTGGTGAGAGACGATGCCGTGGCTATTGACCACTATTGTATACTTTTACGTTATCTAAACGTGTATCACAAAACTATATAATTTATTTTCTTAACTCAACTAACCCCATTCCATTCCTTTTAAAACTCTATTTCTTAAATTTTATTGTACACGTCTGTCGTCCCTAGGTTTTGATGCTTTATATATCTTTGAATTATGGTAACTGTAATTGTCAATCACATGTTATTTTATAAAAATTACTCCTTTACTTTAGTTATATTCACGAATGATAATAAACCACTCTAAACCGCTCTGAGTCGCCGACGCGCAGGTTGACAGTTGGCACGTTCCACTTCCCCCGTTGCTGAAAAGTACGGATATATTCTAGATGCCATCTAGAAAGGCCTTGATTAGCTGCCAGTGCTTGAGTCGGTTGGCAGGAACGTTCAAAAAAATCCTCTTCTGGAACTGAAACCAATGAAGATCCTATTAAGAAGTGACCCGGTGTGAGTGCATTGAGGTCTGAGGCGTCGTTTGACAGAGGTGTGAGAGGTCTCAAATTCAAAATAGCCTCTACTTGAGTTGCGAGATTGGAAAATTCACATAGAGTTAAAATATGTTCACCGATGACACGTCGGAGGTGATGTTTTGCACTCTTGATTGCTGCTTCCCAAAGACCACCATGATGAGGAGATGCAGGCGGGTTGAAATGAAAGTTGATATTATGTTTTAATGAGAATTCAGCAAGAGGGGTTCGGCCTGAAGAGATGATGAGATTTTGTAAAGCATTATTCGCTCCAACGAAATTCATTCCACGGTCAGAATATATATTTGTGCAAAGACCGCGTCTAGACACAAATCGGGTAAGAGCGGCAATAAACCCATCTGTCGACAGGTCCGATACTACTTCAATGTGTACAGCCTATGTCACAATGCAAATAAAGATACAAATATATGCTTTGGTCAAGCGAATCGAGCGCAAATTGTGCATCTTGATGTTAAAAGGACCTCCGTAGTCAATTACGGTGTTGAGAAACGGACGAGAAGGAGTTATTCTTGCTTTTGGTAAATCACTCATGGGCGGAGATTTATTGTGAGGCTTGTGTCGAAAACATACAACACATTGAAAAATGCGAGAGCGTATTACACTTCGGGTCGAGTGTATCCACACATCCTGTGCAAGAAGTGATTGAGTCTATTGAGCGCCCGGATGTAAGTATTTTCGATGATGAAAATCAATAAAAATTTTGACCACATGGTGGCGTTTGGGCAAAATCACAGGATGTTGCACCCCCGTAGGAAGTTTTAAATCAATAAGACTTCCTCCCACTCGTAGGATATCATCCTTGAAGTTTCTGGAGTGTGTTATTCGTAATGCACGAGGAATTACAATTTCTCGTAGAGTATTAGCCGAGTCTGTAAAGGTTTGTCATAATTTCAATTGTTCAGATGGAAGGGGTTCATCCCAGTTCAATCCTTTGATCCAGAGTAGTTGCATAAAACGTTTGGCCCACATAACAATGAGTGAGAGAAAGCCACAAGGGTCGTAAACGTGGGCAATGATACCGAGAATTCGACGTTTAGTCCTGGCATTGTAAGGAAAATTCAAATTATAGTTAAACGTATCGGTAGAGGGTGACCAGTGAAGACCCAATATAGTGAAATGTGGTTGTTTACTTCCTTGAAGGAATACAGAGGTCTCTAAATGAGCATCAGGAATATCTTGCAGCAGTTGACTGGAGTTAGATGTCCATTTGCGTAGTTCAAAGCCTCCGCGAGCCAGGAGCGAGATGAGTTGCTTACGGAGGCTCAAAGCCTTTTCTTCAGAGTCAGCTCCAGAGATGATGTCATCTACGAACGTTTGCGTGCGTAGATAATTTGCAGCTTCAGGATAGGGGTCACCTTCGTCTGCAGCGAGCTGATGTAAGGTTCTAATGGCAAGATACGGTGAACAATTCACTCCGTAAGTCACTGTCGTGAGCTTGTAGATTAAAGAGGGCTGATCTGGACTTTCACGCCATAAGATCATCTGATAGCACTGGTCATCAGGGTGCATTTTTACCTGTCTATACATTTGACGAATGTCACAAGAAAAAACAACGTTATGAATCAGAAAATTCAGTATAAATCACAAATATTCGTTTGCATCTTTTTGCCTGTTAATAAAATATTATTAAGAGAAATACCATTAGAGGTTTCTGAACTAGCATCAAATACAGTACGTAAACGAGTTGTGCTGCTAGACTCCTTTAAAACACTATGGTGACGAAGGAAGTAATGAGGTACAGTTAGATCAGTATTATGAGCGTATATCATGTGACCAGAGGCTAAGTAGTCAGCCATAAAATCAGTATATAGAAATTTGAACTGAGGTTGAGCATTAAATTTCTTCTCTAGAGAGTGTAGTCTTTTTTCTGCATTTAAACGAGATTGACTCAGAGGAGGATGTTCAGTCTTGAATGGTAGTCGGACGCAATATCGGCCAGATTGGTCCCGAGTATGAGTGGCGAGAAAGTGATCTTCACATAATGTATCTTCTTGAGAAAGCTTAGACACAGCAGGAAGTTCTTCCTGTTGCCAAAACCTTTGTAGTGAGTAGTGAAGGTCAATGTCGTTGACAACTAGAAGTGTAGTTGATAATTGAGATCTGGAGTTACTATGAAGTTCACTGCCAGATAGACATGGTGCGTTACCCATTACTAAAAAGCCAAAGTGTGTGCCTATTAGCCTGGGTAAACCAGGTCCGAGGTTATAAGCTTCTTGAGTAAGTAAGAGTGAAAATAAAGCACCACCAAGAAGAACGTCTATGCCTCCTGGCAAGTGAAACGTAGGGTCTGCCAAAATATAAGGACGAACCTTGGAAAGAACTTCAGAGTCTACTTGTGTGCTTGATAGGTTAACACATATTTTTTCCAATATGAAAAATCTTTCAATAATTGAAATAACCTTGCCCCCAAGAGTTTCAACAGCAACTGAGGTGAGACCTTTTGAGCGTAAGGGTACCTGAGACAATCCTGCCACACTATGATTGGTCTTAGTACCAGGAGCACACAATAATTGAGCAGCACGCTCGGTGAGAAAACAAGATTGACTGATAGAGTCAACAAGAGCACGAAATACATGAGTAATACCTTTAGACGAGGTAAGCTTAACAAGTAGAGTGCCTAAGAGAACAGTATTAGAGATTTGAGACGTATTCTGCTTTTCTTGACAGGTCATAGTGATTGGAGAAGGGGTAATTTCCTGTTGAAGTGTCGGAGAGTCTTGACGCGAAGTTTTAGGTGTGGTCCGTTGCAGCGTAGAGTAATTTTCAAAATGTAATAATGTATGATGATTTTTGTGGCATTTGTAGCAACTAAACTTTGAAATACAGTCGTTAAGATGGTGAGTACCTAAGCAAGAGGTACAACGCCCCTTTTCCTTTACAATTTTGAGACGGGGTTTGGCGTCCTGACTCTTGAAGGCCGGACACGAATATACCTTATGGTAAATTTTATTGCATATAAAGCATGGATGAGGTTTAACTTTAATGGAGGAGCCTTCTCCATAATTGTAGCACATCAGTGATACTTTTTGTTTAAAGTATTTATTTTGGGAACCAGAGGGGGTGCGTGATCCAGACGAGGGGGGTTTCGAGGTGAATGGAGAGTGAAGATTGGCATCTTCGACTTCATTACATTCTTTACTTAAAAACTTAATAATTTCCGCTGCATCAGGTATTGTAGTGGAGTCAACTCTCTCTTGAGTAACACTTGATGAACGGAAGTTTTCAAAACGGTTCCTAAGTTCACTATCCATTTTTCGTAAAAGCATAGCAGATAACAAAGGATTTTTACTAGTGTCATCAATGTCAAGACCTTTAAGAGCTTGTATATTTTCTGAGTATAAATTTACAAAATTTCTCATTTTTTTAGGCGTGTTGCTTACAGAGGGCAAATCTAAAATTTGATTGAGGTGTAAAATAACCAACCGCCTCGGCGAGTGATATCTTTCTTTTAATAAGTCATAGGCCATTTTATAGTTAGCGTCAGAAATAGGGAGAGATTTAATTAAATTTAGCAGTTCTCCTGAGATAATGCTCAATAAATATTGAAGTTTAGAAACTGCTGGTAACGATGCATTTTCATGAATGCTAGCGTTAAATATATTAATGAATGACATCCATTCGAGAAATTCACCATCGAAATGCTTAAGTTCAAGCTTAGGCAGTCGTATATGTAACTGAGGAGTAACTATTTCACATTTAGGCCTTGTTGATGTCATCTTAATTTCTATCGAATATACAGTAGAATTAACATAATCGACTAACTCGTTGATGCTGTTAAGAGGAGCTTAGTTTGGTTGAAAATTCGGGTTAGCCTGTATTTCTAGTTCATGATAAATGTCTAAAATATCAGAAAATTCTTCACGAAGCCTATTTATAGATTTAGCGCGCACCAACATTTTTTGCAGGATTGGCTTATCAGATGTTTTATTGTTAGATCAAAAATCTCTTCAATTTGACTAAATATATTGTCTTTCTTTGTTTTAATAACTGCCAAAGATTTTGCCATGATTAAATGATGGTTTTATAGTAGAAGATGAGATAATTGCTTTAATTTTTAAATTACAACATGTTTTAAAGAGATTAGGTCTATGAGTGTATATGTTTAACGGAGAAATAAATAAGCCTAAGTAAACAACAAATCGACGTAGGCTCAATGTGATAACATTCTATAAAAACTGAAATCACTGTTCATAAACTTTTAGAATTAATTTAAACCAACATATTAATGCACGCCAAAGCCAAACAAAGATGAGAGAGGTATCAGCTGTTTCATATACTGCGACATGAACTAGTTTTCCAGTGTCTGAATGCACAGACAAAATTTGAAAAAACTTGTAGAAATTGTAGAATGAACACATATAATGAATTGTATTTTTTTTATATATTGGTCTTAAGGCTTAAGATCCGGCCCGGAGGACCAAATTTGTTTGGTAACAATAGTTTTGGAGGACCAATAATTATTATAATTATATAAATTAATAGTTTGTACTTAAGCGTATTAAATAAGAGATTTCTGGCCAGAAAACGTGTTAGTATTCCACGCACTGGTCACATTCGGTTTAAAAATTAATAAAATAGTAGCATTCACGTATACTAGTACCTAAGGTACGGAGATTGAAAAGTATAATAATATATTAGAACGTAGGGGTATCGGTCTACACTCCGGAACGTTCTAACTTGCTCTGCCGTTCAAACTGCAGAACAAACCTGCAGATCACAGGTGAGCTTTGTTTGACTTTGGCGGCTGGTTTAAAATAAAAGAAATGAGTCTAAATTACAATTTTAAATACGTAACACTAACAATGCCTCCGGTAAATCCTTCTGATACAACTGTTTTGTTGTAGAATATTCTCTTGGGAAAAGGCTAATAAATATGGAAATTAGGCAAATTTTTAAGGTATTCAGGAATCGAAATTAGTAACATTGTAAATAAATAGCATTTTAACTAATATTGTAAACTGTAGATGTCAAAAAAAATAATAGAAACATGTCTTTTAAAATGAATAATGTAATTTTCGTTTTATTTAAAATTAGTGGGGAAAACTACGGTATATAGAGTAAGACGATAGGTCCCACGAAAGGATGCGCAGTGGCAAACCCGGCAGCTAGCCATATGAATCACCATTACACACGTAAATCTCTGTGTTTTTTTTTTATTCTGTGATTAGTGCTGTTGTTAGTAATTACTATAATAATTATTACCATTGGTGTGGTTAACTGTGTATTAATGTTTAGTGACTAGTTGTGTTATTATTGTGTTTGATTGTAATGTTTCTATTTTACTAACAAGTATGCTCTGATACATATTTCAAAAAATACAATACCTTGATGCTCCATTGCGGGTTGTACAAAGGACTTGGCCAACGCAGAAGAGCTACATTGATCGTTTTATAAATTCCCAAAGGATGAAAACATTGTGTATTTGGGTCCAAGCATGTAAACGAAAAGTTACTTTTAATTCCAAAACAGCAACAACATGTTATGAACACTTCGTATCAGACGATTTTGAAAGGGATTTACAATCCGAGCTATAGTGTTTCCCCCAAAGGCACGTTTTAAAGATAAATTCGTTTTCTACGTTAAAAATACCCACCTTATCAAACTTTTAAAACAACAGAATAACAAAGATAGATGCTTTATATTAAAGGTTTGGAATTGCAAGAAATTGGTGGTTATTATTAGAACAACTTTGTACAACAAATACGAATGACAGCTGGGAAATTTACAAAAAGGAATTAACAAAGGAAATAAAAAATTTTAAACAATTCGAAAACAACAATCGACGTAAACACTATTTTAATTGAAAATAAAGAGCTCCAAGAAAATAACTGTTTATAAACAAAACAATCTTGAAATACCTAATAACATAATTTTAGAATTAAATGCTAAACTCAAGTGCTACGAAGATATGTTTTCACTGAGTCAAAATCATTCTCTTTTGAAAGGTAATGTACAAATTAGTCACCAGACAATGTAGCTAAAGCGGTCGCTATTAGTTATATTTCCAAAAAAAAATTTCTTATGTTAGAGAAGTATTAAAATAACCTCACCCCAGTAAATCAACAATTTGAAGACATCTGTCGTAGTTTTCCACACCTCCTGGGTTCATAGATAAAAGTTTTAATTTACTTACGGAATAGGCTATTATTATTACTATGAGTTTGAAAAAGATGTCATCATGAGTTTCGAAGAGATGAAAGTGCTATCTGATATGTGATATGACAGCAAAGCAGATATTTTTAGAGGGCCGCCTGATAATGTACAAGTAATTGTTATAAGAAGTCTAAACGTAAAGTGGAAGCAGTCCAGATTGTACCAATTTTATCCGTCTGTTACAATGGATATATTTTTTCAAGCCACAAAACTTGTTAAGTAAAGTGGATTTAGGTTACGAGGATTTGTTTGTGACACGGGAGCAACCTGAAATTAAAAATTCTCTAAACAGAAATTAAAAACTGAATTGGGTAAATCTCCAGAGCCGTCTTCAGTTCGAAATTCATGATCTGAGGAAAGAATGATTTGGTCTTTTTATGATTTTCCTCGTGTGTTGAAATTGATTCGGGAACATCTTTTAGATCAAGGATATGAACTGAATGATGGTGAAAAAGTTACCTATCGCATTTTAGTTCACTTAGTTAAAAAGCAAAGAAATACCGATTTGAAGTTCGCATATAAAATTACAGAACGTCACATACTTGTCTCAGGAAGTGAAAGACCGAATGTTAGGAACGTTGCCGAACGTCTTTACAGAACAGTAGCAAAAGCAGTGAATTATATTTTCCAAGGAATTGAGCATGAAGCATCTTTCTAAATGTTGTTAACGACGGGTTCGATCTTTTACATTCAAGAGCTCCTCAACATTCAACCAAAAAACTGAAAAGGGCAAACGGCACGTGTTTGGAGGTACAGGATCATATTTTAGTAGGTAATATAGATGCTCCTCATTTTTTTTTCTCACAAAAATTTTACATTAGCCAAATTATATCAGGTTATAGATCAAGTTACTATTATGAAATGTAAAAAAAATTTAAACAGGGTTACGTAATTTAGCGTGCGCTCAGACGCTAGTTTATGCTAAAACATTTGCCGCTCGGCTAGATACCCGTGACGTCACGAGCACTAGCCTACATCCGCGTCAGACCTACCGTGTTATTCAATATACCGTTGGGAAAACTAATATTATTTGTACGGCATTTTGAAAAATAATACTTAACAATTAATTAGTATTAGAATTAATTAGAATATTATGAGAATTTTGAATCTTTAACAAAAGTATTATAAGTTTAAAGAAAAACTGGCTAAGCAAGCTCTAGTACAAATAAGAAAAAGAAACCCTATTGGTTGAGATAAGAACTTCGTAGCATCAGATGAGGCAAGAAGATCAACAATTAATTGCAAGTAACCATTTCGGCTCAAATCATAGTACTGGCACAATCCCTAAAGCATAAATTAGTTTAAATCAACGTTGTTAAGATTTAAATTTGTATACATGAATGGGATTAAGATTGAGAGAGAACGGGTATATATATATGGGGGGGGGGTATGTGTGTGTGTGTGTTTAATATTTTGTACAATAGCTTTATACCTCATTGCCTTATCGAAAAGCTAACTTATTACCTTACTACCTTATTACCTTATAACCTTTTTGACTTATAACCTTATTGAAAAGGTTTTGCCTGCATTAAACATGAAATTCTAATAACTATCTTATTACAAGTAAATAGTGCAAAGGTGAACAATAATCATTACGCTGATGTTGTTTTGCATTGGATTGTGAATGTCGTTATGCCGACTATAAAGTTTTCAAACCTAATGTAATGTGATTTCGGTAAGGCTGCTTGTGTTTGTAAAAACTAGAGGTTACGTGTAATTAATAACTAGAAAAATGTAAATAGATTAGACGGAAAAGCCATTCTCACAAGTAAATACTATGTGAAGAATGGTATCAAGGTGAACATCACTGCAAGGACCGAAGTCGGTTTGTCAATGGCATATAGAGTAGATTAATCTCCAGCAAAATGCAGGCGTTGCATCTACGAATAGTATATTTTAAACTGTAAAATGATGGATAAAACATCCATCCGTTCAATGAATATGGTAGATTAATATTGTTTTAAAATTTAAATATTAAATTTAACTATAAAAGTAAGGGTGAAAAAAAATTCAAACTCAAAATCTGTTTATAACGTTAACAATTACCTCATGTTTGGTTTATATTTTTCTGGTTAGAGCGTTATATGCATGATTATCAGTTAACCATACAAAAAAACTCGGTCTCTTGTCGTTAACTATTAGGGGCTATGATCAAAGGTTGTGCTTGATAAAACTATCATTTCACACTCACCTTTAATCAAAACTTTCAACAAAACTCTGACGAATCATACCTTATTCGTTTAGAATTTCTCTCTCGTACTTGTTATACCCACATTTTATTTATTAAAATAATTATAGCATTAGACTTAGCGGATATCAGGTATCCCCTGTCTCGTACCTCTTCGCGATGATAACCCAGGGATGAGTAGTGAAACACCTCTAGTTCTTTTTTCACAATAACCCCGAAATAAGCTGTTTTGATTGGAAAAACGTCACCGTCGCTTGTTGAGAAGTTATTGATATTTTAAAACGGCTGTCGTTAGTTGATTTGTATTTGTCACTGACTCTACTCATTTGCGTCTTAGGTAGGTCACTGACTCTACTCATTTGCGTGTAGGTGAACGATTTGCTTCAGGTTTCATAACAGTGACAGTGTTGTGTATAGTAGACGCTATTTCACAATCTGTAGTTTGTTCTTAATTTCGTAGGGGTTTGTTTTTAATTAAAATGAGCCTTCCTAAAAAGTGAGGCAAATATTCATTCCACCATTCTGGTATGCCTGCCTGTTAATGGCACAAGCAGAGAGCTGTCTCAGTATCCCTTGTCACCGGTACTAAAGTCCCCGGTAGGGGTCACTGATCAAGCCTGGCGCAGTCTGTAAAATCACCGATCTGTTAAAGTCACTGAAACGACCATCCCTACTACCCCTGTCACGCTATCTCAGGTATGATGTATGTGCTAAATCATGCATAAATGAGACGGACACTGATTCACTAAAAGTTATATTAATAAAACATACAAGTGTTGAATACCTAGATTGATTTCAAAATTATTAGTTTTTTACAGCTACTCAACATTTTAATTACATTTACTATACGAAAAGCATTATGGGATTCGAAAAACTTTATTCCCATTAACTTGGCATATCCCTATAAATAAAAATAAGATTTATCTTCTCCATATCTATAGATTTACAGTTACGCCAAAGTTTACTTTCAGGCGACTACTTCCTTTGTAGTCCTACTCATGCCAAAATTAGTGTCTGGAACAGAACAAGTGAGACGGCCAAAACAGTTTCAAACTTCAAGATTTAACACTTAGTTAACATCTCTCAAAGAGATCATTTTAAGAGTTTAAATATCAAACACCTGCTATGGACTGCAGCGGCAAGCCAGGTTCACCATCTGGTTGTGTAGACAAGGCCGGTTCAAATGGTCGAATTTTATAACGAAAAGAACAACTGGGAAATAATTAATTTTTTTTTCTTCTTATATACGAAATTAAAATAAAACTATTTTTTGTTATTTATAATCAACAAAATTTAAAAATTAAATTAAAAATAAAAAATAAAAACCACCAGAGTTTCAGAAAATTTCAAAAACCAAAAAAATCAAATTATTGTAGAATAAAATTTATTACAAATTAATTAATGCCAAATGGGTCGAGCATGTCAAAATAAAACTCACAGAACTCCAGACTCGCTACAGGCAAATGTATTGGCTACTCGGTCGAAATTCACGGGTATCAATATACAACAAGCTATTGGTATATAACCAAATCCTCAAACCGGTTTGGACGTATGGTATACAGCTTTGGGGCCGTGCCAGCAAATGTCACATACAAGGGATACAACGCTTCCAGAACAAAGTACTAAGAAACATCGCCAACGCTCCTTGGTATGTGCGTAACAGTGACTTGCATTGCGATCTTGGTGTACCCATGGTCGAGGAAGTCATAAAACAGAACGCCATCAAACACGTAAATCGGCTCACTCAACACGAAAATCCTGAGGCACTGAGACTTCTCGACAACCACCACCTGACAAGACGACTCAAAAGGACAAAACCATTTGAACTCGTTGAACGACAAGAGTGACAACAATGCTCTTCCTCACGCCGGTTGGCTTCCAACATCAAACAAGATACAATAGAAATCAATGGATTCTTTGTAATAAAAGCTAAAATCTAATTATCAAATGTAAATTAATGGTTGGTCAGAAATGACCGGTTTTAATTAAAAAAAAAAAAAAAAAAAAAAATTAATTAACAAATTTATTTCATAGAAATTGGAATTATTAAATAGTTTAATAAGGGCCCCAAAAATGTATAAACGTGCCAAGTGCGGCAGAAAATAGTTTCGAGAGCCGATAGAGCGTAACTTAAGAATAGAGTGGCGTAAAACTTCCATTGAGTTGGTAGTTATGAAAGTTACAATGGAGTTAAGAAATATGAAAATGTTACACCGCAAGTAACATTTTAAAGCAGCAGCTAAAAAACGAGCACAAAACTCGCAAGCAAGTCCAATGCGACACTCTATTTGCAAGTAGAGACAAAGTTTTGATATACTGATAACCTTCGTAGCGGAGGTAAGGGGGACGGCTAAATCAGTTCTTGTGACGTTTTTTTCGGAGATCCAGATGAAGGTGCCAGGATACTGTGCCGTGGCTAAGCGGAATATTCAACCCAAGATGGACGTTAAAATGGTCTGCCTTCGAGCGAACCAAATTTCGAGTTTTAACAGGTTCACTATGTAAAAATTATAAAAAGTATTAATACGTCCCTAAAACTGATCAGTTGTCATTGCTACAAGATGCCAGATGATCATTAGGAGGAAGAAGAGCGATAACAGTGAAGGTTTTTGGTGCCAGTTTGAATTTAAAATTAAAATTACCGATTTATTAAATTTAGTAACTTTTAAAAATGATATATATTAAAATATCCTTAAACTAAAACAATCATTTATTGAAAATTATTTATTAAAAAGATATATAGGCAAATAACTCGTTTTTAACAACAATATAAATAGTGGTCATGTATGTAAAATATATTATATATATATATTACTAAACATAAGTAATAAACCTATATGTAACTTTGTAACTAATATTCAACTAAAGGCTTACACTTGCAGGCTAGTATACCCCTCATAAATTGTTCGTGTTTCATCCCGTGAGTAACACTCATGCCAGAGATTGATGGATGGTTTTAATTTACGTACGGTTGTTACATCGTTTTTTGTTTACCATTCTTTGTTTGCAGACCTAAATTAAATGTATTTATTATGAAGTATCTCTTAGTCATCGATTGTATTACTCCAAGTCGATGTTTTGGTTACGTCCAATCATACATTTACTCGTTGTATCTTTGTAATATTGTAACAATGCCATTTTCAACTGCATCTATTAGTTTTTCTCTCCTTAAATATTTGTTACATAATTTAATTTCTATAAAATACTTTTGATTAATTCACTGAAATTCAATTACAATTTTTTAAACTTGTAGTGGATTACATTGGACGTTCATACAGTTTTTTATAATATATTAATTCATCAAATAAATTTATTGATTCGTTTTGTTTTTATATTAAAGAAAAACGTTTCACAAAAGTGGCAAGGTATGCAATATAGTATTGTTACCGTTGGCTTAAAATCATCGTAAGTGCTAACATATGATTTCATAAAACAAATGAATTTATGTTATATGTTGTGTCATACAGAACAGAAGTTTTAACGTAAATTTATTGTTACTTTTTAATAATGTTAAATAAATATTTTAAATACTGTCATTTTAATTACTATGAAATTTATTTTTAATAATTGTGAATATTTAATTAAAATCAACTATAAAACATTTTGTGTTTGCGTATTGGAAAACTTTAAATTCATAATTTTAATTTATAATATTTGTTTTAAATAGAAAAATGAACAAACTTTAAAAATTCAAACCAAACCTATTCTTGGCACTACTGCAACAGCCAGAATGACCGATGGAAATAAATCTGGTTTTATTACAGATAAATGTAACTAAGCCTAGAATAGTTAAATAGATCAATCAACTAATATTCCAATTATTTCATAGTATTATAATAAAAATGTTAAATATAGGGAAAAATCAATGTAAACTAAGGTAGTTAGAATTAAATAGACTAACTGGTAATGTTAGAGTAAATTATAAACCAACACAACATTAATTAGGCTAACCGCTAATAGACCGATTTAAATGAAACAGTAAGAGTGAGGATTATGGGACCCAGCCAAAATGTATAATATTAATTTTGACCAAATATTATCAGGGATAGTGAATATAAGTATAAAAATGTGCGGAAAGTAAATTAGGCATAGCTGGGGAAGGTTTTATTTCTGTAAAGATGCACATTTTAATACATAATAGCTAAAAAAATTGAGGTTATCCAACATGAAGTTATATCAGTTTCGGTAAAAAACCCGCTTGGGTAGATTGTTTATACGATCTTGCCACACTGAAGCGACAGCGCTACCTTCGAAGTTGGAGTTAACAAGAATAAACAGCAACTTAATTAAATTAGAAGAAATAAAGACAAACAAATTAGTAAATGGAAGTTAAAAAATTGAAATAACACATTGGAGTAAAGAAAAGTCTTTCACAAAAATTGAAACTAATTAAAATTCAAAATTACCAAATAAACTAAGTCAGTCACCATAGCAACGGCTTTTTCATTGGTTAAAAGTGTAAGATGAACATAAAAAAGCGGAAGTTTGAAGAAATTGGGGACGACGAAGCCAAAAAGGTGACGCTTAGTCAGAACAGTTTGAACAGTCATCAAGTGTGGTCGTATTGATACACGCAGAACCATTAACGACCCAATATGTGGTAAGAAGTCCGTATGAAGTGCTACGATGTGATCCGGGGAGTGTAAAAATATATGAGCTGCGGCTCATATATCTTTCTACCAACATCTCGACCGAGAAAATAAAAAAAGAAGCCGAACTTAACAAAATTCACCGACGAAATGTATGCAGTGAAGTCTACATCAAAACCCCATGGAAGCTGTGAACAGGTCAAAAGACAACCCAACCATAGAAGATACTAATATTTTTGCAGTATAAGGCCATATAAACAATTAGGTTTTCTTTTAGATAAAATTTTATTTCAAAATATATTAACTTAAAATCAAAATCAACTAAAAATTGAATAACCTAAGGGACTGAAAACTCTCTTCGGTTACCTAAATTAAATAACAAATATTCTAAATTGATTTCCATTCAACCGTTTGCCTGAAGTGGAAATATACGTAATGTTTTTAAATAATTTTATCTGTTATGGCTTTATTCTTGCAAAATGTATGAAATCTTTTGACTTATTATATAAGTATCAGCAGGAAATTTTTATTAAATGCCTAACATGTAATAGCTAATTACGTTAACCTATAAATAGGTAAATGTTAACAAGAGTCTATTAGTGAATTAAAATGATTGTTTGTTAAAAGGCAGAGCCTAAAGTAACTAGAAATTAACCTTAAAGTGTTTGAAAGTAAACAAGACCCTAAAATACGTAAAATTTAACTAGAATACACAAATTTATGTGCAAATTAATTATAATAATTGAATTTAAATAGATGATAGTAGACATATTAAGCAATTCTAGATTTTGATAATAATATTACAAAAGAATTTATTATATGTAGATATATCTATGTTTTAATATAAATAATAATAAAATTGTAAACATAATAAAAGATACATATTTTGTACTAATACCATGAAACCAGATAGACATGGTAATTCAAAAGTATTATATGTAGATATATGTATGTTTTAATATAAATAATAATAAAATTGTAAACATAATAAAAAATGCATATTCTGTACTAATACCATGAAACCAGATAGACATGGTAATTCAAAAGTAAGGTTAGGTAAAATTAAAAAAACTATATCCTGTTAATTAAAATAAATCAAATAATAATAAGTAATTCTATTCCACATAGCTGTGTTTTCATTTAAAATAAAATAAGGTCACTAGGTATCCATGTATAGTCTTTAAGTCACAAGTGTCTCTCAAAGATTCCACTACCCCGAAAGGAGATTAAAGAGGCTTAGGTAAAAATAGTCAGATATAATCAGTATAAAGCAGACCGTATAAATCTAACTGATAAGGTGGATGTAACAAACGAATTTTAAAATATATAATCTAAATTTAAGGATTTGTTACAAATGTGTAATAACTTGATAACTGATGCAGGAGCTGTAAATACTTTAAGACCATGAACTAAAATATTGCATTTAAGATTAAGTGGCAGATTTTTACTGAAATTTGAATTATAAATAAAAGTCTGAGGCGAGGTTAGGGATTGTTTAAATCAATAAATAATTTAAAGCCTTTAATATCATAAATTAACTAGGATCAAAATTTAAGAATAGAAACTAAAAGACAATTGTTAAGTAATAGTTTAGAAGAAGGGAAATTAGGAAATGATGTTTTTGAACAAACAAATTCTAATGAAAATGAATTAAAAAGATCATTTTTTACCTAAATTAAATATTGGTGAAAATTTAAAAGACGAAATTAACTCACAAGTACTAATACCTAATCCTAAATACGAAACTGGATCAATTGTCAACTCAGACTTGTATAACAAATTGAGTAACTCTATAGGAAGGTATTTGAACATGTTTTAAATGACTCATGTTTTAAAATTAGAAAGTCTATAAATTGTCATAAATGTATTTTTGAAAATTAAAACAGAAACTAAGTTATCATACACTAAAATATTAGAAATTATTTAGGTCATGTTCAAAGAACCCTATTATATAAAGTATTACACTTACTTAGATGCATTTTATGAATATGTATTGAAACGTTTTGTACCAATAATTTTAATAGAAATCGAAAAAAAAATCTTGGTTATAGACCACAAGGTAACAGTCAGTTGTTGCCAATCTATATTAGAACAGTAAAAGAATATTGTAAACTCTTGAGATGCAATTACTCGGAATTAGAAATATTCTAAATTATAAAAAAGGAATTAAACCAGAGGACCGTAACAAATTAACGTTTATTAGCAATCCATGTAAAGACAGTGATGTAGACAATGAGTTTGTTCGAGTTCAAAATATGTTTTATAACGATTTATTGAGACATGAATGTGATTGAACTTTAAACAAAAATTATTTTATTATAATTATAAACCAAAGGTTTTAATAAAAATGAATAATGATTACAAATGTTCAAGTCACAAATAGAAATGTCAAATGTTATACTCTAATGAAATTAATTTCTAAATAATTGTCTATGGGTTTTTACGCGAAATAGAAGATGTTGGTTTTTGTATTTTTCGATGGTAGAAGAAATTTAAATTATTTAAAATGAAATGTATTAGAGTATTTAAATTATGAAATTTATATTAGCCTACAAATATATAGGGAGCTCAAATAAATTAATCAAAATTTTAAATCGTATAAGTTTTGAAAAGGTTGTTTGTTCATAGCGCAACAAGTAATGAACTACGAAAATATGAGTGTACCTTTGTATAAACGAACGCAACACGACTACAAACAATTATATTTCAAGTGTGCACCTAGGTATATGATTTAACACTTACACACGATTTACTTCACTATATACTCAATAACAAAATTCCATGACACATAGGAATAAGACTAATCACTATGACGAAATTGTATACGAATATTGCAGACCAGGGATCAATTAATTTCTACTTCTTATTTTAACATAATTTAACAAAGGGTTTATTTATCTTTTTAATATTTATTTATATGAGTTTTTGATTGGAAAAAATTGATAGTCAATGAAAATTAATTGCTTCTTTATCAACTTAGTAGAAATGTAATTTTGAAATGAAGTATGGGACTCAATTTAAAATTAAGGTATTGGAATTTCAAAGTATGGGATTTGAATTCCAAAAGGAAATAAATAAGTATAAGATATACTAGATATTGTAAGATATTACAACAGAGATTTGATCTCAATTTGTACCTGCTTAGATTTGTATAAAAAAATAAAGACTGTAACGGCTATAAGAAAGTGTAAAACGATAATTTTCCGATATAAATAGTTAAGTGTTAGGAAAGCAGGTTTTGTCGTACAGGAAGTAAGTAATTTATTACTGCAAGATATGTTTTATAAGGATTTAATGACACATAAATGTGATTGAAGTTTCAACATGAAAATCGTTATATTTTAATCGATGGCAATCAAATGCTTTGAATTAGAAAGCATAATGATTAGAAATGTTAAAGTAACAAATAAAAATTTAAAAAGTTGTATTGGGAGAAAATTGATTTATAAATAAATTCCTATATGCTATTGTTTGAAATACAGTCTATTAAATTTCGTATTTTGTATCATACGAGAATTTTTAAAATTTTTGAATTTATTTATTATTATTCCTGTGTACTTAGTCGACTGAAATAGAAGTCGAATTTTAAAAAAGATTTGTAGAAACATTGCTGTGAGATTTTAAAATAAATATTTGAAAAAATATTGAAATTTATAGTTTATATTTGTTTATCTGTATAGACTAATGTGATATATATATATATATATATATATATATGTATGTATGTGTGTGTGTGTGTGTGTGTGTTGCAACGGTCTGATATACCGTGGCAAATAGGAAATAAATAATTTCATGTTTTTAAGTAATAAAGTTGATTTTTAAATTAATCAAGTTGGGAGTTATACAAATGATAAAGAGTGAAAAATTAAATAAAACCTTAAATAGAATAATTGAGCTAAATTAAAAAATATTAAAGAATAAATTTGTAATAACTAGCTAAATTTGACCATCGGGAGTGAGGCGAAAATTTTCTAAGTGCTTAAAAAAGCTATCTTAAGAACCAAACCACGTAGAACTTTCATCGACATTTTAAAAGAACCAGAATAAGCCAGAATAAACATTAGTGAAAACAAAATTTGAAAAACTTAAAAAACAAAAAAGTTACAGCAGTTTTAATAAAATAGACATTTTTCAGTGTTCCAAAAATGATAATCAAACTCTGCAAGCTAAAACCGATTCGTTGCCCGACTTGCCTGTACAAGGAATAAATCAAAAGATAGCAAGTATTGCAGGCGGGGTGAGGTAGGTTAAATTCACCGCTATATATACTAGGTCTCTAAGACTTTAGAGACAGTCTGAAATAAATTTTAATACGATGTGCCGCGGAACGCTATGCTGGACCGCGAGTAGGACCGTCATCAGGCCAGATGGACCAAAACTCAACGCTTTCGACGTCCAGGACTACCAAGGGATGAAGGCTCCAGACTCAGCCTCCAGGACGCGGGAATGGAGAAAAACCAGCACCGACGAACCAGGGATTGCGACTTCCGATGTCCAAGGACCAGGGAATCCAGACGAGGGACTCCAGGACCGGCAGGAACATCTTTGGCAAGTCATTTTCTCTATTCGATACCAATTACGTCAAATTTAGTTACTTAATTTTATTAAATTCAAACAAATATTCAAGCTTAAACAATGACTTCACTCTTTATAAAATTTTAATAAATTGTATGCTAAATAAAATGAATTTATGTGATCAGAATATTTCAAATGATAAATATTAAACTTACAAAGGGTTTTTGGCCATAAGCCATTTATTTTAAAGGAAATAAGAATTTTTCGAATATTATAAATTTAAAAATTAAGTGTCATAAACACGAATTTACCAATTCAATATAGAAGATAAATTTTTATTATGTATAATTTAGGAAATAATTTTATGTTTATGTAAATGTAATTGACATATATGGAAATTATAAGATTTTAAAGCATGAGAAACAACAAGTTATTTAGTGAATTGTTTTGTTAATTTAATTGTGTTGTATTTGAAAGGATAAATTTTCTTTTTTATTTAAATAATTGGAATTAAATATGTTATAAAAATCAACAGCATTTGCATTTCATCCTGTGTCGAATAATCAATAAAAACTGTTTAGCTTTTTCCAACTAATATGAAAATGATTATTAAATCAGTAAACAAGTTTAATTAAATTTCATTAAATGATAATAGTTAAAGCCTAATGTTTTTAAAGAGTTTCTCTCAACTAACTTCATGAGCTAGCCTAAAGATTAGTTGGTTTTTTTGTATAAAAGTCCATAGATTTATATACTGGCAGATTGTGTTTAAAAGGACACAGGAGCCTTTTAAAATAGGTAATTTAAACACGATCTTATTTTGCACGTTCCCTTGCTGTCTCTGCAGATCATCACCAGGTGGTATGACTCTGTGATTATTTTGTGTATTATTTTAAATGTGTTTCTTTCCAGCTGACTATTGAAATGACACGTGTGACTATATCTAGACCCTACATAATTGATAAACCAATTTTGGGGAGTTTAGACTTAATTTAAATAGTAGTCAGCGGGAATAGGCTTGTTGTGGGCATGGCCCTATGAGCGGGAAATATACACGTAACTCAGGGAGTTTAGCACGGTTTAACAAACGAGGTGATTGGCAGATGTTTGGTATGTTTATAAATAAGTTTTTTAAACAACAAAATTTTGGTATTCTGCGAGAAGGGATATCAAATAAAAGTAGGGGGGACGTTGCAGTGTGTGTGTGTGTGTGTGTGTGTGAATTGTGTGTATGTATGTGTGTGTGTGTGTGTGTGTGTGTGTGTGTATATGTGTGCGTGTGTGTGTGTTTGTGTGTTTGTGTGTGTGTATATATGTGTGTGTGTGTGTGTGTTTGTGTGTTTGTGTGTGTGTGTGTGTGTGTGTGTGTGTGTGTGTATACACGCTATTAAAGCGTCTTCACTTACGAAGTCCAAAGTGACGTTACTCTCCTTGTTGATTATTAGTATCCAACCGCCGAACACATTTCATCGCTCCCAATTTCCACCCATGGCCAGGCTTCAAAAAATGACGTATTTCTGGTCAGGTGATGTTGTTGCCATTTCCGAAGTGCATTTCTCCCGTGTGAATTTCTGTTCCAAACCGATCGATATTTATGCCTGTTTTCTTAATGATCGTCTAGCTCTTTCATCTTGCTTTATCTTGACTTCCGCGTCTAGGCATCTTCTTTTTCTTTTGTAATTCTGCATCCCCTTTAATGTATTTGGTGTTTCTAGGTTGATTTTGATCTATGTTCTCTTTTGCAGTACATGTAAAGTAAAAAAAAATCTATTGAATAACACAATGTCTTTAAAAGCAGTTTTATAAATGCTCATTAATTTCATTTGCGTATGTCGTTATCAACGAAAGTATTTATTGTAGGCTATTAGCCAAATGTTTAATAATTACACTGTAATTACTTAAAATACATAAAAGGGGCTAAATACCTTAAAGTATAAACTTTAAATATCTTTAAGTTTATAATACTTTTTGTTCTATTTTAATTTATGTTACTTTAATTTTCAATATTGTATTTTATTTTATAATTGTTTTTTGACGTGTTTGGTTTTTTAGATGAATTTTCCATTTTAACATTTATTAAAGCTGTACGAATGGTTATATCTTGTCCGATTGTATTGGTGTTGTTTATGTAAAGTTTATATTGGCTGAGGTTTAGCATGTATTCATTTTGCATATTTTTCTTGTTTTATTTTAAGTAATTGAACTGGTTTTGTGTACTTTTATTGTTTGTTACAAAGTTATCATTGATTTGCAAGAGCAAACTATTTTTTCCGAAATTTAAAAGCATAATAATGTGTAACAGTCTACATTTAACGCGGTCATTCTATGTTACCCATTTGATTTTGCTCATAATAACCAAAACTAGCTCATAAAAATCAATACTAGTTGATAATAATGAAAACGCCGTAAAATGCTATAGTTTTATTTTTAAACCATAATTAGCTCTCTTGTTCATAATATATATCTTTTTATACTGTCTCATAAATTTTAAGTCCTCTTTTGGTTAATTATTATTGTTGATTTATTTTTAACTAACTTCAAACTCAAATTGTGTCTTATATTATTAAATAATTATAATTAAATTCTTATTAAAATAAAAAAATATTCAATTTTGCTTAGGTAACACAATCGCAATTTAAAAATAATGATATATTGAAATATTCCCTCTATAACCTAAGTTAATTTTATAATTTTTAAATATTAAAAAATGACAAAGCAACACTAAGTAAAGGTTTTATAGGTATAAACATAATTTATAAAATATGTATTTTCAATAATTCATGCAGTATTTTTGATTTTATAAATTAATAACAATTGAGAGGCATCTCTCTCTTTATTAAAATTGTAATGTTAATAAGAATAAAACAAAACCTGTTTTCGCTTAAACACATCATAGTTATTTTAATTAGGGTATTATTATCAAATTGTATGTTTAATGATAACATATAAAATCCCTGCTGTTATATATTTTATCTAACAAATAACATGAATGTAATAATATCAGTTATTTGTTTGAAAAACATATTTTTTTAATGAAAACATGTTTTCCTTTTTTGATTAATGTGGGTGTCGATATAATCTATTTTTTCTATACATTAACGTTTTTATATTGAATTATGTCATGAATAATACTAAAGAAGGTATCAAATACTTTATTGGCAATTCAGTATAAATGTTGAATATTAGAAATGGTGATGGGTGAAGACAGGTAAGTTTGCTATCTTATATGACTGAAGTATAACTGCGCTGCAGGTAACGAATGTGGTGTACATCTACTCGGTAATAGTTTTACAGGAAATTAGCTCCTGTAAGATTATCTGGTACTGCAGTGTAGTCTAGGTAAATTAGGTGACGTGACAAACAAAATTCCGTTTATAATATTTAAATGATATCCAAATTATCATATCATCACATCCGGTTTTATTACTAAATGAAATTTAGTAAAAAATAATTATATCTTTTACTATATCGGTAAAGAATGCATAGCCCTTAAAAACTTCTAATAAATATTAATAATTATACCAACGTCAGTAAGAATAATAATACAATAGAATAGAATGGTGGTTATTAAAAAGCAAACAGTTACTTTTATGTATTACAGTAGAATATTAATTGTGTATAATGTAAGAGTAAAATCTGATAAAGGCAATATAAAAAAAGGAAGTTAATGCACTTAGTTACATGTTACTTAGTTACAACTAGTTACAATTTGCTGATAGTCTAAACCGTTTGTCTAATCTTATTTTATCAAAAATTTGTAGTTTTATACGAAAAGAATATTGTAGCTAAACCAAAGTTACAACAGAGTTTTAGCTGGTACAAGAATCTGAAGTTTTACTTTGCAGCTTCACAAGAGTTATAGGAAAGCTTTATCTTAAACTTGTGCGTTTTATACTACATTGTTCAAAGAAAGAAACAAAGATATTTAGTAACAATATATATCTCCTTTCCGTTTTATACGAAGCAAAGAGGGCCTGAGCAAGATACGTCGCTTCATTAGGTTTCTTTTCAAAGAAAAAATCGCAGCATCTTTGATTTAATGTTTGAAAAACGAAATAAGCCATAACAATGAGGTGTTTTTAGGTGTAGTTTTAGGTGTTACATTAGCATTAAGTGGCATTTCAATTTCAAATAGTTGCATAGAATTTAAAACTAGCTCCCAGTCACGAGAATATTAATCTATAATAGAGGCACAGACCTGCTGAACTATTGTTTCGGCTTCCCTATTGTATTTTAAAACTGTTTTTCACTAGAATTTTAAGACTTTGTTAATGATAAACTGAAATTCTGTAGCATATTTATATGACCTACAAACATAAGCTTAAGAAAAATAATATGAGTTTTAGTTTTATAAAAAATGTAAAAGAAAGGGACTAATAAAGCCCTTGATAAGGGCACTAATACGATAAGAGGAAAAAAGGAGTAATGATTGCAGTTTACTAAATATAGCAATTACAATTCTAGAACACAGTGTTGTAACTGAGCTGGTTGGCCTTCGTCCTGCCCCTGAATAGCCTAAAAGTGAACTTAACTGCAGGGTTGGCTATTTGAGTGGAAACTCTCATTCATCATAACAAGGGCCTGACAGATAGTCTTTTTCGTGTTTTCCAACGTGTATCCACTCAGAGACAAGAATGGGCCTTATGCCAGAGTTGAGAATACCAAAATAGGTTGAAGGTTTTGTTTTGGAATGCTAAACAAGAAATTATTAAATCAACACACATGAAAAATCAAAACGACAAAACAATTATTATGAGAGCAAAAAAAGAAACTGGGAAAATTCTACAGAACAGAGATATAGAGTACGATTGGAACATTATTAAAAAAAACTTGTATGTGAATTTCATGAAAAAGGTAAATATAAACGGGCACGTGTCACTAGGCTATAACGTATAGACTATTAAGAGAGAAAAGTCAAACACCAAACTAAAACATACGGGCAACAGTCTTATCATCATATATTGAAAGGCTAGATCCCTTCCAAAGAAGTCAGAAGAAGTAAAAAAGGTGATAGAAGAGAATGGAGTCTCTATATGATGCATACAAGAAACATCTCTGTCACAAGATAAAAAGCTACATCCTAAACTATCCGAATTTAACCCGGCAGAGGTCGCGTGAAAAATAAAACGTGAGGGGTTTCCACACAGTGGATTCGACCAGGTCATTTTATTAATACGAAAAAAATACTGAACAATATTTTATTTTAAAAATACAAACATCGCAATTAATTATAGTGTATTTACTTCAGTTCTATTGATTTTAATTGTAATATTAATGTATTAAATAATTTAAAAAAATATTTTAAAATTTAACAAATTTATTTTTAGGAAAACAATACAAGACTTTATATAAGTTTTCATAACATGAAGATTCTTTTACAAATATTTATGTTTAATAATATATTCTGAAAGAAATCTCATTTCCAAATAAGAAAATGTACTGGATGTTCACAATAGCTGTAAAGTAAATAAACCAATTTTGAATCAAAATGTGATGAAATTTAAGTAAATTTATGAGAATATTACAAATATAGTGATGAAATGAAACTGAAAAAATTTATGATTTTAAACAAAAAGTTACATACAATATGTCTAAGCACCTGAGGGTTATAGCAATGAAATTCCTTACAGTTCTTCTTCCGATTGATGCCCTTGGGTAGCACAGTCTTGGCAAGAAGGTACATTGTGTTCTGGCGTGAATCTACAGTGCGAATCTAACGCAGCTGTTGCAACGAGTTTTTTTATTTTCTGTTTTGTCTCTAGTTGCATAGACCGCATCGTCCTTCACGTGCATATTCTGCAATATTTCTGCTGCTGTAGGCCCAGCATCTCTCCAATGTTTCTTTTCACGACAAGTTGTCTTCTAACACTACCAGGATTATCAATCCTTTCTTTCCTTTCCACGCTATCTAACAGTCTGGCAGATCTTTCTTCCTCTGCTCGATTCATATTGCGTAGTAACACAATAAATATAACATACAATGCACTAAACGATCAATAACACAAAATCGAAATTGAAAATTATGTCACACTTTAGCACATGCGAGAGGTCGCGCACGGTGGTTTCCACACTGGCTTTTCTTTAGGCTGCTACACTAAGACACTCGTTGGTGATAGCGAAAATACAAATACGGCATTCGACAGTGGACGAGTCTATTTGAAGGTACTGAGGGAGTGGAACCTTATAAAAATCAACAGTTCGAAATATTAAGAAAATGGTGAAGGCCCGGTGGAAAAGACTGTGACGCGACCTCTGCCGGGTTAAAATGTATAACGCTTAGAGTGTTAACTGGGGGTGTCTTGTTAACTGGGGGCATTAAATAATTAATGAATGTTTTATTGTAAACAACTGTCCAACAACGTGTTGAATATTTACTCACTAGCAAAATTGAAGTATTTAGATTTAACATATGAATTAATCTGATGAATCATCCAATCCTCCTCCAGTGCATGAAAGTGAGATTGCGAGGAAAAATGCTCCAATTCTTTGTGAAATGTTTATAGAAACGTGACGTCAAAGTATCGGCGAATAAAACTGTGTACTTTATTTTCGAAATCGAGAATTAAATACCTCGAAGGGTAAAATCATCCAAATCTCTTCAACATAGCATTACAATATCCCACTGAGAAACTACCACGGGGGTACGTAGCTAAACTTATTCAGATGACAGCACAATATGGGCAACTAATGGTAACAAGCTAGAACAGCAACTATGCTAGAGATTACACGAAATAGTTATGTAGTGTAGCAAATATTCCCTCCTAATGTCAACTGAGAAATCTAAATACACTTCTTTCCCTAAAAACAACACACTATCTAATTATGTCGCACAATACAAGTGGATGGGTAACTGCTAAGATGTAAGCGACATCCAAAACTACTGAGCGTGGTACTGGACACTAGGCTCAGGTGGAGGACATACTTAGGGTAAGTGGGAGAAGCATGCTCATCAAGGTTTATTGCTTTAAAATCGATAGCCCATTAACAGTGGAGAGGGCTTTGATACACCCTACATAAAAACGTTTTAAAAAATGTCTGTTCGCTCAAAGCCGACCTACTTTGGCTACATTTGATGCGAAAACCCATCTGGTCATGAAACAGCTGAAACAATCGCCAATACTTCGTGTGTTTAATGCCACCTGCAATGAACATCGAACCAATTTATCTACGCATAGTCAAGCGGAAATGTACCAAATATTTACAGATCAATCATTTACCTATGGAGCACCTTCTGCGTAATACTCTTACCAAGTCCATCACAGTTAAATACTCCTTCAGACAGTAAGTCTGTAACATAGCCTCTCGGTTTCAACCAGGCCAAGGGTGAACATTTCTACATACCAGCGAACATTCACTCAAGCACTGATGCAGAACTTCTTGCCATTATTACAGCTCTAACAAACTGCGTGCTTTGTCCCACTCCAAGTCTACCTTATTTGACGAAATTAGAAATTTTCTCTCTAGACTGTTTGAAATTAGATAGGACGTCATTCCTAAAAGGGATCCATCACATTGTGGTGTAAGGCTGTGACAGAAGGTGGGAATTTTGCTCGGTTGAGCAATTTCAAACCACAGATCAATCACACACACAAATAAATTTATTTATTATGCTAGATTTATGGACATTGCTACCAGTTATTATTACTCATATAAGATTATCAATCATTACAAATAATAATAGAAACGTCAGAACCCCAGCGACCGTGTGACCGTTCGCTCAGTCACAGACAGTCTCGATTGGCCTGGTCCATTAAACCCTCAGCACCCGGTAATATCACTCTTATTTGAGAAATAGTATTATAAGGCTCAGCAACCTCGTAATTATTCAGTTGAGATCAGCTCCGTTCGAAGAAACACATCTTCGCTCCGCTCCAAATTTATTGACTTTCACAGTTACGAATAATTTGAGATTAGTTTGTTGATATATATATCTTTCCTATATCAGCTCTTTAAGTTTAATCGAGTACGATTTCTTTGATTTAAAAACTAGGGCTTTTACGATCTGAAACCCTAATAGCTTTTAAGCCCCAGCCGCGACTCGTATACAGCGAACCGACAAAGCAGATAAAGTAACCAAGGAAGAAACTGCGATGTAGGCAAAAGACCGTGGGACATTTTTGCTGGACCGAAGGCTGGAGCGAGACAATTTAAGAAAGCATAGAACTTAGAGAGGATAAACTGGACTCTCGCTCTAATGGTATCTTATGTACATCGGGCCATCGGATATTTGGGGGCCTGGAAGCCTGAAGAAATAGAAAGGAGGGATCCTTTCTTGAACTACAGTACATGTAGACGTATGAAGTAGTTTGCATGTGTAAAGACTTGTAAAAATAATTATTAATATTCAATTAAAATAAAATCGTGGTAGTACCATGGAACGCAATGGTAGCTTAGGACTGAGAAAGCAGGAAGTACAGACACATAGTGGAAAACCACGGAAATAAAAAATAATAGAGTGATCTAATAAGGTTGTCACATCACTACACTTGTTGTAAAACATTAATGTAATAAATGTCACAAGTAAAACATTTGTTTACAAAACATATGCAATGATACCCGGTTCAAATCTTGCTCAGACCAACAGTGCTTCGAACGATTTCCACAATAATTCGGGTTACGCAAACAAGGACAGACAGAAATAACACACTTTGTAACAGTAACGGAAACGCGTGAGATATGTACGTTGTTTTTATAGCACAAAGTTTTTGAATGGTGTCTATTTGATTTTAGTTTTACATATTCTGTCCAAGAAAAACCGCTTAAATGATTAAATACGAAATAAATATCTAATAATAATCAATTAAATTAGAATTAGCACCATAGAAAACAATGAGAGTTCGTGACTGAAAGTGCACGAAGTTAAGATAAATAGTTGAAAACCAAGGAAATAAATATTAATACGTGATAAAATAATTTTCACAGCTCACTAGAAGGTGAAACATTTCGGTAAAGCCATTGTTTATAAGTAAAACATTTGTTTACAAAGAAGATGCAATGTTATCCGGTGAAAGCGTGCTCACATAAGCAGTGCTTAGGGCTATTTGTCAAGTGTTTTTGGCTACGCAAACAGGGGCAGGCATAAAAAACACACTTTGTTACAGAGACGGAAACCTTATAGATATGTACGCAGCTTTTATAGGCTGTGGTTAGTATAACGTGATTAAATAGGCTGCATTTTCGCAATATTTTACATATTCTATCCAAGAAAATATTATAGCGGAAAAGCCAAAACCACTACTTATCACTCTGAAACATGTTTGTCATGTTTTTATTCCTTTTCCGTTATTTATTGCATTATAGACAAAGCAAATAAAATATGTTGTTAAACATTTTACAAACCTTTGTTATATGAAATAATTAATTAGTATACCTTGTATCGCAAGAACAATGTTTCAATCTGTTAATAAACTTCTTTACATTAAAAAACTTGAAACAAATGTAAAATATAGGCTTCTGACAGTTTAAAAAGTGGTATGTGACAGATTTTATCATTTGAAATAAATCTCTGTATTCATCGCAAAAATCGATTCCATCTGTAAATAAACTTAATTAGTGGTAAAAATATTATCAGATGGACGGAAATGGATTTTAAAGAGACTGAAAATTTGAAAAGGTGTATATGACGTGGTTTGCATTTTTCAATCGTATTCTTTGTAGCATACTAAGCTGAGGTTCAGCATGTAAAACTAGATATCTTACATGTGATACGAATACTCTTCCAGACTTTGTTACATTTTCGTATTGCCTATATCCACTCCATGCTTGTATAAAGGCTGTCTCATCCTTCCTTTCAAGGTCTAGCCACAATCATTCTCTTATGTGAGAAGTTATTTTTTGTAACACGAGAGTGGCGGATAGAGAGACGGGAAAGCACTTTCATGCTACATATATTTCCTAGTTTACTTTCGAAACCTTATTAGTTTCTAAACGGGCATATTATATATATATATATATATATACATATATATATATATATATATATATATATATATATATATATATATATATATATTTGTAGATTATGCAACACACTGTTTTCTTGTATACACTTATCACTTTCATTATGTACTTAAACAAGAATCTTATTTGATTCTTAATCAATTAAGATTGTTGTTTAAGTACATAAGTAAAGTGATATATATATATATATGTGTGTGTGTGTGTGTGTGTGTGTGTGTGTGTGTGTGTTTTGTATGTTATTTAGATCCTACTTTGATTTATTTACATCCCTTTCTTGCAGAATACCAAAATTTTGTTGTTTAAAAACCTTATTTATGAACAAACCAAACATCTGCCCATCACCCCGCTTGTTAAACCGTGCTAAAATCCCTGAGTTACGTGTATATTTCCCGCTCATAGGGCCAGACCCAAAACAAGCCTATTCCCGCTGACTACTATTTAAAATAAGTATAAACTCCCCAAAATTGGTTTATCAATTATGTATGGTCTAGATATAGTCATACATGTCATTTCAATAGTCAGCTGGAAAGAAACACATTTAAAATAATACACAAAATATTCACAGAGTCTTAGCACCTGAAGATGATCTGCAGAGACAGCAAGGGAACGTGCAAAATATGATCGTGTTTAAATTACCTATTTTAAAAGGCTCCTGTGTCCTTTTAAACACAATCTGCCAGTAGATAAATCTCTGGACTTTTATACAAAAAACCAACTAATCTTTAGGCTAGCTCAATGAAGTTAGTTGAGAGAAACTCTTTTAAAACATTAGGTTTTAACTATTATCATTTAATGAAATTTAATTAAACTTGTTTACTGATATAATAATCATTTTCATATTAGTTGGAAAAGGCTAAACAGTTTTTATTGATTATTCGACACAGGATGAAATGCAAATACTGTTGATTTTTATAACATATTTAATTTTATTTATTTAAATAAAAAAGAAAATTTATCCTTTCAAATACAACAGAATTATATTAACAAAACAATTCACTAAATAACTTGTTGTTTTTCATATTTTAAAATCTTATAATTTCCATATATATCAATTACATTTACATAAACATAAAATTATTTCCCAAATTACACATAATAAAAATTTATCTTCTATATTGAATTGGTAAATTCGTATTTATGACACTTAATTTTTAAACTTATAATATCCAAAAAATTCTTATTTCCTTGAAAATAAATGGCTCATGGCCAAAAACCCTTTGTAAGTTTAGTATTTATCATTTGAAATATTCTGATCACATAAATTCATTTTATTAAGCATAAAATTTATTAAAATTTTTTAAAGAGTGAAGTCATTGCTTAAGCTTGAATATTTGTTTGAATTTAATAAAATTAACTGACTAAATTTGACGTAATTGGTATCGAATAGAGAAAATGACTTGCCAAAGATGTTCCTGCCGGTCCTAGAGTCCCTCGTCTGGATTCCCTGGTCCTTGGACATCGGAAGTCGCCATCCCTGGTTCGTCGGTGGTGGTTTTCCTCCATTCCCGCGTTCTGGAGGCTGAGTCTGGAGCCTTCATCCCTTGGTAGTCCTAGACGTCGGAAGCGTTGAGGTTTGGTCCATCTGGCCTGATGGCGGTCCTACTCGCGGTCCAGCATAGCGTTCCGCGGCACCTCGTATTAAAAATTTATTTCAGACTGTCCCTAAGGTCTTAGAGACCTAGTATATATAGCGGTGAATTTAACCAACCTCACCTCGCCTGCAATACTTGCTATCTTTGGATTTATTCCTTGTACAGGCAAGTCGGGCAACGAATCTGTTTTAGCTTGCAGAGTTTGATTATCATTTTTGGAACACTGAAAAATGTCTATTTTATTAAAACTGCTGTAACTTTTTTGTGTTTTAGGTTTTTCAAATTTTGTTTTCACTAATGTTTATTCTGGCTTATTCTGGTTCTTTTAAAATGTCGATGAAAATTCTACGTGGTTTGGTTCTTAAGATAGCTTTTTTAAGCACTTAGAAAATTTTCGCCTTACTCCCGATGGTCAAATTTAGCTAGTTATTACAAATTTATTCTTTAATACTTTTTAATTTAGCTTAATTATTCTATTTATGGTTTTATTTACTTCTTCACTCTTTATTATTTTTATAACTCCAAACTTGATTAATTTAAAAATCAACTTTATTACTTAAAAACAGGAAATTATTTATTTCCTATTTGTCACGGAATGTCAGACCGTTACAGTGTGTGTGTGTGTGTGTATTTTCTAGATGACATTCGAGACGTTATTACTGAAAGTGCTCTCATTTTTTAACTTTCTAAGAAACTGTCTATTAAAAACAATATATAATAAATTATATATACCATACTTATAACATATGGTCGTTTGTAGCGCGTATGATTTAATTTTGTAAACATATTTTATTAGATAATTGTTTTCCTGAAGATGCTGGTACTATTTTATCGGCGAAAAGCTTTGAATAAATATATTCATTAAAAGTATTCTTGTTTTTGAAATATTTTAAATTTAATAACTATATTACAAGAAAACATATCACCATATTTAATATAATATATATATATATATATATATATATATATATATATATAATAAATTATATATACCATACTTATAAACATATGGTCGTTTGTAGCGCATATGATGTAATTTTGTAAAAATATTTTCTTAGATAATTGTTTTCCTGAAGATGCTGGTACTATTTTATCGGCGAAAAGCTTTGAATAAATATATTCATTAAAAGTATTCTTGTTTTTGAAATATTTTAAATTTAATAACTATATTACAAGAAAACATATCACCATATTTAATATAATATATATATATATATATATATATATATATATATATATATAATAAATTATATATACCATACTTATAAACATATGGTCGTTTGTAGCGCATATGATGTAATTTTGTAAAAATATTTTATTAGATAATTGTTTTCCTGAAGATGCTGGTACTATTTTATCGGCGAAAAGCTTTGAATAAATATATTCATTAAAAGTATTCTTGTTTTTGAAATATTTTAAATTTATTAACTATATTACAAGAAAACATATCACCATATTTAATATAATAAATAAATAAATATATATATATATATATATATATATATATATATATATATATATATATATATTTAAAAGTATTTTGTTAGTTTTATAAAAGTTGTAATACAAAAAACGTTTCCTAAATCTTGAGCTGCGGTTAGTAAGGTTATATTTGGGGCATGCAGTGGTGCTAATTTCTGTACAAATGTTTACGTGGAAACATTATTTATTGGGAAGGTGCAATAGCTGTTTACCATAAAGTTTTATTTATGAACTTTGAATATTTGACTTACTTGCCATTCTACCCTTTATACAAATACCATTCATTATTTATGTTTCAAAATAAAAAAAGTAATATTTATTTCTCGCAAATTTGAAAAGCTATGCATTGTTTTATTTAAGTTTATGGAGTCAGGTATCGGACAGTAATGTTGTGTTGAATAAAGACTTCTTTCTTTTTAAATTATAAATTTATCAATAAAAAGTACATGAAAATAAATATTTTAAAAAACTATTATAAAACCGCATTTTTTATATTTTTATAGTTTCAGTTAAGTTTTTTGAGAGTATATATTTTAAAATTATATTTTAGGTTCCGATGATCATTAAAAGCTGTCATACTGCTTTTGCAGTGGTAATAAAGCTACTTATTTTTAAGCTGACAAAATTTTCGTGAGCCCAGTCCTTACACTTTCGGCGTTGTATCAAAAACACTGTCTTCTTCCAAGATCTTGCTACAAATAATGCAATGAGTGATATCGTTAGCCTTGATTTAACTGATTTCTTCAATAAATATCAAAGCCGTCTTGACCTTTTATTTTTGTAATTTTTCCCCTATTTTCTACAGCTTTTGTTTTCTCTGTCTATCCTCATTTTCAAGGATTTTATACTTTTATATGTGTTTTTTGACTTCCGTATCTCCCTTTTTTGTTTTATTTCATTCTCACATTTTTATTTTCTAAGCAATTCTACTGATATGTTCATCTTTCTGCTTTCTTTTCTTGCAACAGCATTTTGTATGGAGTTGACGTCACAATTTCGCTAACTTCCGAACAATATGTCCTTGATTTTAATTGGATGGGCTGGGAAGTGAAGAATTTCGCTCCAAAGTATCTTTACCTATCGATGAACTAGGAAAGTTCCCATCCATCGACCTATCTGTTCTTCAGTTGTTGTTAGTTTTGAATTTGTAGCCTCATTCTCTACACGAAAATCCCGATTGAATAAGCTCCATCCGACAAATCTTGAGAAAATATCTCATTCACTATACCAGCTACATCCTTCGACTTATTTTCATGCTTGGACACCGTCTCATCACTATTCATTGTAAGCATTTTTGAAAGGTTTCATAACCACTCGGTCAAGACGCTGGAGCCTGTGTGTGGTGAGTGGAAGAAGAATCTACATGTGGATGTGGTGCAGTTTTGCAAACGTATTTACATCCAGATCTTGACAACTGGAGTGTACATCAATGAATAACAAAACAGGATTTGTTTCACACGGATTTATACACTTCATAAATAGCCTTATCTATTTCAAAATACCGCCTTTAGTTATCCATCCACTAGGTTGACCATTAAACATCAGTGTCAATTCTCACCCGAGGGAACACAAAATTGGTGGAATGAAATGGTCTTCAGCAGCGTTAATTGACAAAAGAAGAGTAACATTTCTTCCTTTCCCCCAGATGCTATCATGCTTACTTGTGTTTCCCCTTCATAGATAAAACTTTTAATTTATTGGTATGTATACATGATACGCTTATCTCAACCGCGTTGAAAAATGTTGAAGGGCTTTAAAAAAAAAATGACCATTAGTTCGGTAAACTTATCGAAAAATCTTTCTACTTATTCTCTGTTTAATCCTGCAGATCGTTAAAAACTGGTAAATTAGGCAATCCTTAGACTTATATCTGCGTGTCTACACATAATGTTATAGTACATGTCGTAGATTTGACTCGGTAGGTTTGTTGAAGCGGTGAATAATTTTCCATTGCAATGCTAGTTTCAAAGACTCCGTCCTACTTAGTGGCCACTGTTTGTCTAATAGTTAATTATGGTCAAATATAATAAGTTTCTCGTCAAAGCTAAACGTCCTCTGGAATGCCCCGCTAATTATCTTTACTAGGTATAAGTTTGATGAGTTTCCATTGAGATAAAGCTGTGAGTTTGTCCAATAATGAGCTTCTTGGAACACTGTATATAGGGCTGTATAGAGCTTCTTGGATCACTTGCTTTCCTTTTTTCCTTTTTGTTTTCCTTATGTCGGTTATCGATACGGATTCAACCACAGAGAAGTTATTAGTTTATGTAGGAATTCATTTACCCTATAACTTAAAGAGAAATACAGTACGTTTATGATGGTAAACAAAATACACACTCAAATCACACACACACACACACATATATATATATATATATATATATATATATATATATATATGTATGTATATATATATATATATATATATATATATATGTATGTATATATATATATATATATATATGTATATATATATATATATATATATATATACGGAATTTATAATCTCACAAACCTAACTACGGCAACAAACACGAATAAACAACAAAACATGACACTACAACTAAATGACGCAGCATTACCACCCACTATGTCGACGACTGCTCTGTTTTACTTAAAGAAACAACCTAGTCTCATGATAGGTGCTGCCGTTAATTGTGAGTTGCTTAATCATGATTTGTCCTATATCACCCCCTGTCCAATATTAGACGACTTTTCCTAACCCGGTTGCTTTTAAATAAAGATAATAATTATTTAAAGATATTTAATGTATTTTTGAATAGAAATGATTATAATTAAATATTATTCAAGGATGTAATCAAATATAAAATAATTTCAATAGGTAAAAGTTTTTAAAATAAATTCAATATCTCATATTAGAAATTCATTTTAAATATAATTAGAATTCAAAGACAAACTACTTTGTACCTGGAAATTCATGATATACATATATAATTACCGACAAAATGTTTCGCTCAAAGTCATTCCTCTAACAAAATTATTTACAAATTCGTTTCTTTAGAACTTATTCCTTATGTTTTAGGTCTTGAGATAATAAAAATACGCATAATTGGAAACAGCTGTTATAAAATCATCATGAAAGTAAACGAAGTAAGCTTATAATATGATATTACAAGCTGGACAGTCATATCGACTGAAAAACGTATGTGTTCGTTATTACTGAGCGATACGAGCAGAATCATTAATTTGTGTTAAGTATTCTATTTAATCATTTGAATTTGTTATACAAGTGTTTAGATTACAAGATTTATTTAAAATAATTTATTTGTTTTAATCGTTAGTACAGACATTTAATGAATAATATGTAGCCAGACTAAGTAAATGCGTTAATAGGTTTTACCAATTTAAAGGGATATATATTGTTGCCTAGAATCTAGTCTAAGAAATATAATAATACAAACAGTTTTATTTAAGTCTGATAAAAAATGTTAATATAATTATCTTCATTTCTGTCAGTAATATTGGTATACATTTGAGCACATTCTTTTGCCTTTCTTAATATTAAAACACGGGTTCAGGATTATCTCCATTCTAATAACTATAAACTGTACTTTATTCGTTGTGTTTACAATTCCTAGCCTAAAGTTTAAAGTTCTAGAATGGATTAAATCATAATCTAAGATTAAAGTTTTGATGTCATGAAAGGCAGAAGAATGAACTAAAATTTTACTTTATGCATTTTTGAAAAGACTTCTGTCTCATTTCCTCAGTAAAACTACTATATAATTAACTTAAAAGGGAACACAATGGTACAGTTAGCTAAACAGTGCTATCCCTGCCATGGGGACACTATTAATGATATAGCGTAATAATTGCAAAGGGATGAAGGTATATAAGAATAAAAAGAACCATGTGACACATGTTCAGCAACGTTAAATTCCTTTCGTGGCGATCCGGTTCACTGAGTTAATTTGAAACTCTTGATGGTTGATAATGTAATTATACCAAGTACTGTGGAATATGGACAACCGTCCTCTCGATACTTGCTTTATCCTTAATTAATAATACCGAATTCTACTAATGACTTGGCAAGAATCTCATTCGTTTGTCTAACAACATATTCTACTTAAACTATATAGTCGGTATAATGCAGACTATAAAAAACCTTACCTTAATTATGGTCATAAAATTTACATAACTCTCCATTCAATCAGACACTGGTAAAATAAATCATGGGTCACTAGGATGCTCTCGTTAGCTTTCCAAAGTTTTTTCTAAATTTGTGATTACGAATTTTAATATTTTATGTAATAAAATATTTGAAAATAATTCCACAGCTATTATTTTATCATTCTTAACCTACACATGACCAAATTAACTATTCTAACGCTGTTAGAAAGAGAGATATTGTAAGTAGGGATAATTTTTTAAAATATATTTTTATGTTCCTTTCATTCAGGTTTCTTTTAGTTTGTCCAAACTTATTTTATTGAAAATGTTCTAAAACAATCTGTCTGTCCATTTTGTGTAGGTGTCTGTAGACTGCCATGCATCTTTTCCTATGTATGATCTCAACAGTGCTCTTGTTTTGTTCAGTTACACTGCTGGTCGATTTTTAGATCATTCCATCTCTGAGTACTGCATCGTAGATCTTCCTGAGGTTTTCTACTAATTGGTTATTGACGTTGTGGATTCTGGTCATTTCTCTGATCACATGTATTTTGTTTTGATGTCTAAAGTAAAATCAATATCTCGCATAAACAAAATAGTTTTACAAAGATTTTTAAGCCTTTAGCAATATCTTTTTACAATGCAAGTGTAAAAATGCAAGTGTATTTTCTTTTTTGGATATTCCGTTTCTTCCTGTTGTTAGAAGCTTTCCCAGCATAATAAAGATGGGAAGTTTTCCTCCCTTTGTGTCCAATAAGAGCTTGTATGTTAATTAGCGTCCGTGTAATGTGCTTTTCCTTTTGAGATTTGGAATCATGTGCAGCTTATGAAGTCTTTACTATAGATTTAGATTTGATGTCATATTAATTCGTATTCGCCTTATTTGTCTGGAATTGTGCCAAAAACAAAGGTTGCCGCGTAGTCGTACTCCGGTTGGAGTGGATCCCCCATAAGGTTTCCTGGGTGATGACATTATCTTTCTCCCCTTTTCATATCCTCCTTGATCATTCAACATGTTTACAAAATAGCAAATATGGCCTTTTGAAGTTTTTTCACTTGTTTTTGTTTCTTGTCTGTTTAGTATAAGCTACGATATATATCAAGAAATTTGGGCAGCCGATTCGCAAAGGCCTCTGGGAAGCCCGCAAAGCTAGTGTTAGTCTAACCTCACCGCTATATTATTGGTCCCAAACATCTACTGTGTCTAGATGTGGGAGTTGTCTACCTTCCGCTTCCACTAATCGGCGATCTCCCTTCCAGCGCATCTCCTGCTGTTTCTTGCTATTTCTCGTGAGTTATACAGTCTTGAAGTTCCATATTTCGTTAATACAAGATCTTTATTTCCTGAGTACTGTTCAAAACTCAAAAACCGGTGGTTCCGTTTGTAACTTGGATCAATTCAGTGGGGTTGGAAAAGTAATTTTTATCTGACTATGAGAAGTAATATTCCTTTAAATCTAGAGTAGATTAGAGAAATGATCCGATTTGTTTCTCCTAATTACAATAGGGCGTTAGTATTTATATCCAGCCAGGACTACATAGTAGGCCTACTCTGTAAAATGTGTCCCCCAGATTTCAGATTCTACGATGATTAGTTCATTGATTGCTTTGTAACGTGTAATATATATATATATTATACATATATTATTGCTTCGCAAACAATATATATATAAATATATATATATATATATATATATATATATAATATTACTAAAATTATTAACAAAGTTTTTTAGGTTATGCATAGTATTTAAAAGTTCTACTCAAGTTAATTTCAAGAATATTGAAAGAAACCTTTCCTTATATCTTCAAAACGTAAGAATCACAATGTTGTATGTCAATGTTCTCAAAGACAGGGGTCGAAAAGTTGCCGTAAAAGATAATTCCTCAAATAATCTTGGGTAAAAACTCGATCAAAAGTGAGCGTGCGTGTGCGTTTGAGTGTAAAAATGTTACTTATAGTATCCCAAAACAACCTGTACTGTTTCAAAAATTGAGTGAACTTAGGATTCGAAATTTAACACATTATCAGTTTCCAACATTAAATACACGAAATCGTATACTCACACTTACGCAAATAGAAGTAGTAGGCGGTCGAAGTTTTGGAAAGGCCTAGTATTGAATTTGTGCTAAGGCAGGTGAAAAAGTCTTTATTGTGAGTCAATGTTGTATGTAAACAGTTTGACCATTTTTCAAGTCGTCATTGACATGGATTTAAAGTTAGTCACTACAGGACAGGCCACCACTACACCGTCATTGTGTCCTTTATCCATATTGGTTGTTTCATTATTCTTAATGATTTATCACCAAGTTTACCATTTATCCCCTCCAATTGGAAAGTAATTCTAAAATTCGCCTTGTATTTTTATATTCTTTTAACATTTTTCTCGCGTGAAAGTGTATGAGTGCTAGCAAATTGCCAATTTTACGTATTTCAATGATACAATTATTTTTTATAAATTGAAATATTTAACAATTAATTTATTTGTATACTCTAATTGTTGACAATAATATTACCGTTTCCCATAAGGAATTTTAAACCACTACCTTATAAACAATTTTCCATTGTTGACTATTCCTACAACATTACTCGGGAACACTTTATCTTTCCAATCACGTTATTATTGGGAGAATAGCTGGCTGATGGCTGACACTAGCACGACTCTTTTACACATTACATCTGACGCAAACACATAGTTGAGTGCAAGAAGGTGGGCAACCACTGGATCTGCATGCAACTCGATAGTCATCCAGGCGGCCTAGGCTGGTTGCATGGCTACACTATTTCACTCACGTACATACATACTGTCAAGACACACATTACAACGGACAGAAACACACAGTTGATTGCAAGGAGGTGGGCAACCACTGGATCTGCATACAACTCTTGCAGTGTTTTAGCCAGCTTGGATGATTTACTGATATACCACTACACACACACATAACACCAAAACACACACCTATTAATTGTTCTGCAGTGGATGGGTGGGTCATCAGCCAAAACACTATAAATATTTGAATAATTATGTATCGTTATATATGTATCATTGTATTAATATCTAAAATTAATGTATATTGCATATATTGACTGTGTTACAAAATAAAGATTTTTATTTAAAATATGTTTTTATTTATAAATTTTATTTTAATTCTTCTACGTTTCTATCCATGGAAACAAAAATAGACTATAGATATTATAAATAAATGTAGTGTAGGGCCGTTTTAAAGAAATTCAGAATGTATTCTCTTTTTAAGTACCCCTAACAGTTCACAGATCAATTATCTTTTATGTTTTTTATGCCTTTTACATTTCCTGACCATAAAATTCGTTATTAAATCTTGATCTAGTTCCAGGATATACAAGGAAAAATAAATTATATTAAAATTAAATCTTGTAAAATTTTATTCAAATTAGTAAGTTTGTTAAAAAGTTAAAAAGGAAATATTTTCCCTCATTTTCATATTATTATGATTTGCTGAGTAACCGGTATACACCATTTGTGCCCAGTTTTATCGTATATTATGTTGCTATTCAACTACATAGCATTTTATAAACCCCGATTTTATTAAAATAATCTTTTCTTACATATAATTCTTTTTGTAATTAATTTATAAGTTTATGTGTTAGCTAAAAAATTTTAAATTTTGTAAGCTATGAATTTTGAAAATCTGATTGTATTTGCCCTGCTTATACTTACTGAACCTTTGCAAAAATGTTATTTTAATGTTTTTCTTACGTCCCCGGTTTTTCGTTGTAATGTCATCGTAATATATATATCGAAATCTTGTTGCTGTTAATGACGAGCTGGTTATTAATTCTTATTACACATTTGCTATTACTTGCGACCAGAATTTTTGTTAAATAAAATTGTTAAATTGTTAACTTACACTTGGAGGAAACGTTTTCGACTTACGTCTTCTTCAGCCTCGTATTTTTGCCGCTAGAAATGCTGCAGTTGTGCTTCCTTGGTACCATTATTTTGAAGGTTAGAAGTGATGTGATCGAAGAGTATGTGTGATCTGTGCCATGTTTGTTCATTAAAGATGTCATTTTTATGTGTGTTGCTATGTCTATATATTTCATACTGTTCTAGTGTGTTTAATTTATGGCCTTTGTTGCATGTGTGGAGAATGCTCATGTTATTTTCCATACCTTTGCATGAGGGCTTAGTGTCCATGAGGTGATTTGCGAAGGTGGATTCAATAGTAGTGTGCAGTGCGCACTATTTACTACTTTTGTGTAAAGGACACAAAAGCGCTCCTCAGAATTCAGTATCCAAATGAGAGCTTTTCTGGCTGTAAAAAAAACATTTAATCTTACTTTTGTGTTTTGTCGTCTCCTTGACAATACGTCTCTGGTGAAAACTGCTCGCATTTCTCGAGTCAATGCATTTACGACTTTAGGCTTTAACCGATTGGCCGGAAACCTCTAACTCTTTGTATTGCACACAAACATGTAAGTGCCGAAAACAAGCCCTCAAAATAAGGTTTATTATGAAGGTTGCCTTGGTTTGATTTGTGTCTAAATCATTCATACTTCAAGAATATCTACCATTTCAAAAATACTATTCCTGCTATAAATTTTATAGCATTCATAAAACTCAAGATTGTTGGTTGAAACTATTTATTAAGTTTCGGGTTTTAATTTCAGAGAAACAGGCCTTAAATCTATTATTCATTATACTTCCTGAGTTTGAGACGTAACGTTTGTTCACGTATCGCCACGGTAAACTATTTTTATTTACGAACATCTAAGACTTTTATAAACGGCTGCATTTATTTCTAAGTATTATTGCTTTTAGTGGCATATGATATATTTACAAAATTTACGTATGTAAGTATGTCTACTCTGCGTTCTGCGATTAATATTTTAATATATTCGCATTGTCAATATATTACTTTATAAACAAAAAGGAAAATAATCGAATGGTTTTGCAAGCTTGTCATGTATAAAATGTTAGAATATCACATAGTGACAGATAGTAGACATTGGACTATCTGAGATTGTAGCTGAGGTTTTACTTCCCGCATAATTTAGTACTAAGCGCTGTAATGCTACCACGAAAGCACAGATTTGGTCTAAAACTGACAACGATAGGCAATTTCCTAATATTTCACATCTACATGGGATCCCTAAAACCGACCACCATAGTCATTGTTCTTTGGGACAAACATCTTATTCCGTTTCTTTTTTAAATACCAAACAAGTGGTAACTGGAGGCTTTCTGTTTTCATTAGGTAGGAAAATTATCCTAAACCTCTCTGGTATTGGCTAGATCCTGGAGGAGGCTCATTGAATGCATTCACCCGGATGTAACACAGGCAGATATTGGCAGTTAGTTATTGCAGATAGTAAGTAGTCAATTTGTCAATAGTGAATAGTAAGCAGTAGTATGACAGTAGTCAACTAGTCAGTTCTGTGTTATAATGTGCATCAATAGTCGTAACTACAATAATATTGATAATAATAATAACATATGTGAACTTCTATCAAACGGTCTACAATAATTACCACAAGTCCCTTCTCAGGGTAAGGAATGAAGATTAGAAACGTATAACTGCTTACAACTGTCTATGATGTGTCGTTGTTACATGCTATTTATTCTTCAAGAAAATAATACCCTATGATAGTAATAAATGTAGGACAAATCGTATTTTCAAAATATCAATATACTTCAAAAGTAGTGTGAATATAATTAAAATAAATCTATGAAAATATACCTCTTGATAATGGATAGAGAAAACCATCAATATCGCTGAAGAGAGTTCTCTTGCGATAAACCTCACCTATTTCGGGACTCTAGGAGTTTCTAGTTTTATGCTCTCGTGCAGGATAGAAATTCAAGAATGCTTGGTAGAATTACCATTTAAAAGGGAAGGGGTTTTCAATTGCATTTTTATGAAAATAAAGGACCTTTATTACTCTCTTGTACAGAGTTGCTTTAGGTGCATATCAATGTTAAAATATCTTTTTTTAAAACATATTTAAAGCATAATCTCATGTTTAGAGAAATATTGCTTGAAGTTAACATAAAAAGTGAGTAAATCAATTTTAGGTCAGACTGCTGCTAAAGTACTTATCTGGAACAACTTCAAAAGTGTTTCCTGGTTATGTCGTAATAAAAAAGTGAAGGAGGTAAAGAGAGTATTTCACACAAAAAACTATGCAAATATTAAGTGAAACAAAGGTAAACGTAAGTATTAAGGAAGCGATTTCGATTAAAAGTTCTAAGTTTTAGCCTAACTTTTGGTAACAAAAGAGTTATGCGTGATGTTATATATATATATATATATATATATATATATATATATATACTTCAAAAGTAGTGTGAATATAATTCAAATAAATCTATGAAAATAGACCTCTTGGTAATGGATAGAGAAAACCATCAATATCGCTGAAGAGAGCTTTCATATATATATATATATATTTATTTATTTATATTTATATATTACTTCATAAGATAAGTTAGTGTATTATACTAGGTATAAATATAAGTAAACGCACCCAAACATACGCATTCATTTTATATTTATTTGAAAACTAAGAAACAGGCTGGGGATAAAATTTATCTAGGATTAACTTTTATTATAGTGTATTTTGTTAATACTATTACAACTATGAAAAATAAATGGATAAATTCTAAGCTATTATCATGTTCTTTGAAATTAGGATTTTATTTGCAAAAGAATTATTTTCATTATATTTATGTTACGCTTACAGTTCACCAATAAATGTTGACACTCTGTGAATCTCCCTATAATGTTCTAGCTTAATATTTAATACCAGGAATATTGTGACGTCTGTCGTTGTAGGTAGAAGCTGATTTAACTTGATTTGCTCAGTTGCAGAATATGGCTCGTGAGTTAAAACGTCAGTAGTCTTAAGCGAAGTCGTATTCGTGCCGGGGAAGGCATGCTGTAAACGTTAACATTAAATCTATGCTGAAAGGAAGATTGTTCAATTGAGTGAAAGCTTGTGTTTCATCAAACGTTAATTAATTACAGTGCAAACCGTTTCTCTTACATTCTAAGACTCCCTAATTTACCAAGCACTACCAGATTTTCCGAATGCCCTTTACGATTCCATTCCTAATTTTTTAGGTATGCTAAATCTATTCATCCTAAACGAATAAGTGCCCAATTTTCATTAAGGTAAAACTCCTAGCTTAACATCGTGAGCAATGTGCTGCGAGACGTAATCAGTTAATCAATTTAGCAAAATGTATCTTGTAAGGTGTAATGTGTAGAGGTAAGGTAATGATGTGCCTACAATTTCATTTGGTCTTTGCGTAAGCAAAACAACGTTTTCCAAATTGTGTAACAGTTGAGCCCTTTTCCCTGGGGTAAGTAATTATCAGGGCTTTATTAAAAATGTGTGTTAATTACTAATTAACAAATTAATTAACCTTACTTACCAGGGGCTCCTAGTTCTCCGTTTCAGGCAGGCATAATAATGCCTTTCTGTAAACGATCTTCTGATACTTCGGAAGGTAGAAATAGGTTACTTGGGAAATGAAAATATAAGGTTTGTAACATTCTAGGTTACTTGTGAAATAAGAATTTAAATTTTTAAAATACAAAGTCATACAATTTATTAATCAGTGACATATTACAGTAGAACAAAAGACAGCAATGTGTCGAGTAATTATCTTTTAATTACTGCTAATTATTCCACACATTTTAAATACTTATTACCTTTTAAAATTTATATATATCGAGAAGGTAGTAACTTAAGATTTCCAATTAAATTTTTAGAAATGAATATTCAAAGGACAATTTCTATCGTTCATGTGTTAACCGTTTATCATTTAAAATTAAACTTAGTTAACATTAAAATACATTTTCTTTATTATTATCTAAAACGTACCTGGTTGTGCACATTACTTATAAAACACTTCAAACACATCAATAATTATTGCTTGTTTTTATCGATTTTGGAATCACTTAACACTTAACACATCGCTCTTGCAAATCAGCGCTCTTAAACAAAAATTATATTATCTTTTACTCGTTTGAGACACATAAATAATCGCTTCTGACTTCTTCTTTTGTTGCGTTAATAAAATTTGGTACCGGCCTTGACATCTTAAATATTGAATACTGGAAGCTTATAAATTTCTAGGTTACCTCCGAAAATGCCATTACGTCTGTTCTGTTCAAGAACCTCTGGAGAAGTGGGGTTTCTGCAAAGGCACGCCAACGGAATTTCCCACCCTTGGTTATTACTTTGAATTTTTTGATTAGTCCATCGGATCAGGCGATATCAGACCATGTTTACGTCACATGAGGTGATGTGGGTTAATTACCCTAAGTTACTAACTCGTACGATATTTTACATTTTTACCCGCTAGGGGCGCTACTATCTATGCTAGCTTCACAATTTGCACCAATAAAACAAAAATTTTCTTTTATATTGGGAAGATATAATTATTAAATGAAAATTAAATATATAAATGAATTTATATGTAACACCTTATTTTTAAGAGTGTTACAATTGTAATGTATATATCCTCTCGTACTATATTACGCGTTGAGAATTGTTTTTGTAAATTACCCTCGAAATGTGGAAGGTAATGAATATGTAACATATCGATGAGTAATGTAACCCGAGTCAGGAATGTGTAGAGTATTTAAACATGCCTACATACTCTCAATAAGGTCATATAAGCTGAGTAATGTGTTTTGTAATGTAACATATCGATGAGTAATGTAACCAGAGTCAGGATCATGTATTTGAATATTTGAATTTTTGTAAGCTGTTCAATGTAACCTCGTGACGAGTAATGCTACCTGAGTAGGGAATATTTATATGAATAATGAGTAATGTTACCTGAGTAAGGAATATATAAATGCATATTTTGAATATGTCTACAGGCACTGAGTGAAATGATATGTCCTGAGTAATGTCTTTGTAAACTGTTTAATGTATCCTCGTGATGAGTAATGTAAGTCGAGTAATGTAGACGCACATGCATATGTTTACATAGAAGAGTAAGCTGATGTGAAGATAATGCAACAGTGCAATCTATAGTTTGTCTGGAGAGTAGGTAAAGCTTTATTCGAAATACAAGCATTTTATTTACAATTATTCTAACAACATGCATTTAGATGGTAAGTAAATAAACCTTCAACCTATGCATCGCATCAATGGTGATTAGTGTTGCTTTACTTCGCCGTGTAACAAAAAGGAAGTTAAGTGCTTCCACTTACATTCCATGTTACTAAGTGGAACGAAACCATGGATGACGGTTCGCTATAAATATGCCGTTACTTACGTAACAAAGAGCATTTAGAATGAAATCGAATAGTAAAAATTTCTGCAACTTTATATTCTTTTTTTTAAAAAATGTCAATTTGCTGAACTATCTCCAATTTATACTGTAAAACTGTGTTTTAGAATTAATAGGCCTAGTAAAAATCAACATTTAAATGAAACATATACAATTTAGACAAAAAAATCAAGATGTACAACACAAAACTACAAACTATACATGAAATATGACGTCACATGAGAATGCTATTTTTCACTGTCTAGCTTTTCTAGATTAGGTTTTAAAATAATCAAAGTTTCAATGTCACGATAGAAACGTTTCGACTATTAGTCAAACTGTGATCATTGTTACATTTTTTTTGTTTTGCTTTTAAAGCCCATCATTGAACGAGAAGCCATGTTTAAATAGCTCCTCTCAGAATTTAGCTTATACAGAACAAAGTTACTTCACTAACACTTACTTTCTGCATAAGCAACAAACAATTTAAATTTCACCATTATATTTATTGCCATGCATGTTTCCATAGCTAATCCGGCGTCATCAGTAACGAGTGAACACTGAAGATATTAGTTCCGTTGACGCGTCACTAATAATGACAGATTGGCTGTCAAAACATTTATAAAATAATTGTTATTTAGTAAATATTAGTCCCATAATATATTGTAAGATTTAAATTGATTTGCATGGTAGATACTCATGTCATTCTGACAAGCTTAGCTCGAGAAAAGGGAATTTTCTGTATATAGCCAATTAGATATATTAATAGTAACATAAATAATGTTGAAAATAGGTAACGAACCCTTGTAAAAGCATTACTATTAACAATAATAACATATGCATTTCAGTAGAATCAATTTAACACTAAAAAGGTAAAGAAGTGGTACGAAACTTTGTAACATAGAAGCATAAAGAACCTACGTAAACAAAATGTAGGTGTCTTAAGAATATTGATAGCGTTGTACCGTATAGAAGGAGGAAGATTTAATAATACAGCTTGTGGGTGAAACAAGTAGAGGTCGGAGATTGTAAAAATCAAAATTTCACAACTTGAATGAATGAAAATTATGTATTAAAGAATAAAATTGAAAAAGAAATATTTATAGTAAAATAAAATATAGTAACGTTAAGCTATCTTTTTTTCGGCTTATGTCCTAGATGAGCAAGCTAGGGAAAGTCATTAATCCAACCCTATATTAAATTGACTAGCGCAAAAGTGTTCATAATTTACTAGAGCTTTGTTGTACTATATTTCACATATGATACCCGAGCCTAATATATTACACACAGCCTTTGTTTTATATAAATGTAGAGGCGCGATATAGTTACGTGGGGAGTAATAAAACCACTTTGGAGGCTTGAAACAACGCGTTAAATTTAATTTTCAGAAAGGGAATGCTTTTAAAAGTATATAGCTTTTCCTATTATTATTTAAACCTCAGGCGACTATTGATAAAGATATTTCAACAACAGAAAAATTGTTGTCAGCTTGAAGATAATATCCAACACAATTTCGAAAACATGATTTAGGATTAACTTAGACCTGGTAAAAAAAAACGCCATACGAGAAAAACTAACATAATTAGAATGCAGTAATGTATAACTCAACCAAAATACAAGGACTTAGGCGTTTGGAAAATTGATACATAAAGTGTTTATCACCCATTTAATCATTGTCTGGATAACTTTTACACTCTCTGCAAAAATCCAGTAAAATTTCATTTTTATCTTTAAAATAAAAACGTTTTACTTATCCAATTTGGATTCCTGTAAGAACTTATGATTTTTTCCAAAATAATAATATTTGTTATTGTAATAAAAATATATAATAATATGAGCAGTTTTTTAAAACGTGTTTTACATTAATATATATATATATATATATATATATATATATATATATATATATATATTAAATATGGTGATATGTTTTCTTGTATATATAGTTAATAAATTTAAAATATTTCAAACACAAGAATACTTTTAATGAATATGTTTATTCTTTAATGAATATAAATATATTCATTAAAAGTATTCTTGTGTTTGAAATATTTTAAATTTATTAAATATATATATATATATATATATACATCCCGCTATCAATATGGCAGCATTTCATTTTACAACCATATGGCAGCCACTTGAAAGAGTGGAGTATAAATGTTTTTCGTCGTGTATAATTTATTTCTAATAAACATGATACTACTCCATATACTTTAATTTTATAAAATCATAAAAATACAAAATTGACTGAAGTACTATCAATACGGCAACATTTCATTTAGGCATCAATATGGCAGCCAGTGTATATTTTCGTTCAGTCTAATAACAATATGGCAGCCGGTGTGTATATTATTCCCACGCTACTAACGATACGAGAACCAATAGTGTTGCCACTATGGTGCTACTATCTGACTAGTCAAATGTTTAGACTCTAAGACACGTGTGTGTAATCACGGTAAAAACACAAACATTAGTATGGCCCTTCTTCGTTTCAGCTGGCCAATTATTTACTCAACTCACATAAGTCTTAGTTGTTAGTTTTCATAAACGTGTACAACTATCGAAAGCTGACGGGAATACAAGTGTGTGCCTCTACAGGAGTAGCAAAAGGATCAATTAGGGTAAAATATCGGAACAAAAAAAAAAGCTAGGAAATAATCAATTGGGATGTTTTTAAGGATGCTGAGTTCACTACTGTGAACAAAATTAAACGGGGATGAACGGGTGGGGCTCTATAGGAGTTATAAAGGAGGATTTTGACTTGGGGTCAAAATGACAAAAGGCAAAAAAAAACTAGAAAATGATTAGTCGGAGGGTTTTAATGGTGCTGAGTCTTTTACCGTTATCTAACATAATGGGGATACACAGGTGATCCTCTATGGGAGTAGCAAATGATGAATTGGAGTATAAATGTGATAAGGCAAAACAAAGCTAGAATATGATCAATCGTAGTGTTTTGGAGGTAGCTGAGTCCAATACCGTCTTCCATATTAATCGGGAATGCACGGATGTGGCTCTACGGGAGTAGAAAAGGGGTAGAATTGTGGTACAATTGTCAGAAGGCAAAAAAACAATTGAAAATGATCATTCGGGTGGGTTTTAATGGTACTGAGTCTTTCACCGTTATCGAACGTCAATGGGGATACGCGGGTGACCCTCTATGGGAGTAGCAAATGATGAAATGGAGTATAATTAATTGTGACATGGCAAAACAAAGCTAGAATATGATAAATCGTAGTGTTTTGGAGGGTTCTGAGTAGAATACCGCCTTCAATATTATAATGGGATGCATGGGTGTGGCTCTACGGGAGTAGAAAGGGGATGAATTGGGGTAAAATTTTCAGAAGGCAAAAAAACAATGGAAAATGATCACTCGGGTGTTTTAAAGGTGCTGAGTCTTTTACCGTTATCGAAAGCCAATGGGGATACATAGGTGATCCTCTATGGGAGTAGCAAATGATGAATTGGAGTATAAATCTGAAAACGCAAGACAAAGCTAGAGTATGATCAAACGTAGTGATTTTTAGGTCGGTGAGTCCAATACCGTCTTCCATATTAATCGGGAATGCACTGGTGTGGCTTTAAGGGGGTAGAAAAGGGGTAAATTAGGGTAAAATTGTCAGAAGGCAAAAAAACAATTGAAAATGATCATTCGGGTGGGCTTTAATGGTGCTGAGTCGTTTACCATAATCGAACGTCAATGAGGATACACGGGTGACCCTCTATGAGAGTAGCAAATGATGAATTGGGGGTATAATTGTCAGAAGGCAAAAAAAAACTAGAAAATGATCAATCGTAGTGTTTTGGAGGGTGCTGAGTCCAATACTGTCTACATTATTAAACAGGGATGCTCGGGTGTTGCTCTACGAGAGTAGAAAATTGCTAATTTGGGGTAAAATTGTCAGAAGGCAAAAAAAAATATATATATAATGATCACTCGGGGAGTTTTAATGGTGCTGAGCCTTTTACCGTTATCGATCGTCAATGGGGATATACGGGTGATTCTCTATGGGAGTAGCAAATGATGAATTGGAGTATAGACCTAATTGTGAGAAGAGAAGGTAAAATAGAGGTAGAATATTATGACTTGTAAAGTGAAAGATTCAACCAAATAAGATTTTATTTTGGTATTTTTATCTTTTGGAGGGAATGAACTAGCTGAAGTAAATATATACTATCATGAAGTAACTATCATGGTTCCTGTCACACGGTTAAAACTGATAATACTGAATGATGTGTTCATCCTTCAGAGATCGAAAATAAACATTATACAAACACGTTCATGACGGGTTCGATCACAGGCGCTAATTGGTCACGTGTTACAATGTGAAATTTATACCGCCATTTCTCCATCTACTTTCAACATACAACCACACGGGACATTTCTTTACAATCAGTCTCGTTTCGGCTACAATAGTACATAGTTGTCTTAGAAATTGTCACATTGATTGTTACAATTCTATTATTTGTTGTTATTTTTAATATGAATTAACGAAATGAAACTTAACAAATTTATTGTTTTTAATAAAAACAAATGTCCACAAATAAATTTAAACCCTCAATTTAAGTCATTTTGTCTATTTAGGTTAGTACACACGGCACTGTCTTATAAAAGGTATTACTCTCTTTGATGTATGTTTGGTAAAAAAGGGAGACACTTGCTAAATCTATGCCTTACGGGTAAATCCACCGCCGCTAGGTTGCTATTTTAAAATTTCCCCGCCCCATTGAAGGTTTTCAGTGCTCTGTCGAGTTTTAGAAATAGTTCTCCAGTTCTGTCAGTAAACATAGTGTCATGGTAACAAAAATACGGGAGTGCATGTAGACGATTGTATTGTGAATATCAGCAGGTTAGGTGTAGACCGGTATCCATCGATCATCTGGTTTGGTTACATGTTTTCAAAACCCTCAATAGATCTGCAAATAAATGAACGGTTTCATCTTTAACAATATTCAACATAGATTTCCAAGCGTGCACTGCACGGAATAAAGGCCAAGCACGAATTCAATTTTTTTCTTCTGAATTTCTCATTTAATTATCAGTCTTAGAGTTAGTACACTAACTTCTCCTATATCCTTACTTTACGAAAATACATTTATTCTCATTTAATTTATTTTATCTCATTGAGCTTTTTGCCACAATTTTTAAATTCTATTTCTTTCGTGTTACAATCTTTTAAGAGTTTTTGCAGTTTAAAAACGATTTTGCAGAATTTTTAGACTAATACATCGAATTTTCTTCAACATTTCTTCTTCAGTGTATTAAAAAAATGAAATTTTCAATAATAAGTTTTTACTGCTTGTAAAAAAATAATAAAGGATAAGTAAAGGGTTGGCATAAAGTTTATTTACAGTAAGTTTTTAAAGTTAGGCCTATAGTAGAAAAACAACAAATATTGTATCACCTTTACCTCAGGTAGGTAACCAGAAAAATCTACCTATATTGTACATTGTAAATAAAAGAAGGCTTTTATTTGGTCGAATTCCATCTAATGTTAATTTCTTGTTCACTTAGGCCTATAGAACACATCTATATTTATAGGTTCAAACGAGCACAAATTACCATTTTCGGATAAAAAAATTAAACATTGAAATAATAGTATTTCTGTACTTACGACAGCCAAATGTAACAAAAAAACTGTTTTATTTTTCTGTGAGCATATGCTTTAAAAGGGTGCATATAGTATTCTAACAAGGAGTAAAATTTTCACGAAGATATGACATTTTAGTGCAATACCAATCAGTATAAACATTTCACCAAGATAAGGGCAAAACATTTTAGGTATTTATTCAAGGATTCATGTATCATAGGTGGTTTTGTGCCAATAAAACTAGAGTGCAGTTCAGGCGGTTTAGGCAATGGTAAATATACTTCTTTACTTCTAGATCTCTAAAGAATATAATATTATGTAAGGATATAGTTCTTCCCAATGTATATTGCATTGTAGCTAGGCATCAGGGTGAAAAACGATTTCGGTAAGCAATGTAATACATCTATTTTATTTATCCACCATATTTGATTTGTCATAAGTTATTATAGGTACAATTGTGTTTGAGTAAAGACCTATTTTTTCTAAAAGTTTCTCTTTAACTACATTCATTAAATTTTCCTGGTCGTTGTTGCCAGGTTAAAAAATTTATTTAATTCCTCCCTTAGATATGTTCCTAAAGGATGACATTTCACCTTGATTGTGGTGTTACTTTCATCAAGACAGGTTGAATGCACCTGAAAATATATCTGATAAGTTTTAAGTATATTTTAATCTTCTTCTTTAATTCTATCTTTAGCCGTATTCCTCCTGGTATCTACAATTTGATTTATTATTATTATGGTGAAAAACTTTACAAATATTTTGACGAATATAGCTGAGGAACCAGTCTTCAAAAACTAGCTGTAAAATAGCGTTATGCAGAGTAACATAATGAAATTAGTCACTATGATGGTATTTCTTGTTAAAAAAACAAGACGTAAAAGATAATGACTGTTTTGTAGATTTTTTTTCACTTTAAAAAATCTCTCCGTTCTTCGGTCGACATGTTACATACATTTTTATAGTTAGTATCAGAATGATTTTAGTTAGTTCGGCTGTGTCTGATCTCAAGACAAAGTCTGCTAATACTCAATCACTTCTCAAAACTGTCTCTTTTGTTTATATATTTTACGAATCCTACCACTAGCAATACCAGTTAATAAATAACTCCTAATTACAAACTTAATATTTCAATTTGAGTATTCTCTATTTTTCGTTCATAGAAAATTACTTCAGTTAAGCAACCCTAACCAAGAGCTTATAAAACGTTTTGTAGTCAATCTTTAGACGTTGATAATCATAAATATTTACTACCGATGATCACGGTAATTTTTCACTATACTTTATATTTACTGATAATCTCGTTTTATTTTTATGGTAGGCGAACAAAAAGACTATCTACGATCAAAACATTGGGCGTCCTGATAAAGAACACAACGGGCATCGGCTTTTTTTTAGCTATAATTGCCGACACTTAGTATGGTATTTATATCGTATGGTATCCCCGCAAGCAAGAATCAGTACAGTAGTCTTGAAGAGCCAAGCAACATTAATTTATGTATATACTGTAATCAATAAAGCTACGTATTTTGTGCATTCTTAATTATAGTATTAGGGTTCATTGGAACTCCTGTTTTTTTCTAGTGTAGGGCCTACAGGAAGCTATTTCCGTGTAATCCAAGTTTTCGGTAATCCGACGGTGTCTCGGTCCCATCTACCTCGAATTATCCATGCACTACTGTATTTGTTTCCGTACCAATGATCACCGTACTTGAAACAGTTTTTCATGCAACTCTAAAGTGAGTGAATATCTCATAGACATTAAAGTTACTCTTGGGACTAGAATATCGAGGATAAACATAATAGATTTATTACATTGCTTACCGAAAACGTTTTGATTCTAGCTACACTGCAATATACATTGGGAAGAACTATATCCTGACATATAATCTTCAGAGATGTAGAAATAAAGAATTTTAAATATTTACCATTGCTTAAACCGCCTGAACTGCTTTCTAGTTTAATTAGCATATTAACACCTGTGATACATGTATCCTTAAATAAGTACTTAAAATGTTTTGCTCTTATGGTCATAGAATGTGTGTATATATCCACGTGTTCTATCTTTGTTACATTATTTATATTTTTTAAACTATTTTTAAATATTTTGGATGAAAAAAATTAATATATTGTTATTATTGATACAAAAATTATGTTGTATGGCCTATAAGTAACGCTAGTTCTTTAATACCTTGGTCATTCATTTGGAAGAGTTGAGATATTGTTGCCAAGTGTTTCATTAGAGTCCTCGAAGTAAGTACTTCAGGAATTTGTAAACATGCTATTTTAGCATGCTTTCATAAAACTTTATAAACAATTATGGGGTTACTGGTATTTGTGTTTGCAAACACGCAAATGTTATCGTCAAGAACGGAATTATTTCTTGAAGTTATTAGCATATAAATATAAAATAATAATATAAAAAAATCTCATAAAAATTGACATTCGGTAGTTTTTGAGACTGTACCACTCCCCTTATATTACATCGGTCAATTCCTTTGAACATAACTGTTGTTTCGCTGGAAAGGACATACAGCTGTGGATTCGCGACCTTATCTTGGAGAGAACTATGATAAATATTTACAGACACAATTGTAATATGTAAACATAAACAGCCGACACTCCGAAAGCCATTCTGACGTGTTTGTTTACTTGATGGCACACCAAACTTATCTTAATGTTCCGGTCAATGCATCTCATACTTTTCCCTTGGGGCTCTTAGATACTATAGGATCGATTAAGTATTTATTTTTTTAACTTAACTTGCTTTTCAAATTAATTGTCATAGCATCTCTATCCGATTTTAAGAATCTAAAAGTGACTATTTGCTGTATATTGTTACAATTTGGTAACATTGCAAACATGTTAACACTAGTCTGCAACACATATATTAACAGATGTAACACTTAATATGCCCTACGCCATATATATATTCACTAAATGTTAATACCAATGTATTCAATAAACATATTAATAAAATAAAACACAGACTACCAGCGGCTAAAGTCGAGAATATAAACAAATGATTCCGTCTTTATACGACCATTTTGACGTTGGGAGAATACCATAAATTTACGTTTACGCCGTATGTAAATGAGAGAAAGGGATGGAAAAGATAGAATGCAGAAAGTCAGTTTTTCGGGCCTTCGTCCACGAGAGTACTTGTGGAGTGCGAGCCTTTATCTTTGTTTGGCTTGGACCTATGTTTGTTTACACCAGACAGCCTGATATCGTAATATAAACTGACAACACTCCCACAGATGTCATTTAGGTTCTTGTTTGTATACAATACAGAGATTAACGATGGATGATTCAGTATTTATTAACAACTATTTCAATTACCGTCCTGCAATTTCTGTCACAATACTACTGTCGTTGTAGCTCACAGGTACGAAATGTCTAAGTGTGAATTATTGTGTGGTTTAACAATTTATCTTGCATTTACTTTATAAAAATTGTTTGTGAATATTCTGATTGCCTGTGCCTAGTAGGGTAAACGTAGTTTTATGAGATCAGTTATATAATATTTACTAATTGAAAACTGTAGTACATAAAACCTACAGATTTTAGCGCAGTTTAGTTAAAAAGACTTATAATGGCACGATAATTAACATACACTAATTATTTCTTGTTCACTGATTGTACACACTTAACTTTATATACAAGATATCATTTGACACATTATAAGCTTTATTTATGGAAACTGGCATTAGAAATAATAACTCAATTTTGACAGCAGTATTTACACAGTGGCGCAGAACATTCTAGACATATTGACTGTACAAAGACATCTTACAAAGTGTAACTAGTCTTTCTGTTTTTTGTTGCTGGACAAATTCTACATTGCTTAAAACAATTTATCTATACAAATAGAAAAATTTGTAAATTTCTGGAGGTTGCAGTTTTTTGAAATCATTTTCATCGTCTGATGCACTTCGTTGAGATTCGGTATCATGATCGAAAAAGTACCGAAGAGGAGTACTTTCGCTCATGATACCGAATTTCAGATCAACCATCCTTCTTTTAGAAGAACCCTGACCTTTTGCTCAATTACTTCTTCACTCTGTTGCACAATTCCCCTATTCTCTTTGATGCCTTCTAAAAGTTGGTCATTAGATACAGCACCTGAATCACTGTCTTCTTCGGCTAATGCTGATGATCAGGCACAATTACGGTAGTTAAAGGTTTAGCGTGGAATTTGTAGATATTGGCATAATAGGTTTTCTGGATATATAAGCTGATAAAGATAAGTCAATGAAATGATGTGGGTCAAGAAATTCTCTTTGTCGTTTATTCTAAGTTGCATAAAGTTTGAACAAATATAAGGTCTACTTATTTATATTTTTTTTTAAATTTACGGTTATAGTAGAATTTTTTTCATTTACGGATGGTTCAAAAGTCATTCCGCTGCCCCCGCTAACGATACCATCCTTTTTAAAAGAACAAAAGAAAATAACACAAAAAGAGATGAAAATTAATTACCCGAATTAGATATCTAAATAGTCTAAGTAAAATTGGAAAGAAAATGTATGACAATTAGATAGACAAAATACATTTTAAAAAAATTAAATAAAAAATTTAATGTTTATAAAATTATCAATTTGGGACAAACGGTTAACTTTTTAAGTTGAATCTTTCAAGCATACAGTCTTTAAAATTCTTAAAGCACATGGACAGGCTGCATTGAAACACTGCTTCAAATTATAAAGATTAGTTTGACAGACATGACGTAAACAAACGTGCTAGAACTGCTATCGGAGTGCTGCCTGTTTATGTTTTCATATCACAAACATTTCTGTAAATAGTTGTAGCATAACTCCTGTCCAAGACAAGTTCGCGAACCCGACTCTTTCTGTAGGTAATGTTGCATAGTTGGAAACATGCCAATTTCGGGCGATTTATTGTCAATGGGATATATACCTCAAATCACCCCTTGGTGATTCCTGACGAATCACCACCCCGTACATCCCCGATGAATTTTGATGAGAAGGGACTAGAACCTTCGAAAATCTTCGAATGCGCATTTTTGGGCAATATTTTAGATTCTGACAAGTTTTACCTCAATTCACCCACAGCGACACCCGCAGTCCTTTCCTGGATTGTGCATGGACAACTTCGGTGGTAGGATTAGACTCAGCATTATTAAAAACCCCGAGTGATCATTTTATAACGATCTCTTAGCCTCTGACCTTTTAACCCAATTCTCCCTTTGCTTCTCCCGTAGAGCCCACACCCGTCCAGCCCTGGTGTCTTTCGATGACGGTATTGAATTCAGCATCCTCAAAAGCCCTAAGGCAGTTATTTATCTGAAAATTTCACCCCAAATTATCCCTTTGGTTCTTGTGTAGAACCATTGCAGTACATATGCGGCGACGGCATTCAATTCAGCCTCCTCAAAAACCCCCGAGTGGTAAACTTCAAGTAAATTTTTGACTTTTGACATTTTTACCCCAAAACATCCCTTTGGCACTCACGTAGAGTCACATACGTCCATCCCAGGTGACTTTCGAGGACGCCATTCAGTTCAGCACGCCCGTCTAGATGACGTCATTGAATTTAGCATCCTCAGAAACCCCTGAACGGGTTTTTTCCCGCGATTCTTAGGCACCTGACATTATGACCCTAATTCAACCCCTTTGGTGCATGGGTTTAGCCTCACCAGTACATCCCCGGAGACTTTCGATGACGGCATTGAATTCAGCATCCTCAAAAACCTCCGAGCGGATATTTTCCAGTGATTTTTTGGCTTGTGACATTTTCACCCCAATTCACACCTTTGGTACTCGCGTGGAACCACACCAATGCATAGCCAGTGACGGCATTGAATTCCGCCTCATTATAATTCCCCGAGTTGTTATTTTCTAGTAATTTTTTTACTTTTGACATTTCTACCCCAAATCATCCATTTGGCACTCATGTAGAGTATCATCTGTCCATCCCCGGTGACTTTCTATGGCGGAATTGAATTTAGCATCCTCAAAAACCCCCGAGTGGTTATGTTCCAGCGATTTTTTGACTTTTGACTTTTTCACCTCAATTCCCCCCTTTGGTACTCGCGTGGAACCACATTAGTGGATCCCCGGCGACTTTCGGTGACGGCATTAAATTCCGCCTTACCAAAAACACCCGAATGGATATTTTCTACTTATTTTTTGACTTTTGACTTTTTTTACCCCAAATGATCCCTTTGGTACTTACGTAGAGTCACATCCGGTCCATCCCCGGTGACTCTAGATAACGCAATTGAATTTAGCATCCCCAAAAACCCCCGAACGGTAATTATCCCGCGATTCTTAGGCATCTGACATTTTTACCCTAATTCAACCCCTTTGATACATGGGTTTAGCCTCACAAGTATCTCCCCGGAGACTTCCGATGACGGCATTGAATTCAGCATCCTCGAAAACCCCCGAGCGGATATTTTTCAGCGATTTTCTGACCTCTGACATTCTCACCCCAATTCACCCCTTTGGTACTCTCGTGGAACCACACCAATGCATTCCCGGTGACATTCGGTGACGGCATTGAATTCCGCCTCATCAAAATTCCCCGAGTTGTTATTTTCTAGTAATTTTTTTACTTTTGACATTTCTACCCCAAATCATCCCTTTGGCACTCACGTTGAATATCATCTGTCCATCCCCGGTGACTTTCGATGGTGGAATTGAACTCAGTATCCTCAAAAACCCCCCGAGTGGTTATGTTCCAGAGATTTTTTAACTTCTGACATTTTCACCCCAATTCACCACTTTCGTACTCGCGTGGAACCATACCAGTGCATCCCCGGCGACTTTGGGTGACGGCATTGAATTCCGCCTTACCAAAAACCCCCGAGTGGTTATTTTCTAGTTATTTTATGACTTTTGACTTTTTTACCCCTAATCATCCCTTTGGTACTTACGTAGAGTTACATCCGGTTCATCCCCGGTGACTCTAGATGACGCCATTGAATTTAGCATCCTCAAAAATCCCCCGAACGGTCAATATCCCGCGATTCTTAGGCATCTGACATTTTTACCCTAATTCAACCCCTTTGTACATGGATTCAGCCTCACCAGTACATCCCCGGAGACATTTGATGACGGCAATGGATTCACCATACTCAAAAACCCCCGAGTGGTCACTTTCCAGCGATTCTTTGTCCAATTCAAATACTGTATATACATTACGTAGTACGATTGATATCTATGTGGATGCCAGCAATGTTGCCAAGTTTGTGGCTGCCATAATGTTAGGGAATGGTTGAAATATACAGTAAATTTATATACAGGAAGCGACCATGCTGCCCCTGGCGGAAATGTTACAAACTTGTGATATACAAATCCCGTTCACTCTGCTATCAATACGAGTACCGTTTGGTTACTACAAATTATTTTTTAAAATTTCAGAACGACCATAGAACTTCGAAATACTGTATAACTCCAATAAAACACTTCTTTTTACACTTATTGACATAATTTTTATTTTGATTATTGTCAAAGGGTGTTACATTATCATGGATTACTATGTGGCAGCCGTATACGGCTGCCACAAGTACCCGGCTGCCAGTTTGAATGCAAAATAACCAATGTATGGTCTCCGTATTGTTAGCAGGCTGTATATATATATATATATATATATATATATATATATATATATATATATATATATATATATATATATATATATATATATATATATTTATATATATATATATATATATATATATATATATTTATATATATATATGATAAATAGTTACTATCTGGAGTACATCCGTTCATTCTGCAGTCCATATATTCGCAGTTCCGACGTTTCACTAGAATCTCATCCAGCATTGACGAGGTGAACCCAACAACAGTAGACTCGCTGTTCTATTGTTGTTGGGTTCACCTCGTCAATGTTGGATGAGATTCTAGCGAAACGTCGGAACTGCGAATTAATGGACTGCAGAATGAACGGATGTACTCCAGATAGTAAGTATTCGTCACATTTTTCCATCCGTGAAGGAATACGTATCAGCATATATATATATATATATATATATATATATATATATATATATATATATATATATATATATGAATAATTAGAAAATATAAATATATTGTCAAATAGACAAAAAAGTATACAGAATGGATAGTGGATCTATCTGCAATAGGTAATGTTGGCTGTTTTATTTTTGGTCCTTCATTTATTTTTTTCAGAGCAAGTAGTAGAAAACGGTATGAGGACTAACACTGAATATTTGTTAAAAAAAAAAAAAATCAATGCTAAAAGCAAAATAATGTTGACCTACAAAAGAAGTTGACAATTTTCTGTAGATTTGCAAATCTCAATAAAATATTGTATATTATTTTTTTCAAATAGCTGTAGTTGTAATTATAAATCGCAACCACTTACGTTTATCGGCATTTTTCTCGAAGTTTTAAACAAATTTTAAATTCCTAATTGTAAGCGATAAATTCTATAAGATTTTTACATTCTAAAATTTGTATCGAACTTTGTGTTTCACTTCCCTACATTCATCAGCCTAGATCGACTTTCTGTTATTCCATACAACGCCGTTACATTATGAAACACTCAATGTCGTACAATTATACTATATCTCATTAATAACATGGGTATTTTTTAAATACCTGCGGCGTTTACATGCTTCGTTACATCAGGGTGCCTTTCTGGATTAAATACATCAGGATTATGTATCATATATAAATATATATATATATATATATATATATATATATATATATCTTTTTTTTTGTATTGTATATAACATTTATTAGTCGAGAAATCCTCCATTTTTTCATTCGAGATTTGTTTACTCATCTTCTTAGATATTCTTACGTAAGTTTCTACAGTCTCAGAGTTGAATTATCATTTTTCATTGAGAATTGTCTAATTTTCAGAATATCAACAAGCTGTGTTACAAATTAATTACTAAATTCGTCTATTCTTCGGCTAACAGAAGTATAACATCTTAGAATATTGATACTTAGAATCTTAGAATCAACCCATTGTTTTAACTTTTATCTAGAAACATTCTATGAAGGGCTAATATTGATAGATTTATGGTTCTCGCTTACACATGACTTTCCTTAAATATCAATGGGTAATGAAATTTGATAACTAGCTTTGAGAGTACAATAGATGCACTATTGTAACAGTAAATTGAAACTTTATTAATAGAGTAAACAGAAGTGTAAATAAAGGGCTATGGGCTGATCTCTCCCTAGATGTGTCTGGGCTAAGCATCACCTGACGCCACTCAGTCCCACTCATGGTCAAATACCTCCTATAGCTCATGCTGTTGCATTTTCTAGATACCAAAACCACGCCTATCAACTATCTAACAGCACATCTCCGAACCACCACGAAACCTTACAGTCAATATCACTGAGACATAATTCCAACTTTGAATCTTATACGAACTTTGGCTCTCTCGAACGTCCCCATAGCGCAATTCTTTCGCTCACCTTACCTTCCACATTTACTTCACTTCATCTCAGCTGGTCTTTTCGTCAACGTAGTAACTGAACTGTGTCCGAGGAGGTGTCCGAGGTTCACAGATGTTGGAATCTTTTGGCAGTTTTACGAGTACTGATTCCCACCCAATCGAACTAAGGGAGAATACTATATGCTTCCGTGTTCTGGGGGCTGAAGATGATTGTCTATGGGTGATCTATGGGTATGCCCGTCTATGGGTGTACAGATGTGATCTATAAATGTACCCGTTCGTATTTCCCCTCTTGTAATGCCTGACAAGATAACTTACACAAATAATTATGAAAAAATAAGTCTAACCATAGCTAGTTTAAAGAGGATACGTAGGGATTCGCTTGACGAGCCTAAGATTAAAGATGGGAGTATGTGTTGATGATGGTATCCTCACCAGCAGTCCCATCACCGAAGTATTGAAGTATTTTCAATTTCCGAAGTAGAGAAATATCTTTATAAAGTCTCGCCTTTCCTTGTTAAAAAAGCTATTTCTGGCTGTGTTGCAGATCCCGTCTCGTCTATTAGGAAATTGAAGAATGGGACACTGCTTGTTGCAACCTGTATTGAGGGGAAAACGCGTTCGCTTGTATATACAACCCCCTTCTTTGAAGTGGTTATCAGTCAAAGCAGTGAAACAAATGAAAGGTGACGGGTGGTGTTTTTCGTTATTTGTCTTGTATGAAAAATTATTTGATTCATTTGAGGGAATTCTTATAAAAGGGTGTCAACAAAATACAAGGTAATTGAAATAGTCCATTTTCTTGGCAGAAGCGGCATCGAAATAATAGAAAGTTAATAGTAGTCAATACATCTTACACTTTAAACATGCATAGATCCTTTAAACATGTATAGATCCTGAAGTACAAATAATAAATAAAATTTGTATACACTACGTGAATCTGTGGTACATTCTGTGTTATTTAAGCTATTTAAATAAGAATCCTATTTTTCAAAGCAAATCACCGAAATCTATGTACTAGTAGAACAAGTAGAATTTAGGCAAAATTTGAAATATTTTAAAACGTTTTCCACTATACACTATTACATTGAGGACGTACAGGAGAACGAGGTATGGCATTATGAGCATCCTACTTTGTACGGCTTAGAAGATATACACGTTTTGTAGTAGTATTTAAATCGATTACATCTTACACTTTAAACTTGTATAACTGCTAAAGTACAAGCAATAACAAAAAGATTCTAAAAATTGTAATTGATTGTTCGTTTGAAAAGAAGGTATACTCTACCTAAAGTTCTGAATTATCTAAAAAAAAGAGAAAGAGTTTTGTATTTAAATCCTCCTCAAGTCAAATAATATGTTAAAATTACACTTTCTTCGATTATGAAATTTTAAAAGCTCTTATGAACAGACTTTCCTTTCTGTATAAAAACGCAAAGTTTTAGCGAATAGAAAGAAAAATATTTGATTTTAAAAATTATTTTATATATACACACATATATATATATATATATATATATATATATATATATATATATATATATTGTGTTTTAATATTTAGTGTCAATATAGGTGGATAACAAAGGAAAAATAATGTTATATTAAGTATTTTAAATTTTATTAGGACAGCCTAGATTGTTTAAATAACGTTTAAAATTATTAAATATAAGGTAAAATGCTTTTCCACTCGCTTCCAATAGCTTTGCTTTAATTTATCATTAGCTAGCGGTTGGTAATGTAATACTGTTGAAAAATTCCTCCCCAAGCGGTGATTTTACAATATTTATTGTTCACTAGGGAGAAGGCCTTGATAAATAAGTTAGAGAGTTTCCCATCTAAACGGGACAACAGAAACCTGGATGATCTGTTTCTTTACTTAACGTCAACATTCAATGTTTGCAAAGTGTTTGAATGTAATGTTGAGAAACACTGTTGGACAATTTATGTTGAATCCTGGCTTAGTTTGCTTTCGAATCGATGCATTTCTTCTTAGTATGTCATGTTCAGTAACTGCACTTATTTTAATCCAGAGATAACTGGAATGTAAAGCGTTACATCTCTACTTGTAGACGTTGCAATTTCATTTCTAAAATCCATGATTTTATAAATAAAGTAAATAATAAAATATTAATAAACGTTTCAATTGTGAAAGCCGCTCTGTCGCTCTCCGAATGAACCTATTGTGACGGGTATCGATAGCGGTAAAGTTTATTATCCAAGAAGAATTTAAATATGCAGCAAAATGGAAGCGCAAGAGGTACGCAGGTCTGTACTGAGAGTAGCGTAACCAGAAATCCCAATTAACAGATATTTATAAAATCCTGTTGGTTTCGAAACAAGTTTCCTTCAAAATTAAAATATTTGAAAAGTAATTTGTCACTTTACGCCACTTTACCGCTTACATTTAATCCCCAGTTGACAAAATAAACAGGATGAGATTTATTTTTGTTTTAAATACATTATAAATTTAGGAGATACTTTATACAAATTAAATTTGTAACCACGTCTTTGAAGAAAACATTAAATTTACTTTCTCCCTAAATACACTTTTGCAAAGAATATTTTATTCCGAAAGATTTTATTGAAAGTAAATTAGGAGCTACAAATTTTTTTACAGCTATATTCTTAAATGTATAAACCATTTATGCAACATGTATCCTATCAAATACGTTTTATCAAATATAAAACAATGAGTGCAGTTACTTAAACTGTAGCTATTCTAGGACACTGCACATTCATATTTATTAACAGGTTTTGAATTTACCTTCAATTCATTTTATATGAATACTAGTATAAAGTTATAATAATGATCTATTCATGTGATTTTACTTTTAAATTTGTTTTAAAACTGGCTTATTTCAAGAAATGTTTTAGCCGATAAAAGATTAAAAAGGAACCTTATAATAACCTTTCGGGGTAGGTGACTCACGTAACGCCCCAGGGACTCAGAGTGCAAACCAATAGAGCAATTTCCATTCGATTTTTCAATGAGACAGATCTTTTCTGTGTTTGACATTGACCTTCTTCGCTTACATTTTTATTAGGACTTAGGGAATAGATTGTCGTCGGTGTTAGAGTTGTCATTAGGAAGCACAAGTAGGATTATAATTGTTTAGCTTTGTTATAAGATCTTATTCAGCTGTTTATTCCTCACCAGTGTTTAACATCTCACCTAAACTGAGATATAGGATATAATATATTTGAATACAATTACAATTGACTATTTCTGTCAAAATTATAAAAGATTACCAAAACGTTTTTAGTAAAATTATAACTAAACACAGGCAGTTACTTATTACTAAAAGTCATAAAGGTCAATTACCCTAATTATTTAAAATATTTATGAGGCATCTAAGTAAAATGTTTTCACACATATTCGTGGCCGCGCTTTCAACGCCTATTCAATTATAAAGTTTGTTTACAATAATGAAAAAAATCATGCAACTGAATCGATTAATTGTTTTAATGAAAGGTACTATTTCCGTCAATAATAACATAATAGTATTTTTTGAATATTAGATATCCAGTTATAAATAAAATGTGAAAATATTCATGTTATGTATTTATTATTATAAACAATTTTTATACAGGAACAAATATCTAACTATACTATGCTGCTAACAGTCTGCAAACTATTATTGCCAGTATTATCACCGTGGTTTTATCGAGCGGATGTTTAGCTGTCCTCCAGTATGATAAAAACTCCTTGATGATGATGACAATAAATGTTGGAGAAAAGCTTAGAGCGTGTATTTAAAAGTGTAAATTTTAAAAATTAATTGTTCTTTAGAATACCTCTAAAAAATAAATAAATTTTTATTCATTATATATATATATATATATATATATATATATATATATATATATATGTATTAATCCAACATAGGTTATTCAAATACAAGAATATTTATTAATTTATATTCAAAGTTTTTCGTTGGTAAACAGTACCAACATCATCAGGAATGAAAATTACAATAATGTAAGCTATAGGCCTAAAACATATGTTAAATTAGAAATAGAATTGTTGCTAAATTTAAAAAATTGACAAATTTATTTTGTTGCTGTTATATTATAGATATTGAATATATTATCAAATTTAGAATGTATTTGTATTTTTTCTTTTGTTAATTTGTTATTATTATTGTATCTATATAATTCGAATGCGTCATATATATTCATTCTTAATCCCTTATTAACTTCCTTTATAAGTTTCATATTTTCAATATTTGGAAATTGGTGCTTATTATTAATATATATATATATATATATATATATATATATATATATATATATATATATATATATATATCCTCAGGCCTTGATCAAGATATTAGATTGTCTCAAGCAAAGCACTCTCATGTACACTCTCGATAACGGCATCCCATACTCTCTTTGATGTTGTATTTCGTTTTACAAGTTCAGTAAAAAAAGTTTATTAAATACATTATGTTAAAATAATTCAACTGTTGAAATAAATGTTCTCATGATAAAACGTAGACGTAACATTTATAAAGAGGAACTTATCCTCTATGATGTAAATAGATTTATTAGAAGGAAAGGAAGAAGTATTGATTGACAAAACCAAATTTATTTTACAACAGTGAACTTTATATTGCATATGAAATTATGTTGAACAGATAATTTGTTAGATAACATGAGTTTGGTGTATTTCAATATCTATTAAATTTTTGGTTGAAAATTACTTCATCAATCAATACATTGCAAAAGTTACTGAAGTAATCATGACGAAAGCTTTATATGTATTTCTAATATATAATACAGCTCTTATAGGTAATCTAGGTCATACAAGTCATTTTGATTATTTTATTTATTTTATTCAGTGTGGTTTTATTCAAAAGACATTTTGTTATATTAGTAACTTCAATAGCATGTAAAATGCTTTAATTTGTTATTAATGATTTTGCAGGCAGTGTTTAATTGAATAAACTTTAAAATCTTGTTATCATATGCCTAAATATTACATAAGTAAACTAGTAGTCAGAAAGTTAATAGAGACATGTAGCACGATTTTATTGCAAGTTTATATAGCAACATTTTACATTATTTTGTAGTGAGTTTAACTTGGGTAGCTAGTGTGTGATAGACGATGCATCCAGCTTTTGCAAATTTAATGTTTCAGCCCAAGTGTGACAGTATTAACATTAAAGCAGATGAGACTTTAATACTACATGCTCTATTTGAGAAAATAGAAAATTTAATACGTGTAAGGTGGAGGTTCTACAAAACAAGAATAGTGCGAAGCATTTCATGCCCTACCGTAAGTGAGGAAACTTTGTAGAAGCAATAACAGACTTTTTTTTGTGAACACTAACGGGAAGGGGTGCCCATACGTTTTGGTTATTTAAAAAGTTCATTATTTTTGTGAATTACGTATTTTAAAATATCACTACGATTTGGCTGTATTATGAAAAGCTACATAGAAAAGTCGTTATTCCTCGTAAAAATACGTAACATAATGCAGAATGACCTTTATTTAAATGTAAACGTTTCGTGAAACTCTGACTTACAAAAAGTTTAAAATAAATGTACGCATTGATCAGAGGTTGAAGTGACCGAGCAACCGAGATTTCATTTAAACCCCTAAATCTCAGTGTGGCTATGCTATCACGTGTCCGTTTACAACACATGATTTTCAGACGATTGGTTAATTGATTTCTAAATGTAAAAAAAAAATTGGGAATTTGAATTCATGTGGTTTTCATAATGACTGTAACGAAAGAGTGAGTTATATATCTCTCTGAATAATATAACCCCTAGTAAAGGTGTAAACATTGCGAAAGGGGAGTCAAGTATTTCATTTTCTTAGTATAGTTTTAGTGACAAAGGTTTATGTTTTCACAGTTATTAATTTTGTTTTTCAAAATACTAGTTTTTTATAATACATTTTATACTTGAGATTGAGTATATTGTTTAAAAATAAATATCTTTTAACAAAATATTACCTTAGTTTATAAATAAAGGTAATAATAAAAAACACCAAAAAAGAATCAATGGTGTTTTCTGACACAGTTAAATTACAAATTTATCGCCATTAACTACACAAGTATAACCACAGAAATATTAAACCACATAACTAGAATATTTAGAATTTGTGTAGGGCTATTCATACAGTATTTAGTGATTGATATGACTTTGTCATCGGAGAGCATATGAGACGATTCATCATTTATTGTTGGTAATTATTTATTTTAAATAAATTTACCTTAGATAATCTTGGTTATTTAAAATATAAAATTTGGGATGTTACAGTAAGTAGTTACGATTTTCGCCATTATGAGTATTCCAGAAAAATACAAACACTAATAAATGTTGTAATAAAGTCAGAGTTAGAGCTTTTATTCGCTGTAGTATGCTTCCCGAAAACTAATGCTATAATAAGTAAAATTCTGAGGTTTGTCACTGAGAACGAGTAGCCAACCTAACACGAGACCAAGCTAGATCTAATTAACAATACAAAGAGGCGCTGCAAAAGGTTATCATGAATAACTTTTACTGTGATGAAATTCTTTGAATAACTCTACGAGGGCGCTTTATATCACGGTTTGAGCCTGATTCTGTCGAGTTTTAAAATTATAGCGCCTTTAAAAGTGTTTTACTATTTTACAAAGTTTCTTGTTTCTGTGCCGTAGATACATTGCAAAGACAATGTTAATAATATGTATTTACTTGAGCCAAAATAATTGAGATAAATGTCTGTTGATCATCACAGAAAGAATCAGAATGTTTACCTATAATATATACATTTTACTTTAAGAAGTAAAGCTTGCTTGCTTAGTTGTAACCTAAACGGAACCGGAAATACCTTCTAGTGCCTGGTATTGGGTGTTTACTTTCAGTGGGAAGGTAATTATTTTCAAACTCATACAAAGCTGTCTGGTATGGTATTTATTTAGAAAATCAGGATAAGGTCCTACAAGGAATAAGAAATGAAACTTTTAATTATTATCATTATATAAAAGAAATAAACTTACTAAAACAGTTTCTTCTACACAAAAATATGAAGTATATGAAATTTCTTTTGAACATTCATTCAATTTCATCTGCTGTTTCAGTGATTTTATCGTGACAATAACCTATAACTAGTCCATTTGGTAACAATTCCTGAGTTTGTGTTCTGAAATATGTGGCCATCGTGAAATGAAGTTTAAAATATTGTAACAAGATTGAAAGGATGTGACAATATATTACCAGGTTTAAAGTTAATGTCAACTCTCTTTATAGGAGAACTATCTCGGAGTTGTAAAATTTCAGAGTCTTATTACTTCCCAAAGTCATGAGTTATAATATTTCCGTATGGTGGTTGAAAAATAAAATGAAGCTTATTACAAATATGAATAAGTTAGAGTAAAATTCTAAGCCCATTAAATAATAACAAGTATCTTTATAATCCGTTTGGATGGTTAATAATCCCGCAAAATCTTCCCTCGCTACGTCATTGGTTGCAATTAATATTATCTACCTATTAACAAGCAATAATTTTAATTCAGGAAAATAATTATTTATTGAAAGCCAAATCCCGTTACGTTAATTATATCTTTCCTATACCACTGGCAATTGTAAAGCCTACATAGGTGAACGTATTTCTTATTAGAGATGGAAAGCACAAGGTGGAAAGTGGTTTGAAGTGTTGTTCTACTTACCAATTAGAGGAACAACAGTCTTCGATCTTTAATTGTTCCCTGAACCTAAAAATAGTTTTAAAGTAATTGATGTCCGGAAAAGAAACATATAAAATGTTCAGGTCGATCTACGTTATATTTGAAAGTATTACGTATAAGAGCGTGCTTTTATATATATATATATATATATATATATATATATATATATAAAACAACATCTAATATAATATAATATATGTAATTTAATATATGTTATATGATATTAATTTTCATATAATTTTCATTCCTGAGGATGTTGGTACTGTTAACCAAAGAAAAGCTTTGAATATAAATTTTTAAATATTCTTGTATTTGAATAACCTATGTTGTTTTTAAATATATATATATATATATATATATATATATATATATATATATATATATATATATTCTCATTTGTGTTCGTGGAAAAGAAAGAGTAACACAATTATTAACATAAAAAACCTATTCTGTACCATTCTAAACAAAATTTAAATACAACATGAAATGGATACAACGTTAAAACCAGCGTGATATACATAAACTCAATAATATAGTTATGTATATATTATACTATATATATATAAATATCGCAATATGTAATCTTGTGTATTAATAAAGAACTCAGTCAAAATACAAATACAGGAATTATAATTGAATTGTAAATTCAATTATAATTCTTGTATGTGTATTTTGACTTAGTTCTTTATATATATATATATATATATATATATATATATATATATATATATATATATATATATATATATATATATATATTATATAATATAATATTATTATATTACAATATATTATTAAATTATAACATAATATATATTACAATACTAATATATTATTATATTATTGGGTTTATTTATATCACACTGGTTTTAACGTTATATCCATTTCATGTTGTATTTAAATTTTGTTTAGAATTGTACAGAATAGGTTTTTCATGTTAATAACTGTGTTACTCTTTTTTTTCCAGGAACACAAATGAGAAGAAAACATTTTAAAAGGGTTTTAGAAGTTTTTCACTAATGTTCATTCACTTTCTAACAAAAAATACTCCAGAATCATAAAATAGAAATCAGTTTTTGAATGTTTTTGTCTTAAGATTTTGACTCCTGAATTTACGTCCTTCCGATTGTCAGTAATAAATCTGCAGGGAAACTGGTATTGGAGTTTGTTTGGTTCCTTACCAAATCTGGCTAGAAAACAAAAGATGCTTCCCTACAACTTATTGAACCGCTCTAGGCAAAATACGTTTGCCTAGAGGCTTTGGTAACAAGACTTTGTTATTATTTTCATATTTTATTTATGTTATAAAAGTGAACCCGTGTAATTTATTACACTCGTAAGTCGTAACAGAGCCACGTAAATTCAAGTGATGGCCAAAGTATGTTTTTAATTTAGTTCTTAATATTTTCCGATACTCTCAAAATCAGTAAATATACATGATAGCAACGTGCATTAACCTAGCTTTGTCATCAACATTAGTAATGGACGTGAAACTTTATTACATTTTTAATTCATGATGTTAAAAATGTAAAATAACATTTTTTTAAAGTGTAATATTTTAATTGTTACTAAATTAAATATTTTTCTTAAAAACAATCAAGAATTGTAATGTAACCAGTTTTATTAAGAACGATTTTGATAGATAAATCTGCCTAAGTCTAATTGTAAGATAATATTGTTAAGGAAAAAAATTTACCGAGTAAATTTTATGAAGATATAAAGAATAAAGACAGCGAATAAAGGCAATTAGTTTCATAAAAAAAGGCACGCTATACCATTTGAAAATTACCGGGGGGGGGGATTACAAGTTGCGCCTCTCTGCTAGTTTGCTTTCGCTAGTAAATTTTGAAAGGTGTGGATCGAGTTACATTAGGCTAATCAACATTGTTTGTTAAGAAAATTTATATTAAATATTAAGTATTATCATTTCTTTTAAAGACCCATTTCTGATTTTATCCCACTAGCTAAAGCTGAGAGTTGTCAAATAAACCTTTCCAAAGAGGCAACATATTTTAAAATATTTTGCATATAAAATCACAAACTTTAGAAAATAAATTGGAATAATAAAAGCATTAAGATAATTTATTATTGGTTGAAAACATAGACCACTAGGCTAATGATTTAATTATAATAATATCAAGGTAGAAAAACCTTTCCATTTAAAGGAAAGTCAACTGGCCAATGTAAACAGGTTAATTGTGAGTAAAGCATCGTTATGGTTTTATTTGGGGGGGGGATATAGGACTAACAAAGGATTTCCTAAAAAGAATCTGCTTAAATTAATATGTTACAGGTTACCGTGGTTACCGTTGTTTAAACACTTTTTTGGCAAATGGCACGTGGTTGTAGAATGCCGTTAGTAAATATTTCAATAGAATATAGTTAATGATAAATTTAGTTATATAGTTATTAGAAAACATTTATGTCGATGTTACGTAATATTTGAATATGCTTATGAGTAACGTGATAAATAAATAACAGTTCATTCAGAGTTAATTTTGTAGTAGTATCACAAATGATAAGAACATAAGTAATCGAAAAGCGTATGATAATAAATAGTTTTATAACTGTGAGATCATGTACAGTTATCTGTTTATGTATATATGATTGTTGAAAATCTTACTGAATAAACATTAGATATAGCGAAATCGATTGCATTAAAAAGTAATATTATCAATGTTATGAAATATTTATAGAAGATTTATTGAAATATAAATTAATTAATATTTACTTGGTAAACTTATACAATAATGCCATTTTTACTAATAATGTACAATAAATAATTTAACAAAGTTGTCCATACAAAACGGTACCAAGATAAAAAGCACATGTTGAATGAGATCATATGTTAAAATTTAACTTAAGGTAGGCTTTGTTAAAATAAAATGCAGTCATAGTATTTTTCGATATAGTTTCCTTATAACAGAAAGACATATCTGTAATCTCAATCTAACAAAGGAAACAAAAAGACAGAGCTGAAGCAAGAATGTTATTAAATTTTGTATTGAAATGTATTATAAATAAAAATTATCAAGGTTTTGATTCTATAGACATTTTTGTTTTTAATGGTACTGCACCAAAATTAAAAACTTATTGATATGATAAAGTTGCTAAAATGAGTTGTAGGGATTTATTAATTTCTGATTGACTACAAATCAAATATTAAACCTTTTAAATATTAAATGCATCTTATAATTCCAATAAATTTATGACCAACTTAATGAGACATACAGTTTTTATGGAAATAAGTAAACTTTAACAGTGCCTGAAGTGAAAAACTGAAAACATTATACCTCAGTGAGTTATTCATAAATTTGTTTGAATTACAAGCTTAGTTTCGTTAACTTTCACATTCATAGGTAAATAATGGATAACACGTCGATCTTCATGAGCATCAAAACCTTACAACATTGGTATATATTAAATAACATTAAAATAAACGTGATTTTGATAGACTTTGTTATTTGTAATTTTTTCGACAAGTAATAAAACACTTCCAGCTATACCGCTCCTAATATTTTAAAGTGATTATGAGAATATTTAATATTTTGAAAGATAAATTCGACTCAAAATATGGTGTCCTTTTGGAATACGTGGATTATCAAACCCTAACCGAGAGCTATGTATTGCTCTTTGACGAAACATGAAACATAATACATTATTGTTTATAAAAATTTTTTATTTTGAAATTTAAAGCGTGACATGTTAATGAGGGGAACCTAGATTGTGGTGGAATCAGAATTAACCACGGCGATACAAAGCCAAGGGACAGTATTTATTGCTTCTATCTATAAGAGATACCTGACCTAGATTAAAGGAAAAGTTGTTCAGCAGATAGAAAAGCAATGAAATTTAAAAGCTTAGCTAATTATAAAAACAGACATAGAAGCCTTGGAAAAAATACAAATTCGACGTAAAGAAATGTGTTGTTTGAAAACGTATGTGTATTATTAAAATCTAACTTAGAGCTCTGTATAGCTTTTTCTTTTGAGGGAGTGAAAACATAAGCCTTACAAGTATTAAATTAGAGTAACAGCAAAGCGTAAAGAAGTAGTGTAGTTCTCTGGGAACTTTTCATTAAGAAACACTTTCTTTTGGGTGTAGAGGGTAAAAATCAGAAACAATGAAAAAATTTAAGTCAATGTATTATCTGTGTTTTATTATTAGTATATGTTATTTTTTTTAATTTAAAAAATACCATGTTAATGAGGACCACATGGAATAGGGTGGGCTCAGAATTAACCATGGCGATACAACACTAAGTGACAAAATTTATTGCTTCTATCTCCCTGGAATTATTCCGAGCGTAACAAGCTCAAATGTTTGCAACAAGTCGTATCGGTGACGGGGTAAATAAACCAATGTCTATTGTACACATATTTTAGCAGAATGAATATATCGGCTGAAAGGAGAGGTGAAACAGCGATACCCAAATTAGCTCTGATATGCTGCCAAACGTTTGGATTACATACTTTTTTTTTGTTTATATTGTTTGATATTTGTTCATTTTTGTTGAAATTTAAAGCTGTAGGTGAGGTGCCACATTTGCCGATATAGCGTTAATATGAAAAAAAATACATCTGAAAATCATGTTTTTGATGAGTTAAGCTCGTCGAAAAACTGAAATTATTATTAAGTATATTGTATTTTATTTTATAGTACATATTTTTGTCGTTACTTAATTGGTTGTATTTACGATATTGATCCTTGGTTAAATTTGAAAGAGCTTTTGCATTGTTTACCCACCATATTCTCTGAAAGAACCATTGAATTGGAATTTTAGAACAAATTAACAATAGCCTAACTTTGTTTTTAGTATGTTACATTAGGAGTTTATAGAAACTGTAGGAAAATAATTACTACAAGTAATAGACTTAAGAAAACAAAGGATTTTAATAAGGCTGAAAGAATTATTTGCTAACATGACGTTCCTACATCTAATTTGTTATTATAAATTATAATAATTCATCATTAAACTTATGGCTTGAAGAAGTAACATCGACAGTGTTCGTTACAAAAAAATATGAGTCACAAAATGTAATATGAGTGAAAAAATGGTAAATTTAGTAAACACGTTAAAAAGGTCGAGGAAGTGTCCATCAAGAAAGTATGAATATGATTAACATTTAATAATTGTGTATAAATAATACATTATTAGATGAAATATTTCTAAAGTAAAATAAATAATAGGTAAAAGGTTAGAAAATGGCAATAAAATTTTAAAATAAAAAAATAAGTTGAAATACTAGTGTTACGTACTTTTCTTTAAATTAAATATATAATTTAATTTAACCATTGTAAATGCTTCAGAGAGGGACTCCTTATCGGCCAACCTTTGTCCCTTGCAAGGTTCGGTACGGCACAGTTCATTTCAAGACGTCGGTAAAACGACATCCCTCCCGTCACTCTCGGCGTGACGTAGTTTCTCGTGAGTTCTAAGCATGGCTCGGTTTAGATCACACATATTTCCCGTTACGCTCTACGTGACGTAGATTTTGCTTTCTTTGTTTCTCCCGTCGTATGGCGAAGTTACTATTAGCATAAATAGTGACTATTTTGAATTATATATGATTTCTCTTAAGTTACTTAGGTAAGTGATAAGTGCGTGAAAGGGCGCACCCGAAAAACTGTCCGTCATCCGACAGGAAGGACAAGTGGTTGTACTTCGCCCAGTGAGGTATGTGCGATAGCTGTTAACTTTTTTCATTTATTGACTACTTCAGGTCCTCCGGAATACTTTGCCGTCACATGGCAAAATATTTAACAACTAGATTTAAATATAATTGCATTAAAATAAAATAGTTCTTATCGACTAAATTAATTAAACGCTTATAATCACTAAGTATATCGGAAAATTACAATTCGAAGAATATTGGCAGTGACAACTAAATTACATTCGTATTGTATAAAATATTGATAAGACTTATTAAGTATCCAAAAATGACAAAAAGAAAGAAAAAGTAAAATCAGAAGATATGTTGGGAGATTTTGAATTCGCGGATTTAAAAATGTAATAACTCTTTTTCGTTTATTTTCATAATAATTATACAAATAAAACAATCAATTAAATTAAACAATACAATCATAAATTAACAATACAATTATGTCTCAAATCGCTTAAAGACATTTTCAGAGCAGTATTCCTTGTCTCCATGGAGACGCTTTGGTAACGGCAATGTGTTTGACAATAATGATCTTAATTTAGCTTTTAGTTTGCTTGCCTTGGAGTAGAATAAAGCTTTATATAGCATGAATTCGAAGCAGGTGAGCGATTTGAAATATACCTCTCTAGGTGTAGAGAAGGTAGGATTAAAGTAGTCATAATGAAAGTGATGCAATAGATATATAATGAAACTGAAAGGCAGATACAAAGTGACTTTAACTGGCGACAAGAGCATTAATTTGGTAATACCCTGACTTATAAAAAACTTAAGTAATAGAAATACAATTTAAGGTTTGTTCCTGGTACTCTAGTATGTTAGAAAAATTGTTATACCTAAAATAGATATTTCTCTATTACCTAGATATCATCGATATTGCAGAGCCAAATTTTACCCAGCAATACAGAAAGTCCTGAGATTAGATAGAAAATAGAATAAATAATAGAGATGCGCAAAAATTAAAAACGTTGGAAAAAAGAGACACATGTTAAGACTTACTTCATAGCTCACATTAAACTTTACAAATTTTAAAATTGTTTTTAAAACAAAGCACGAAGTAATATTACATGACAAATTTATGAATGTAGTTATGCTACAATATAGCTGAATTAAAGAATAGATATACGGAAATATAGATTGAATATTTTTTTTTAAATCAAGTTTGTTAGTATACAAGGTGCACAGTTATTTCGTAAAGGGATAAACGGACACCTTATTATGGCGATGCAAAACCATTAACCAAAATAATAACTAGTGCACTGTCAACAAGTTAGAATTATCTTAGTAATTTTGTGTTTATTTTTTTAGAACAAAATTTATCCCTATCGGTTACTGTTTAGATATATTAACGTATAACATATGTAATGTTGTATAACATAGTGCTCTGTGTTATAAATAAACCAAGAATATTTTTGTGTGTCTTAAACAGTCTTAATTTTGGAGTAATAGCACAAAGTTCTATGTTGTCTGCATCGCTGAGGACTTCCTGCATCTCCCGATATAATTGTTCTCCAGGTACCTATTAGGTGGCAGGTTCCTGTTTGGACACCGTTTAGTATATTATACTAAACTCCTAAAAATAAGTAGTGTTTCTTAGCACAATGTGTGGGTTATGGACACATAGCTTTAGTGGCGTATACTACACAGAGGGAATCTATTATGGAAAATGAAAAGACAAAAAATAGTAACATTAATGAGAAGAGAAATTGGCATTAGCGGGACAGCGATAAATCATACAGTTGTAAACATTATTATCAATAAATGTGTTAGAAAAGAGTTGGACGTAATTGAGGATTAAGTTATTAATTTAAATATCCCAGATTAGGTATAGAGGTGTATAGCGTCTTGGGATTACCTATGTACGAGAACGTAACTGAACCTAATAGTTATCTTTAATTTTCTATCAAAACATAACAAGAAGATGTATTTAAATAAATTTGTACAAGGTGACAGTCAACAATATGAGAACAACAAGGAGGCGCCAAATTCCGATGAAAAAAATTGAAGGCAAAAATAGTTCATTAGTTGGGGGGTGAAAATTTGATGTTCACCAAGAAAACTAAAACAACGCAGTTTCGTAGATAAGAAACTACTCTAAAGTTAGATTATCTCGAGAAATCTTATACTGATAAAGGATGGAAAGATTTTCTCTCGTATCACTCCCTTTTAGGATGAGAAATAAGCAAAGACAGATAAAAAACGGTTAGGTAAAGCGAAGGAGCACGTGAATTGACTGTAAGAGGTTCTTCATAAGATGAAGGTATCTTCCGAACTTAGGTGTATTAACGTGGGTGGTCTGGGGCTAAAGATACTGGTAGAAGGGACTATACGATACAAAATGACAAAGATCATTACCGAAGTAAAAGTACGATAAAGGGGATCTATGCCACAAGCATCAAATGAGGTCAGCTATAACATCAACACACACACACACATAAACGTATATATATATATTATATTTACGTATGTATATAATATATTATATATATATATATATATATATATATATATATATATATATATTTACCTTTGCAATACTGGTTTCTTGTATTTACTTGTATCACTTTCAACAAATGTACTTAAACAAGAATCGTGCTTGGTATTTATGCCAATAACCTTTCGAAGATCGATTGTATCTTCATTGTCAAGCATCGAACTGAGCTGTGTTTTGTAGTAGATTGTCTCGTGTGTGGAATTTCTGTTGTAACGTGGTATACCGGTACTGTTCTAATTTTGGATGCGATGTACTCTGGGAATCTCTTTAGTTTGTCTTGGGGTTAATTTTGTCTATTAGGTTTAATAAATTGTCGTGTTTTATTTTATTGGTATTTGTTCGTTTATTATATTATTTTTACGTTTATAAGTTCGTAGTTGTTGCAAGATTGTCATTTTAAGTCATTTTTGTGAATTTTTTATTAGATGTATGTTTTCTAAATTTTTATTATTATTTTGGCCAATGTTAGTGTTATCTCGTTTTTTGTGCATTGTTTACTAAAATATATGTTATTCGGTATTACTAATGATTTGTTTCCTAAGATCTTAAAAATTGTTTAATAGTTTGGTTGCTTGTTTACCTTGTGGGACTTTATCCATATTTTGAAATTTGCAACACTTAGACAACATACATCTAATAAAAAAAGGTACGAAAATTCACATACTTGGCAATCAACTACAACACCCAGTTCATTTGATGATCGACAATAAAGATACTATCAATCTTCGAAAGTAACCTCGTATAAATACGAATTAAGATTCTTGTTTAAGTACATATAGTGAAAGTGATATATATATATATATATATATATATATATATATATATATATATACAAACATGCTAAAGGTCATACAGTCATCAAATACATTTCAAAGGTACGAAATAAGTGAGAGATAAATTTTATGGTAAACGTGAGGCAGGGCACTTTGGAAATGATAACAATAAATCTGCTGAAAACTAATTTTTGAACAGAGTGAACCCATTCCTTTCTTATTTATATACAGATATATCACATGCATACATCAACATCGACTCAAATCCGAATGCTCTTCACTTCACCGAAAATACAAAAAACTTCGAAAAAGCAAACACAACAAAAACAATCCACAACATATCCGAAACGACAAACCACATTCACAAACAACTAATTTATGAACAATGACACACCAAAGATAGCCAAAACACCACAGACTCAAAATAATACAACATACCTAAGCAACAGTCTTGTCCGTGACTAAGAACTTTGAACAATGCAGTGAATTAGTGCTAAACGCGTCTGCTAAAACATATCAGGTAGTAGTGATTTTTAGCCAAGAAATATCAATAAAAATAAGATGAAGAAGGGCTATTCTTTGCAAACCTAAAAAGTTAAAGAATAGATCAATGGATGTTCAACGCTAACAAAGAGTTTCATTTATAAACATTAACTGAGAGTGAACAGATGTTTCTGGAAGAAATATGAAAGGTGTTTAAAAAAACTATAACGTATCTCATGAAACAATGAGATGTTTCATTCCTCATGCTAAACAATGACTGTGTGTATATAACTGGATAAAACTTCGGCTCTAAGGTGGGTTTAGGGACTTGTAATTGTACAGGTATGAGCAGCAGAGTCAGCCTAATGGTACAGTCACCTTTGAAGCTTGGGATAGTCTCCTTGTGTAAAGCTTTGATTGGAGATATATACAGGAGCAGAGTATCTATGTAGGGGTTGTGACGGATGCCTTTAGCATCTTGACTTAAGCTTTATATACTTAGACTCCGTATTATGTAAATTAGCAGATTTAGAGGTCAATGCTATAATTATTGGCATAAAAAACAATTATTTTCATAAAAACGCAAATTTAAAGATGTAAGCTATTTTTAGATGTACTTACTACCTACACTACAATCTACCTTACAATCTACAGGTAAGGCGTGTATAAATTTTAATTTAGGAATTAATGTTCTACGCATTCTATGTCTATGCATGCGTAGATGGTTATAGGTGTTTATTTTAGATGTAAATTTTAATATTGGGGGGTTGTAAATTGATTATATTTTTCATTTACTAAAACTGTCTTATCTAATATAATTATTCATATGTATAAATACTATAAATTACCGCTCTATAACGACTATAATTCCATCACTGTTTTCAGAGAAGAATCTAACGGAATTATTATTTTATCAAAACACATAAATAAATACATACGTGTCAAACACCTCGTTTATATTTAATGGGGATTCCTGTTGAAAGAGGCACGTTGTTAGTCGTTGTGTTTCGGGAGGCAATTAATAAGGCAGATTCGCTGTCAATGTTCAATAAGACTCCATGGGAATATATTCATGGCCTGAGGTTTTTTGCAACTTTGCATTTCATAAACAACAAATCAATTAATTTTAAAAGTAAATAATAATATTAAAAAAAAGTCTGAGTCTGTACACTTTTTGCATTTCACTACGACGTATTCCTAATAGTAACGAGAAGACATCATCTTAGACCTTGTTTAGTGTTGGCCACGGTGTCATTCTTTATAGTTACCTACGTTTTATTTTATTTGAGAACAAAGTCCTAATTCGTGTAACGTTACCTCACATGCTTAAGCAGCATAATACTGATAGGGGTGTCAAGGTTAGGTTTGCCAACCCTCCCCTCCCCTCCAATCAAAGGTGTATACAAAAAGATGTTTTATATGTGTTTTATTTAAAGCAAATAAGATTCCTCATAACATGAATATAATGGTGTACATATGTTTATTAATAATTACTATATATATATATATATATATATATATATATATATATATATATATTTGTGAGTGTGTGTGTTTATATATATATATATATATATATATATATATATATATATATATATAAATAGTTCAGATTCTAGTAAATATCTACTAATTGGATTTGTATTATCTTAACATTTTGAAGAAACATATGTTTGGTGTTCAAGAGTTTCAAGAGTTTTGTGAAAGACCTTGAAAACCAAAATGCTGACTATCAGCAGGGTCCGATAAGTAATCTGAGTTTTTGATACTACAAATGATTCTCGAATGCCCTTCAACAATGCCCTTTATCAACTTAATGAATGTGAAGCTTAAATTTATGAGGTAAGAGTTAGTCATAAAATATAAAATTATTCTATAGCTTTTAAAATATAGGTAAAAAAATTAGAAAATTTTCAATTAAATTTTACAATAAAAATGATTTCATAGTAGTATTTATTAATAAGAGCATTAAAATAAACAAATCGATTAGAAACTTTAAATGGAAGTTAAAATCACTGAATATATCTAAAAAGTACAATCGGTCAAATAATTGAAGCAATATCTAGAAATATATCTCATTATATAATATGTGAATAAAAAGTATTATTTATCAAATCAATTCTGGAAAAGTAAAATCACAAAATAAGTTTGAGAAATAAAAATTACACATTTTAAAATTTAGAATAATTCTGATTCATCTACTTTTATAATAGTGATACGAAAGAAATAGATTAAACCTCAAATCTTTTTAAGATACTTTTTAGAGCATTGATCCTCCAATCCTTTACACGTCGCTACTTCGCGTGTCGCTATGGCGACGCTCTGGTTAATATGAGTTTGACAATAATGCTCTTAACTTAGCTTTTATTTAGATTATACATCTATATAGAATTACTTTGAACAGGGGGGTAATTTAAAATATACCTTTCCAGGAGCAAAACAGATTATATTAAAGTAGGAATAAAAAAGCGATTCAATAAATATAAAATTAAAGCGAAGAAAAGACACAAAGTTATTTAAGCTGGCGGCAAGAGGGTGGATTTTGTTAATATCCTGGAAAAGTAGCAAAAATGTCATTTACGATTTATTCATGGCACTCCAGTAAAGCTAGAAAAATTATTATATTAACAATAGATAATTATGTGTTTTCTAGGTGTCATCGACATTGCAAAGTAATATTCTACGCTACGATATAGACAGTTCTCAGAAACACAAAAAAGGAATAAAAAAAAAGAAACACAAATGCACAAAAATTTATAAAATTTGGAAAAAAGATACACATATTAGGCCTTACTTCATAGCACACATGAAACTTTACAAATTCCAAAACTTTTTATAAATTCGAGAACTAAGTAACACTACATAACTTATCCATATATATATATATAGCTATACTAAAATATAATTGTAAATTAACTGGTTAGATTATGTTTCTTTAACGAAATATCAGGTGTGTTAGTGTACGAGGTAAACAGTGTATGGGTAAAGTGACAAAACAAGAACTTTGTTCCGTGAGGCGAGGGGATAACATATACAAAAATAGAAGTCACTACCTGTGAGCCAGCTAGAATATCTATGCAAATCTTATTTTGTTTTTTTTTCTGTAACTAAATGTATCCTGAACTCATACGTTTAAGCTACATTAATGTCGTAACATATGTAATGTCTAATAAAATATTATTCAGTTTCACAAATAAACCAATAATTTTTCAATGTTGTCATTATGATACGAGTTTCTAATAGTTTCACTTGTTTCAAATGGAATAAAACGTTTCCAATAAATATAATGGGGTGCGTAACTTGGCAATAAATCTTACTCATTCTTAGATAAATTAAACATAGTATATTCATTTAAAAAACAATATTTCAAGGAAGTTACCACTTTGAGACAAGACGGGCGGAAAATCTAACTTCGACACCTCCATCAGTATTATGCAGCGATCGCTTATGAATGTGAGTATCGTTAAACTATTTAAGACTCGGTCTGAAGTGAAGTAAACGTAGAAAACTCGTTACTGATTAGAGAATAAGGACAACTTTGCCAACACAGAACAAGGCCTTAGATGATGTCCTCTCGTTAATATTAGGAATAAGTGGTAGTGTAGTGCTAAAAGTGGACAGAGTCAAACGTTTACATTAAATACAAAATATTTACTGTAAATTAAGTTGTTTTATGGTTTATGAAATGCAAGGTTTCAAAAAGCCGAGGGCGATGAATATATTTCCATGGAGTATGAGGAGTCGAATATTGCAAACTGATCTGTATTATTGATTGCCTACCGAAACACACACGCTGACAAAGTGTTCTCTCTTCCCTCTGTCAACAGGAATTCCCATTAAATAGAAACGAGCTGTTTGACACGTGTGCATTCTTGTATGTGTTTAGATAAAATAATCGTCCCATTTCGTCATACTCTGAAATTAGTGACGGAATTAAAATCGTCATAGGACGAAAATTTATGAATTATAAATATGAATAATTGTATTTGACAAGGCGGTTTTATGAAATGACAAAGTTAAATCAATTTATACCCAACCAGCTTGGAGCTACACATGTAAAATAAACACATTTACCCATATACACATTTACGCACATAGAATACGTAGAGACTAAACCCCTAAATAGAAATTTAATCATGTTTTGCGTGTAGATTATGGCTTTAACATACATGTATAAATAGTATATGCTCCCAAACCTGCGTTTCTCTGCAGCTAATAAATGTAGAATACTTCACTAATAATTACGTCTAAACATATCTAATATGTAGGTTAAAGCTAAGTACATAAAGCAAGGCTAGATGCTGAGTTCTTCTGTCACAGCACCTACATAGATACACTGCTACTATAAATATCTCCAATAAAAGCTTTACACGAGAAGAGATTATCGATCCAAAGTATCATGGCTGACTGTTCCATTCGACTGTCTGATGCACATGCCTCTCTAAATGCATGTTTCTAAGCCCGCCCTGGAGCCGAAGCTGTTTCCAGATATACAAACAAAGTAAGTGTTCAGCATGTGGGACGAAACACGTCATTGTTTAATGAGTCACGTTATAGCTTTTTAAACACCGTTCATATTTCTTCCAGGAACATCTATTCCCGCATTGTTAATGTTTGTAAATAATACTCTGCGTTAACGTTAACCATGCATTCATCTATTCTTTAACTTTTTAATGTTGAAAAGAATATCTCATTATCTTCTTATTTTAATTGATATCACTTGGCAAAAAAACACTACTTACTTATATGTTTTAGCAGACGCGTTTCGCACTAGATTATTACATTGTTTATTGATTTTAGTCACGGACAACGTTGTTGCTCAGGTATCTTGTATTATTGTGGGTATTTGATGTTTTGGCTTCTTTGAGTAGAGCAGTTGATTGATGGTGTATTTTATCACAATAAAAATATTGAAAAGAACCCCAATACCACAAAAATAATCAAAAATAACAAATAAAACAAGTTACTTAAGATTAAACCCTTATGTACATTTCGATGACCATGTCATCATCATCATAGGGTCTTGTTACAAAACAAGATCGTCTGATGGTGATGACATGGTCATCGAAATGTACATAAGGGTTTAATCTTAAGTAACTTGTTTTATTTGTTATTTTTGATTATTTTTGTGGTATTGGGGTTCTTTTCAATATTTTTATTGTAATATATTGTACCACTGTGCTCTTGATATTGTGTGTATTTTATTGTTTAGGATAAGTTGTGGATGGTTTTTCTGGTGTTTTTATATTTGAAATTTTCTGTTTTTTTTTGGTGGACTGAAGAACTTTTAGATTTGAGTCGTTATTGATGCATATATTGAGTATATTTATTTTATAAATTGTGAAAAATAATTATTGTTGTGCATTTTGTATGTCTTGATGTGTACCTTTTATCATGTAGTGACATTTCTCCTTGTTTGACCCATGTAGAAGCTAGGGCAGTCGTTACATGTGATCTTGTATACACTTCCCATGTATGTTTCTACTAAATGTTTTTGCATTGTATAGGTTTGGTTGTGTTATATGTGTTAGATGCGACTTTGTATGTGAGTATAAGGACTGAAAAAGCTAATTTTTGTGGTTCGTTGTCGTGGTATGTTGACGGTATAGGTGATGTTATAAGTTATCTTCTAATACCACTCTTTTACTGAAGTAATATCGTTCTTTTAATTCACAGATGTAAACAATGTAACCTATACACATCATAATAACTTATATAACATAATTTACATCATAAAATTGAAAAAAAACTTACGTTTTTTAAACCATGAAGAAAATTTAAAAAAGAACTAAAATTAACAAATCTATGAATTATTTATGAATATATGTAAAATTGAGACTAAATAATCGTGAAGTTCTGGTAGTGAAGCTACGAAGTGAAGCTCTGGTAGTTGTGAGTAAATTATTGGTGTTAGAATGGATGAGAGACATTTTACTGCAGGAAATATCATTTTATCAAATAAACATTTGAAGAAACATTATGTAGTATTGCAGTAAATATCCTCTCAAATCAACTCCCAATGAAGTGTTTTTAGTATCTGTGGAGATCGCCTGTTAAGTAGGATTGGATTTTGAGCGGGAAGACAGTTTTAGTTATGTGTACGTAATGAAAAGAACAAATGACGGTAGACTGGGGGGATTGAACACTGGACGACACTAATCTACAACCCTAGGGCGAATTCAACTGAAAAGCGAAATCAGGAGCTGAAAAGAGTTTTAAGTGTTCACTTGGTAGATAAACAACACAAGCAATGGGACTTATTCGTGCCTGAGTCACTCCTTGGCATTCGACAACATACGAATCCTGTCACTGATTACTCTCCTGTGGAATTATTCTTGGCCGTCAGATTTTTCAAACCAGTTACTTGAATATTCCACAGCAAGATTCTGGTAAAATACACAAACTTGGAGGAGGGGAAGCAGAACTAGGATAACAAAAAACAAGCGGATAAGTCAAGAAGCCATTACACGGACAATAAAACAAGCTAAAAAAAGGATCTGGAAGAACCTGAAAAGCAGGAACCAGGTCAGTTGGTACTCCGTGGAAACCATGTCCAGAGCAACAATATTACGAGGTTTCATGCTGATTGGTGCTAAATTGAGGGTACCTTTAGAAATACAGAAGAGGTTGGGTCATGACGTCTAGTATTTTAAAACCACACCACCAGTTAAGGTACACGCAGCAGAACTAAAGGTGTCACCACAAGCACTCCGACGTAGCGGAGAGGTGAATCCTAGGCGTGTCGAAGTAGAAGTGAAGAAAATTCCTGAACCTTTATGTTACAACCTCCGGCCAATAATAAGAAGTGCAATAGTGAATCAGTGATTGTTAAAAACAGTTCATAGTACGAATTTGGGAGGTTATGAAGGAAGGAAAATTGATGTAGTGTTTGTAGTGAATATCCTCCTATCAACTCTCAAATAACTATTATTCAATTTCTGTGGAGATCTGCTGTTGGTTAGGATTGGATTGTAATTTCCCTAATAATATTAAAATTACTGGACTCTTTAATTACATGTTTCTGAGAATTTTAATTAAACTAATGATAAAAGAAAGTTAATGAGGGGCAATTTAGACAAAACGTGTTAAAAAGTTTTATTTCTCACTTAAAACGCTCATCATGTTGCCAGTAATTAGGTGATTCAGGGCGGCTGTAAAATAAAACCCACCACTGAACTCAAAAACTCATATCTATTTTTTCTCATTGATACTTCTCATCGTTCTCTTTGCTTCAGAACTGTGAATTATTCCATGGATACTTTGTGTCGACTTGACCTTTTTTTTTTGATACCCTTGTGATGAACCTATTTTTCTAGATAATTCATATTGTTCGAAACGATTTCTCTTAAACGTCAATTCCGTTAGTTGTATTTTGGCTGGAAAGATCATCTGGTCGCAATAATTCCCAGATAATTTTAATCCCAGCTTCTAACCTTGTATACATTTTCAGTGAGTATATATCTAACCACGGCATTCAAAATCGATGGATTGTTTCTTCAATTTAAATAGCAATCGAGTTTTATTAATACATTGTGTGTTTTTATTCGTTTAAAATACAATATTTCACTTATATGTATATATATATCTCGAAGAACTATTTTTTTAAACACAAATATCTATTATTATTTATGTCTTCTTTATTTTATTTCTTAATGTTCATTTGGATAACGTGATTTTTTTTTATTAACTTGGTAGCGGGTTTAAACTGCTCGAAGCACCGCTATCTTAGGTATAGTGTACTTACCTCCCTGATCTAGTCAAAGAGCCCCTTCCCTCTTACCAGGTTTAGAAGTTTCCTGACTAGTGTTTTACCTTCAGCATCCTCTTCCAGAGCTGTGCTATCACCAAAGAGGTTGAAGCGCCTCTCGGCAAGTGCTTCACATCTATAAATGATGTGTGTGGCGGTCTCCAGTTCTTGCCCGCATAATCTGCACACTGGTTCATCATTGAAGATACCCGTATTATGCAGATTTTTCCTTAGTCCACAGTGTCCCGTGAGTAGACCTGTGGCTATTCTCAATTCCTGCCTAGACAGATAGATGAGTCTCTCATGCAGCCCCAAGGAAGGTTTCCTAAGGGTTAGCTTACTGTTTCTCATTCCTTCAGCCCTGACCCAGTGCTCACAGTGTCTTTCAGCCACCCACCTTCGCACTGCAATCTTGACCATTGATTTGGAAATACCTACCGCCAGCTCCGGTCCAATTAGTGTAGTTGGAGACCCCTCTCCTGCCAGTGCATCTGCGGCTTCATTTCCAAATAATCCCCTATGCCCTGGCACATAAACTATCTTGATTTGATTGTGCGTTTCTAGGGCTTCTTGGTTAGTTAGGCACTCCCTGACTATGGCCGAAGTGACCACATGTCCGTTTAGTGCCTTAATTGCTGCCTGATTCTCAGAGAAAATAGCAACCCGGGTCCCGTGTGTCCCCCTTCTCCATTTTATAGGAAAATAGCAATTCACTCCCTAACGTGAGTTAATATCTAGTATTAAATTGCAATTATTCTTACTTGCTTAAAACCTGAAAATATGTATTTATTTATTAATCTTGGTTGGCAATATTAATTAACTGACCTCGACTTTTCACTAACTGAATGCTTCTTGTTCTCTGCCAACGAGACCCTGAAGAAAAAAATCTCTAGACAAAAAAAAATTGTATATAATAAACACAAACCGTAATGCATTTTCTGTATCCATTTCAATTAATTACCTAAATTATTTTTACAACGAAATTGCAATAATTCTCTTTATACTCTAAGTTCTCTCTCTATAGCACACACACACACACACACACACACACACACACACACACACACACACACACACACACACACACACACACACACACACACACACATACACACACACACACACACACACACATACACACACACACACACACACACACACACACACACACACACACACACACACACACACACACACACACACACACACACACACACACACACACACACACACATACACACACACACACACACACACACACACACACACACACACACACACATACACACACACACACACACACACACACACACACACACACACACACACACACACATACACACACACACACACACACACACACACACACACAACCACTAATTATTTGTATATTTTGATAACTATTCCAAGGCTTAGTGATTCAACAAGTATTTTTTGAGTAACTCATAAAATTACGTTTTCATAATAACGAGTGATGTAGAAATAATTGTAGCAATTATTTTAAATAGATACCATAGTGCTAGGAAATTGACACGTGTCAAGTTGAACTTTCTTATAACAGTAATATGAGTGGTATTTAATTCAGCCAGACAAGAAGGAAGGGGTTGGAGGCTCCGTGCCTTATGTAATGCCTGTGTTCATTAACATCGGGTACTGGATCAGGGTCGTTGATATTTAACTAATATCAACGACGTCCTCATGTAGGAGGTGAATGGTTTTGGCTGTTAGGCATAGAAGGTGGCGTGTTGTGTCGATTAGCTTTCTTTATTTAAACTTGATACAAACTGGCTGGCCGAGTTTTTATTTATAAATAATTTTACAGAAAATCTTCTTCAAAACGGCGTGACTTTAAAGCTAACAGAGTAACTTAGAAACTAATTGTAATATGTCCGGTTAAAGAAAGTCTATGAACTTATCCTTTTGCAAAATAAATAGTTGGTAATCATTTAATTTATAAAATAAATTTTATTTTCAATCATTTGTTCTTGTGCTACATTGAACTTGTAATATTTTCGAGATTTGAATCTTGTTATGTCAGTAGTGTTTTATAAACCTTCGAGTCTAAGGTTATGTTGCATTTTCAGCCCAAGCTCACGGCCTTATGGTTCTCAATCAATTCTGATAGATATTTGTTACCTGATTTAATGAATAAGACTGTCACATAAAGGTGTCGAAGGAATTTCACAAATTCATTATTACTTCTAAGTATGTGTTACACCCCACAATTATAAAGCTCTTCGGCCTTTAGCTGAGTCTAATATTCTAGAGACCTAAAAATATGGTATGAAACGGTCTAGATTGAGTTTTAGAATGAACAATAACTTGATAGAGAACTTTCAAATGTCTGATGAAATATAGAAATGCAAACCTTTAAATTTTCATCCAAATAGTGTATTTTTAAACTAGAAAGTTGAACCAACATAAACACGATACTTTTAACAATATAAGTCTCCTTTTCATTTCGACTCAGAGCAAAGCGGGACTGAGAAAGACTCGTCGATTCATTGGATTTCTGCTCGAAGAATAAATCGTAGTCAGTGTGACTTAATATTACAAAAAAACGGAACAAAGCAATAAAATTAAGGCTGACTCTTACGGCAGTGTTTCGAAGTAATAAAACATCCCTAATCTGAAGACGCTTCTACTTACCTCATATATATTTATCAAAACATTTAAAAATGTTCAATGAAATTGATTTCTTTACTCAGAGATGGATATTTACATAAAATGTCCATTACTTAAACTCATCTTTTAAGAAGTGCTTTAGGTTTTTTCATGTTCGTGGTAGATATAGCTATGCCTGATACTTAAGTTCAGGACAGTTATACTCGTAGAAGGATTAAGGCTATAAGGAATATTCTTTATATTTTACCATCTTGAAACAGTACATTTAATTTCCTTGTTTTATAGCATATTTAACTTTCCTTTCGAATTTTCATAAAGAAATTGGTAGCCAAAAATATTTTTCATGTAAGAAAACGTCGAATTAAAACTGAGATATATTATTCAATAATCGTATAAAGAGTGTCATCAGAATTAACAAATTTGCGTAACTTCGTTTTGTAATAGAGGTAAACGTTACAAAGGGCACCTAAAAGCATTAGTCGTGATGTAATAATGAGAAACTTGTTTCAACAAAAGACGAGTTTTTTTCGAAGTTAATAGTTGCAACTTTAGAGCTCTTTTAACGTAAAAGCATTTGAAGATGGACGTAAGTTATTATTGACCTTGTTATCTATTGTAAAAATTATCCTGACAAATTAAATAATTACAAATCAATAATTGAATGACCCTTGAATACTCTTTAAATTTGAAACCTATTTAAAACTTAACTCTTTACATTTGTCAAATTCTGTTTCACTTTAGACGTTAGAAAGCAATAAACGACATTTAACTGTAAAACCTTTCCATCAGGTTATAGGTTAGGCCTTTCTTTTCGCAATACTACTATAAATCCCGGTAGTTCAAGTGCTTTGCCTTGAAAAATAGGATTGTAGGATAAATAGCCCTACTATTAGATATTTAATCTCTCGTAATTTTAATCGGAGATTTTAGAGCTCAGTGGTATACCCCGGAACTCCTTTTGTTTATTATAATCAATTCTGAATAGAAAAAAAACGCAATAACTGCATCTTGTTTAAAATATTTTACTTTAATATAAACATTAATTGATAGACAATGTGGCGTTTCTGGTAGTATTTTCTTGCTAATAATTTTTATATTCTAAGTCGAAAAATGATAATATAAAGTGAAGGAAACAGGGGAAAGAGGTATTAAATTCGAACAATTTTAAAATAAGACAAATCTCCTAAAGGCAGAGCAGAATAGAAACAACAAATGATAATGAATCCGGAAGACCAGATTTAAAAACCACCCGCAGTAATACAGATTTATAAAGGTCAATAGTATTTTATCTCTATTAAGAAAACGAAAATCAATGATATTAAAATTTGCTGTCGTCTTACTAATAATTTGTGTGTGTGTGTGTGTGTGTGTCTGTGTCTGTGTGTGTGTGTATGTGTTTCAATTTCAGGTCATAGATTACCGTCACAATAAATAAAGTAATTTGAGGTTTTTTATGGAATCCAAGCCAGATTTCGAGGGGGAAAGAAAAATAAAGACACATAAGGGTTGTGACAGTATATTTAAAGGGGTATAAAATAAAAGAAACCAAGCCATTAGCTGGGAGACGGGTTTTATGTTTTTTAATTATACTTTATATACATTGAAAGGGGAATTGGTCAAAACCAACTAAAATACACGAGCGACATTCGACGGGACTCAGAATTTAAAAAGAAGAGGAAGACTCCCAGCAACAAAAATCAAGAAAACGCAAGATGAAAGAGTTAAACGAATCATTAGAAAACAGACAAAGATATCGATCGGTTTCGATAAGAAAGTTTTCTCGTGAGAAAGATAAACAGAAATGACGATTACATCACCTGACCGAAATTACGTCAGTTTTAAACCTCGCCATTGGTCGAACATTGGGATCGAGATTAGACGCTCCGCGACGGTTACGAAAAATCGTCCTGGAGAGGGTAGCGTTACTTTGGACTTCAATTAGTAAGGACATACCACGGAGAGCTCCTTTTTACAAGTTTTTTTATAGTTTGTAATTCGAAAAATAGAACGAAATAATGCAGGGTTAAAAGGTCGGTAGGCAGTTCAATGAATTCTAGTTTCGTGTGTTTTTGAAACCCTTTTGGGGCAGGAAACTCGTCCAAAAGTGGTTTCCAACTTTAACATCGGTGTAGCAGCGTCCTCAAGAAGTTTGTGTATTTGCGGTGAACAAAGTAAAAGAAAATTAGAGTCAGTGAATTATTAAATGTCTCAAAATTAATAAATAACTGAACCGTGAAAAATTCAATTTACATTAGACTTCAATTTTAAACAAAAATTTTAAAAATAAAAAGTGAAATTTAGGTAATAAATAGAAAAATAGATGGAGAGTGAGGGAGGAAATTTTAAAGTGTTTAAAACCTGGATCTGGAATTCTACTAGCCAACGCAGAAAAGATGTGCAAATGGAGGGGGTAACTTTGTTTCGGACCAGAACGCTATCCAAAAAGAAGACGGCTTGGGGGACGCTTACCTGTTGGGACGAGTCCACTTTGCAACAAAGATGGCCAACAAAGGGTAGAGGGAGAAGATCGAGTTAATCTACCTTGCCCGAGGAAAGATTCTAAGTAGGATGTTCAGGTTTTAGCTTCTCTCTTTTTCAATTAAATTAAAATTTTATATTAAAAATTGTTGGGGAACATTCCAATTCCAAAAAATTGATTGAATAAATTTTCTTTTTAAAGATGCAAAGATATCAAGCTATAACTTTGTTTAAAACATAAACTATGGGGTAGAATTTAGTGGGGGTAAGTCCCACGACAAGATGGACCTAACAAGTTTTATAGTTTTGAAATAAAAATGATTTGTGAAAATGTAGATATTTTAACATAGAAGTTTAAAAAATGTTTAGGAAAGAAAGTAACTAAATCAAGGTCAGAAATTAAAGGCTTTTTAAATATAAATAATTAAAGAAAAGTAATTGAATGTAAACATGAGTTAAGAACATTTGTTATGAACTTTGTGCAAAAGGAACCAAATAATATTAATTATTTGAATGTAAATGCTTCCTTTTATAGTAGTTTAGCTTAACATTAAAAAGCTAAAATTAATTTATGAGAATCAATTAAAATAAATTATAGGGAATTAATTTAATTTTAAAGGGGTTAATTAGTTTTCAAAATTATATGAAAATAAAATAAAGGGTAGTGAAGTATAAAAAGGGAACAAAATCATAATTTGGAAAAAACTCATTAATTAAAAGTAAAGGTAAATTATGTTGAAGGTAAAATAAAATAAAATATAATAGGAAGTAAATATTTTAGCAAAGATTATGTGGGTCTAGTAAAGCAATTTTAGATTAAGAATTTCAGATTTAGACATTTTGTTTAATTGGTTATAGAAGTAGAAAATATTCTAATGTTGTGTTTGAAAAGTGTTCTGGAAGGAGATCCAGATACAGAAAAGGGTTAAAATTGTTTGTAATTAAACCTGAGTTTTTTGAAAAAGATCAACTGATCTTTATTTGTAGTTGTTTATTTAAAGAAGTAAAAGTTTTTGTTGATAAACTTAAGTTTTGAAAGATAAGTTGTTTATTTAGAGGGGTAATATTTTTTTAAGATAAATTTATGTTTTAAAAGATCAGTTGTTTATTTTTATGTACAAGGGATTAAAAGCAAACCTTCGATATTTGCAAAATCACATAAAAGGTATTGTTTATTTAGAAAATTAAGCAAAGTTTATTTAAATATTAAAGGGTTAGATAGAACAAACATAAAATAACAATATTCGGTAAATATAACTAAAAATTATTTTTCTTACAATTTTTTATTTTAGTGTAAATTCAGACAGAAGATTAAATAAATTGGGGGACCTTATGTAAAACCAATATAAATTTATATATCAAATACATAAATGGAAAAAATCTCATATCATTCACAAAACAAATTATTACAGATTCAATTTACTTATTTAAATCTCAAATATTTTGGAAACAAAATTATACATCTTTATTTAGTATACATATACCAATCAATTTCAAGATAAAACGGACATTTCCGATGTCTTCATAAATTTTAAAATCATGAACCCTAGCAAAATTTACATGAATTTTATTATTTTTTTGCTCTAATTAAATGCAACTTAGATCTAAAATTAACTATAACTCTTATATCATAATTGTTTAGTCACAAAGCTATATCTTTATTATTTTTTCCAAATAAATGTACTTTTAAATATACTGATAAATTTTAATGTTAGTTGCTGTGGTATAGGTTAGTATTTGGTGTCCGCCATTTTGACTAATTTCCTATGTTAAAATGACACCTCAACAATCTATTTTACTTAGCAAACCAACCTCGTTTAAATTTTTTAATATTTAAAATTTTCTTAAAATAGTTATTATTATTTTTAATGTATCGTGTAAAAAAACCTGTAATATAAAAATATAATATTCGCATAAATCAATCTATTTTTTCAGACTTTAAACTTTAGCTAAACTTTTAGCAGACTATAATTTGTTACATAATCGTTTATATATTTTGTTATGAAAATCGCGATTACCCTCAACTTTATTTATCTTTATTTCAAATTTTGTTTATAAATAGGTTGGCAATTGTAGACAAATTTAAATTTAGACAATAATATCTAAAGTCTCTATATTTTCTAGAAATTCTGAGTTTTAGAAAATTAATTTTATACGGTGAAATAAAATAATAGACTTTTCAAGATAAATTTCTGTCCGTAATATAGAACAAATACCGTGAAGCTCTGGAGAGGTTCCCATTTCTAAGAAATTAAATTATATTTTAAAATCACTGAGTCACAGGGATCAAAACATTTATTAATTATCAAAGTGTTATTATTGCTAGTTAGTTTCTTTTACATAAGTTATTAGCAACAAAAAACAAGATATATTTATTTATTTATAAGCAACATTATTAAAATAATAATAATAATAATATAGATCATTTGAAGTTTAAAAAAGTTTTGTTAATAATTTTTTTATTTGGCTTTGTGTTCCAATATTGTATGTTAATTCCCAAATGATTTTTTAAAAACATTTGTCTGTCAGATGAGTTCTCGTTTGTCCATAATTATGTTCGTTGCATGATTAGAATGGTTACTTCTGATCCGATTGATGATTTGGCCACTTTTAGGTAAAGATTGTTCAAGCCTGTACTCATATTGCATATGGGTCAGGTTTTCGTTTCAAGATTTGAACTATTTGTGAGTAATTTTAATGTTTTAGAGGTTTATGAATGAGACTTGTGTTAGACATTTAATTACACGAGTAAGTTAAATTTTATTCAAGCAGTTACACGAGAAAGTTAAGTTTAGGATATGGAATTTGTCTTAAACTTTAAAACCATATTCGTGAAAACTCCGTTACAGCGAGTGACACTGTGCTACTCCTTGATTTTCCTCATAGTAACCCTACCTCATAATAACAAAAACTCTAAAAACATAGTGGTTTAGGCTCAACATCAACATTGGATCCACAGGAAAATCTGATATATATATATATATATATGCATAAAAGACCAATCGGTTAACTTCTACAAACTCTTGCATCTTGTAAATCCGTAAAACAAAGGCGATAGAGATATCAATGTCCATAGATTATGCCAATAAAAATCGTTCCATATTTAATTACCTAACACCTATAAATAGATACAGCAACACGCTTGATAATACTAAGGCTCAAAAATAAAAACTTTATCTAAAAAAATTACAAGACATAACATATAACAAATAACATAATTAATATAACATGCAGCATAATTACATAGAAGGAAAACTCTAAACGCCATGCACATATAGACTAAATTAGATTGTCTTATGTATACAGACTGATACAGTAGATTATAGCATACATATGTGTAATCCAGATTGCTTCACTTCCAGCAGACTTACACTAATAAACATAATCCCGATGCACTCAATTAAAAACAACATGCATTTCTCATTAGCTAACCCCATTAGAGCAGTCTAACCACATAACAAAATATTTAAGCAACTGTTAAATAGATGTCCATTGCAAACTAGAAATTTCCTCATTACCAAATAAGCATCACAATCATTCTCAGCATGTAATACAATTTACACACATTACACTCCGTAAAATAATAGATTTAATAAATGACAAAATCAATACAATGTTCATGCATTGTTTTACCACACTTTTGACACCTTAGTTCAATCTAGTGCCTCTCGACTGTATAAACAATCCTCACAGACTACGTAGATAATGTAAGTGTCGAAAAACCCAATAGTGACTAAATTGTAATATCCTCGTAAATTTCTATGAAACATTTTTTTTTCGGTAAACCTTTTTCAAGTATTTAATTAATATAAGTTCTATCTGGTTGTTAGATTACAACATTTAAATTTAAAGTGCAATACAAAAATCGGTTGGACGCCAAAACATTTAAAAAGATCATATTCTTGAAAAAAATCACAATTTGTTTCAAGGCGATTCTACTATAAAATAGTAACAGGTGAGTTTAAACCAGCCTCGGGATATACGTTGCCGATTTTTAGGTCATCAATTACAATTATTTTAGCTTTCCATTACAAAACCTAATAAGATAGCGCTGATAGGACGAATCTAGACAAATAGTATATCAAAAAACTTTTGTGCTGTAGCGCCACCTACAACCCTTGGGAATCAACCCTTAGTATCAGATTAACCTTCACCGTTAAACCCCTCTTCCCACATTTCAACTACTCCTCTAAATTGCATACAGTAATATGAATTTATGGTTGAGAGGAAGCAGAAATATTGTTGGTGACAAAAATTTTAAAGAAACGATAAATGTATGTTATCTGGTCTTACACTTACTATTTCATTTTATAAAAGTAGATAAATTAAACATTAAACTATTTTAATTTACTTGAATTTATGTAAAATTCGTATTAATAATTTCACGATAATAATATAAAACATAAAATTGCTTGCATACAAATCCATTGTAAAATGCTTGAACACATTTTTTTCGACTCCATTTGGCAAAACTGTTTCCTCGTATATTTTTAATTGTATATTATCTTGTTCATAAATAATAAATTAAATTTGAAGTAATAATAAATTTACCAAGCTTTATATCAACTGTTGTAGTGTCAGCATTTTTTTAAAGTAACCTGAAATAAGAATTAACTTTGAAAATAGCTAAACGACTGTTTTGTGTTATAATAATACAAAGTCTAAGTCGTTGTCTAATATAATGAAAAGCTTTGTCTAATATATTAAATAATATACAATTACTATTAAAATTAACGATATTATGGTTTTAGCACCTCATTAAAGTGTAACCATATTTTTAAATTATAAAAATTTATTATGTATTATACTTACTATATACATACACCAATGTACATATCAATAAAATATGCCTTATTGTCCCAATATCAGTAGCTACTAGAAACGGCAAAAACAAAAGTTGCATACAGTTGTATCTCTATTATTAGTCGTAAAGCATTTCACAACTCCTATAGCTTTTCATTGTTTTCCCTGCTCTCACTTGAATCTATATACTACCATGTATTGGTGATTTTAATTATGCTCAAAGATTTTTAATTTACTCATGATGATTTAATTCCTCTAAGTAATTATACGAATAATTTTTACTTCGATTCTCAATTTATCTCCATAATTAAACCGCACGGTTTTATTTCCCACTATAACATTGCCCCAGTTATTTTAGGACCGTGTATGTGATACATAAATAGTGTCCTGGGCGTATATAGCATGTCTGCTTTCAGACGGGGACAGTATACCTATTGTAAAGGGGGAGGGAGGGAGTAATATTGTTTAATTTGGGTTGGGAATACTTTCGGTGTGTGGGGCAGATGTATTGATTTAATGTAGAAATATCTTTTGATAGGTGTGTATATTCAAATAACTAATTAAACAGAAACAGCATTTCCAGATGTTTTAGATATATATTATTCTTTAATCTCACAATCTCTAAAAATATCAGCATATTTTACGTTATCCCGTGAACAGTTGAAATTTATTAAAGGCATCAGTTTTTAATCCTGTTGCAGATATTTGGTTATAACATTGAACCCGCTCGGGCCGTATTTTACCGCTAAATCCTTATCGACCACTTTGTAACCTACCAAACAAAACCCTTCACTCCATCCTTTAACTTCCTCTTATTAAAAAACAATCTGGAAACGTAATATCCGGTGTACCGTGATTGTGTAAACGCGATTGGTATTCAGGTCATCCCGCTTTTAGAAGCACTAGCTTATTGTAAAGGTGGATGTAGTCTCTTCCTGTAGAAGGGCAGGTAAACATTTTTAATAAAATAAAAAAAAGATGACTAAATTGTCAAAATTACCAAAATGTTTATTTCCTATAGTAACGGTACACAATTTTAGAAAGAGTAATATAAATTTTTTATCGTTTGTTCTTGCTCGTTGTTCCACAATATGTGTTTTGGTGGTATTTTACTTGGAATTTGTATTTATTAAATCTAAGATTTAGCGAGATTTTGATTTTATCCTGGCCTAAGCAGATTTCGTTAGTAGTTTATTCGCTATACCAAGCACTATCTGTTTTTGATATTAGAACGGGGCTCATGTAACAAAACCGTCAATATCGTCATGTCTGTGCTTCTTAAATTACTTTTCATCCCACTACTTTGAAAATCGTCTCTCATGGTACCCATTATTAGTAGTGAAAATGGTCCTTTTCTAGCCGAAACCTGGGAAAATAGCTGGTGATTTTCACGGATTGTATATATTTATACGTTCGAACGCCGTTTGCGCTTACATTTATGTGTTTGGCATTTAGGCGTTTTGAATCAGCTGATCTTATTGAGTTTGAAGTAAAAACATAAAAAGAATTGTTGTCATAAGCTAAGGAAACTCAGATGTATCCTACAGTATAATTGCTCATAAAAGGACTAAACTTTACTTACAATGAAAGCTGTACTATTCACATAAAGCTTCATTTTTAATTAAACTATCAATAAATATACTAAGGTTTAAATGTGGAAAATATAACCCATATTCTTTGTAAATTTATATTTATTAAGTAATATAAACAAACATTTGTTAAAGTCAATTCTTATTTGAGTGAAACAAATTATTTTAGTTACGTCTTATTGAATAATTATTATAAATAAAGTGATTCAATGCGTGAAAAAAGCTGTTCTACCAAATACCTTTACATATATTAAGATTTTTAATGAAATAATATATATGTTATGGCTTTTTTAGCCAAATGGGACGAAATAACTATATTGCATAGCTTGCCACTTTTGTGAAAAGTTTTTTTTTCATATAAAAATAAAGTTAATTCAATAAAGTTAATTCCATTCTTGAAATAATATTTTAAAAAACTGTATTACAATGAAGTGTCATTTACTAAAATCCTAAAAATTTGTATTTGAACTTGAGTGGATTAATAAAATGTATTTTAATACATACTGAAAATTTCAACGAGACTAAGGAGAATAAGGAGAGTGTGAGCTAATACAGGAAATTCAAAGAGTTATAAGCCTATGTGTTTCCTTTATATCATTAATTTGATCCACTATCATAGATTTGTCATTATTTTATTTTTATTACAATATATACGATATGTTCGAAATTCATACCTAAAGTGTTTTTCGGTCCTTTTTGTACTTCTGGGCTCGGTTCATGACTTTTCGTAAACCCGACGGGGCTCCCGGAACAGCCACTTTTCGTACTAGCTATGAAATATACACAATTTTTATATTATGCTGTTAATCCAAGTAACATCATAAATATTGAATTTATTTCAGCATCGTTTAAATATTTGACATTTTTCATAATGAAATGTTGAAAATAACAAGTGAAATCAAGGGGGAACAAACGTGGAAATATCTAAGGGCGATCATTAATAAAAAAGGCGATAGGGATGATGAAATCAGGGAAAGAATTAACAAAGGCAATGCAGTAAACTATATGGCCTGGCCAAAGACAATGACAAATAAAACACAGACACACAATCATAAAAGTATTTCTCAGAGCATTAAGCTATACGGTTCAGAGTTATGCGATGTTACTAATACTAATAATAACAAATGTTAACGATGAAAATAGACTATTTATGAATTAGACTTGAAAGGGTCAGAAAAAAAACAAATTTTTGAATAAATGGAAATGAATACAAGTGTAAAGGATGAGATAGACAGAAGAAAATTGACATGTTAGGATATGTTGAGAGGATGGCAGAAGATAAGAGGCCTTAAAGTTACTATAGTTAATACCCCAAGAAAAAAGCGATACTGGCATCGACAAGACAATGATAGCAAGTATCATAGAAGAGGCATTACCGTATAACAGAAGACATTGGAAAATGGGTCAGAGAAGCAGAGAGGCTGTGTGTGTGTGTGTGTGTGTATGTGTGTGTGCGTGTGTGTGTGTGTGTGTGTAATGGACAAGATATATTCGAAGCGTGGAATTTTAAAATAGAGCATTAGCTGGGGAAACGTGTAAAGTTTAAAATATAATTTGATGTGTTCCATTGTGTCTCAAATAGCTGTAATATTAAACTCTTTAATTTTGTACTCTATCACGTTCGGTGAAACTTAATTAACCACTTTTACATTAGTTTAAGGAAAAACTTTAGAAAATCGCCACAAAGCGATCGAAAACGTTCTGTCTCAGTAAGATTTTACTAATTAAAAAAATTAAACTTCGGATAGTTATAAACTATTGTAAATGTGATTAAGTAAATGTAATAATAATTATGAAACATGGTGAGACAAAATATTAGCTAGAGCTATTGCTTGAAGTGCTATATTCTAAAAAAAGTATTTCATTGCGACAAAGTAAAAGGCTGACGAAGAATGAATAAGACGATGACTGTCTTTAGGGAAATTATTAATGATTCAGAAACAAACTTACAAAAAAGATGTTATCAAAAATTGGCAATGAAATAGAACAACAAAACAATATTTGATGGAGCAAAACGAAACAAATTTAAATTTTTTAAATAATTGTGAGACAAAGTGGAATTCAGAGAAAATTGTATGAGGAGTAAAATTGCGTTTTAAGAAATATAACATATGTTGAGAAGGTAGGGGCTCCCATAAACGATAAGGTTTATTATAACCAAGGTTGCAAAGAAACGTAGTTGAACTAAGATATATTATAACTAGTCCGAATTACAGCAAGGCAGAAAATAATGCTGTGGTTTATCGATATTTGTGGGTTCGGTATTCGCGAATGGCAAAATTACAGGATATCCCGCAAATATGAATCGTATTTAGGATAGAGACAAGAAAGTCAGTATAGTTGCTATTCATGTTGTGAGAATAGTTACTTAAATAATTGATGAGAAAAATCTAAAGGCTGAAGAAAGCGATTAAAATAACAAGTAGCATTGAAATAATTTGAACAGGTTTTTGGTAGGAAATAATAGTTTATGAGTCCAGGCTTCATAGGGTTATATATACTTAATGGGAGACTAGCGAGGAAGGGTTGAAGAAGATAGCAGGTTATAGCTTTTCAAAGGGAAATAAATTATGAACATACAACCAGACTATTTAGTAGACTAAGAAGAAGAAGGTTAGGGAAATGCAAATGGGAATTTAAAATATATATTTATTTTATAAACATATGAGTAGTGATATTTGTTTTTATATTGTACACACTACTTTGATTTAATGTTATTTCATATGCCCACATCTTTAAAGAAAACCTACATCCGTATGTTGCCAGTGAGTGATCTATGGTTATCTTGCTGAGGAAGAGATTGATTGTCAGCACACTGGCGCAATCTCTGACAGTCAACTATTCAGTCAGACAACAATTACCCGCAATGGGATTTGTGTTTTATGTTACATAAACACTTTACTCGCATATGAAGCCAGTGAATAATTTTGGTAAGAATTTCTATATAAGAAACTATTGGCAAGGTAATCATTTTATAAAAATAAAAAATTGTTTATGTTTTATCTTTTAAATGAAATCTGCTTTCCAATTGGCTCTATATTAAACCAATGGTAGTTTTATCCACATAGTTAACTTAAACCTAAGTGGTTTAAAATTCGTTTTAATCTGTGCATTTCACATTTCAAAAGTAGCATATAACGCCCTCCTCTTGAGGAGTAATTAGTGTCTATTTTATTGATAAATTATAAATAAATAACAGATATAAAAATGTAAACAAGCTAAACGGAAACCTTTAATCTAAGCAAAAACAGTAACATTTTTATACGATTATAAAAATTAACCAGCAAATAAAAAAAATCAAGCGAATATTGACAGAAACAACAGGAGAGTTAAAAAAAAACTGAACGTTGGCAGAAGTAAACCTGGAAATTGTCAACCCGAAATGAAACGGGTAAACCTAGAGGTTGAATAAGGTAATCAAGAACGTTATAAAAAATTAATCTAGACGTCTACATAAACAAACCGGAATGTTAATTGCAGTAAACCCAAAAGTTGACTAAAATAACTCAATTGTTAACAAAAATCTTAGAATATGCCAACAAATTCACCCTAACAACAAAAACAAATTTAGAACTTAAGGTGTTTAAGAAAAGTTTTGATATTTATAAATCGTCAAAAAATAATATTTGAGGAACATAGAGTGTTTGATTAGTTGTAGATAGAAAGGAATTTAGTAAAACACATTATTTAAACAAATAATTGCTAATAATTGGTTTTACAACACAGCCCTAGGCCTCTAGAGCATTAAAGCCGAGGATAGATAGCATATGCTCATCACGTATTTAATAAGGGATTTCATTCAGTCACGGAGACAATGTTGGGTCATGCAATGTGCTTTGAATCAAACTTTGTGATATTGATCAAACACGTAAGGGAATTTACAATATGGCCACGTCATTACATTTGCCATTAAGGGTTGCGTTTTCTTAGTTTGTAAAAACTACAAACACGTAGTTTTTTTATCTAAAATAAGTTAGTTACAATGCAGACATCAATTTAGCCCTAAATTTAAAATATATTATATTATCTTCCATTTAGAGTATAGTGCAATATCACCTTTTTTGAATTTTTTATTAATCAATAATAAAATCGTGCATTCACTTTAAAATAATTTTGTGTGTTCATTTTGCTAATCTATTATTTCGTAGCCTTACAAAATTAATTTAAAAATTTAAATAATTTTCCCTTTTGTGGTATGATGATTTACTTCGTGATTTTTCTATCTTGATGATGGAGAATAAATCATATCAGTAAGAAAAGCGGATAAATCAGAGAATATCTGAAGATAACCTGTATATATCCTGAGAGGAAGTTTTTCTTCCACTACAAACAGACAAAGGATGGAATTGTAAATATTATTGAATGTTGTTAATCGCAAACAGAAAGCTGTGTGTTCAGAGACAGCACTAGGCAAATACTGATGACAAAAGAAAAATCAGAGTAAAAAAAGAAGCTATAAATAAAATAAATCAATAAGCGGAAATAAAGTTAAGTTCAATAAATCAAGTTTAAAAAAACGATAAAATAAATGATAGTAGAAATAACACGTCCAGAAAATTAAAAAAAAAACAAGAAGATATGGGTGCGTTATTATAGGATCATTAAATGTATTTTGAGCAGACCACATCTTCTTTTGTCACTAGAATTCACTGATGTGGACGTCTTGGATAAACTACTTAATACGAATAACTATCAATATAATAGCACTTAATAGGTACTAACCTTCTCCTTATTAAAGAGTATGTCCCTGACACAATAATATAACAAATGTTTTTTTCGAATCCTAATTATTGACCTAAGTTTATATTTAGGCCTATATCATGAGGTGGGTGATGTGGAAGATTAGACACTAATAAGTTTGCACTTGTTTAATAAGTAATTTACAACACTTAATACATAATACCTGGTTTTACACCTTCATGTAAATATGCGGTCCCGTGGTGCAAGCATTTAATTCAATCCAAAACTGAGGTGCTCAAATATGGGAAATTGTATTATTCACGCAAGACGCCAATACCATTCTGTATAAGTCTTTCTGCATAAGTGGAAAAATACCTTTTAATGGTGTACACGCATAAATAATGCGTAAATTAATTACTCTGGTTTATTCTTAACAAAACGCCTGCCTGCTATTGGGCATAGTAGATCTGCCTCAAGTTAACAAGCTTGACAGTTATACATACTTACGCTAAAAAATGTCGAATGACATATGCCTAAAAGTTATAAATATTTCAAAGCCAGCTATACGTTTTTCAGCTAGACACATATATCCTGAACTAGATACTTATCCGAACTGTTACCAAGTTAGCTTTGAGGCTCCAAGCTATGAAGATTTCCAAACTAGCTACTTGCTAAGTTGTAAAAGATAGTTTTGAGAGTCGCATAATTCCAAATTAATCACATTTCTTAGAAGTAATAATATGTGACAACATTTCTCTTTGCTAGACACGTGTGACTAAGTTAGAATAATTTATTTTCTTCGAGTTAGTAGGACGCTTCCTAGCTGACCGCATTCCTCAGTTAGACATATGCCACGAAGATTGTCACTTATTTCAAAATTAAAAATATAGTAACATCTATAAGCTTACCAAATTTCTGCAACCTTGTCTTGTGTTTCATACGTACAGACATATCCAGGCTAGCCACTTATATCTGAATTAGATACTTGTCTGCAAATCAGCCCCGTATCTTTTAAAAAGACATATGTGCATAATTGGGCCACATATCTTTTAGCTATAAACGTGTGATCAAGCTAAAAACATGTCTCCTAAAATTATTTATACTTTCTCTTATTCGCGTCATCCTAGATTGTTGAATACAAACGAGTTTAGATTGTCGTTTTTGCATTTATTTAGTTTAGCACCCAAGTTTACATATATTGTAGCTCACATTAAGTCCAATGTCGTCGCACCCACGCGGATATAACTTGTCTCATTTACAGATGACTAGATTATTCCACCGACGCTGACCTAGATTGTCCCACCCCACTGACCGATATGGCAGCACACATAATAGTCTAAATAGTGACAAGTACTCGGTAAGTATCGCATACTTCGAACAAGAAGTACTCTCCCTCCGAGAGGAGACGTTTTTTCCTTGTCTTGCCGTACCATGCCCGATGGTTAGTAGCAGCTTACGGCACGGAACGGAGAGGCGAGGCATATCCAGTTCTAGTATGCTTTTAGTTTTAAAAATAGTTTAATACTAATTCATAATACGACAAAATTATTTCCTTGTTAATAAAGTTAGGGTGTCTCTACCTAAAATAATAAGTAACTTAACCCAACCTATAACTTTACACCTAGTCCGAACTTCCAAAATAGTCATGCAATAGACAAAATATACAGAAAAATAGAAGCCTCATTGAAATGGTCCTGCTGAAGCAGATTTTTTTGTAATGGTTTATTTTCAGTCGGCGGTCATGCGGGAGTGTGCTGATGTCAAATTATAACGCTTTCTGATTCACTAAGTTTAGAGCCATTTGAATGAGAAATTAATAAATTTTTGAAAAAAACTGTATATTAACAATTGGATGAGTAAATACGTATTATAATAAAGATTGAATATATATATATATATATATATATATATATATATATATATATATATAGAATATCAAATGTGCTTTCCTGTTAGAATATCTTTAAGATCAAATAATATACACAAATACAGGAATATTTAATTTATTGAACAACAAACTCAAAGCTTTTCGTTGGTTTACATTACCAACATCTTCAGGAGTTACAATAGTAAGAATGATCATTCTTACTATTGTAACTCCTGAAGATGTTGGTAATGTAAACCAACGAAAAGCTTTGAGTTTGTTGTTCAATAAATTAAATATTCCTGTATTTGTGTATATTATTTGATCTTAAATATATATATATATATATATATATATATATATATATAGTATGAGATAATAGAAGGAATTGAATAACAATCTGTTGCTAGCGGTTGCCTGTTCTCTAAAAATTTAACAAAAAAATTCTTCTTTTACTATATTATTTATCCCAACATTACAAAACACTTTTCACGCAATCCCCGCACATGCGCAGAACAATTTTTCCTATTCCTTTGGCTGGACGAATGAAAATTGACGAGGCAGGACAAAGCACCTTAAGGTACTGTCATGCCTCACTTTGCCTTGCCTCTTCCATGTGCGGCGGCTTTGTTTAAACCCTTGAAAATCACTTTACTTACGACGCCTTAAGGTAAAACGCCGCGCCGCATACAGTGTGCGCCCCGCCAAATGTCGCACCTTTTGGTAATGTCGCTCGCAAGCTTATATTGTTCGTTCGTCAACTATATTTTTTTGCCCATGTGGTCTAGATAGTCCAGCTTGGATGAACATAAATTGGCGTACGTACCTAGACATAGAGAGATCGCGCCCACAGAGGTCTAGATGGACGCATTCAGTCAGGCCTAATTTGTCGTGGGTACGTAGCCTTAGTTTGTTGCATACCGTTGAACCTAGATACTCAGGTACACGAGGGCCTGATTTATCTTGCACACATAAGTCTAAATTGACGTCTACTCACGGACCATTGATTAAAGCACCTACGGAAGGTACGTTTTGTATATAACAGACACGTAATGGACTAATTTTAATCATTAAAATCACTATGCCTGCCATCGGTTTCCGCACGCTTATATTCCAATCGATATGGTTCCCCAAATTTACAAATTAGAATGTTATCTCTATTTATAATGTGAATTTTAGAAATAATATAACTGTTTCGGTTTTTACATGTTCCTTTAATGAATTCCATTAAATTTCTTTCTATTAAAATACGTTAAAAGATTTTAAAAGAGTATATAAATTTATTTCTAAAACTTATTTAATTAAATAAAACATAGTAGTGAATAAATGTCTCGGCCCCATTGTTTTCTTTTTACCAGAAAGTTTGCTTTTAATTCTTTAGTAGTCATCATTTCTAGCAGTAATGGATCGCTTTTCTTCTAATAAACTTAATTTCTAGCTTTGAAACCAATAGAAGTATTTCTTTATGTATTGTACCGCTTTTGATTTGAGAAGTAGGCTATTTTGCAACTAAGTATGCGAATTGTGTATAGTAAAATGTTCCTAGGTTATACAAATAACGAATTCTGAAATTGTCAAAGCCGTATCAAAGGCAGGAATTTTATAATGAATAAAAATAAATATGTGTCCAAAAAGAAAACATTCTCCTAGTGTTTTCAATGAAACAAATAACAAATTTCAATGAATATAAATTTGAAAATGAAAGTTAAGCCAGGAACATTCGAATATTCCTAATGTAGAATGTAATGCTATACTTATAATAGCCTTTTTCATGTGAACAGTTTTTTTATATTAAAACGTTCAAATATGCACTAAAGTTACACTTGAATATTTTTTAAAAAATCACTTCAAATTATTGAGAAAACGTAGTATTTACAAAATATGTAATGGACAACTGAAATTTTAAATTATACAATAATCCTAATGAAATATTTTGATTAAATTAATTATAAATAATTTAATGCTTGAATTAAGCAAAGCCCTTGAGGCTCTTGCTACAAAGATATTTTTTGTCATGGTAATTCTAATCATGTTATAAGTTCATACATTTTATCAGATTAAGCCAATTTATTCTTTTTGTTAGAAGCAAATTACTATTGGGAAATAATCAGATTTCATGAAGATGGAAACGGTATTTTTAATTTTACATAGCTGGTTTCATTTGGATATTTGATGTCCTATGCCATAATACCATTTATATTAAACAAATTTATTTATTGTTTTACAATAATGTGAGTTGTTCTTGGCATTGCATAATTAATTTGAAATATCCAAAATTTACTACAATTACCTGTACCAATCGACCTGTACCCAGTCGAGAAATACATTCTTTTCATTCGAGATTGTTTATATAAGCCTATATTAAATTCAGATATAGTAATTCAAAAGTGAAATAACGCCAAAGATCTTCTTTCTCTTTTCCATCAACAAATCTTTACTTGTTTCTTGAACGTGTTTCTTTAGTAAAATTAGTTTTTCTAAGATATCGAATAAATAAATCACATGAACCGTGATAAAATTGAAATACCTTCATAAATCCTTTTGTAAAGTTCACTTTTGTGATTCTCCTTTCTTCAGTTTCTCACACGTACTTGTTTTCTATTAAATAACTGTAAGTGACGTTTAGAACTCTTACTTTTCATCAGTTTTATAGGGGTACTATTTATACCTAACTATGACTTTAGCCCACTATATTTATCTTTGGAGGTCATATAGATTTCTAATGATTAGAGACCATTCACTAAATTTACCTTCTCAGAATTTCGTACCTAAGAGTTTTTTTACAGTCTCTGAGAATTATCATAATTTTTCACAGAGAATTGTCTAATTTTCAGATTATGAACAAGTTGTATTTCAATAAACTCACTCAATTAGTCTATTATTCGGCTAACAGAAGCATAACATCTTAGAGGAATGTTACTTAGAAGCTTAGCTTCAACGCATTTTACACCTTTTTATAGAAACGTTTTAGGAGTAGCTGAAATTGATGGTTTGATGTGTCTCTATTACAGGTGACTTTTATCAGAAAATCGATGGTATTAAAGTTTGATAACTAGCTTTCGGAATACGATTGGTGGTACCAAACATGTTTGGTAAAGCCATGAATCCTTCCAGACAAAATCACTGAGTCACATCTCCATCTCTACTTTGTTCTTCTCGAACATTACCAGAGGAAAACTCTTTCGCTCTCCTTACCTCGCAGAATCGTTTCGACAAACAGGTAGCTTCAGCCTACCTATAAATCGGATAATGGAGCCACTTAATTTGATCCAATTTTATTTTCTGACCACGTCTTAAAACCTTTTTGTAAGGACCTCCTGTAACTCCCAACTCCAAAGTTTTATTTCTTGTCTCCTATTCACAACCAACTTAGGGCTAAGCAATAATCATAAGTTCACTGTAGTATAAGTTATCGTGATATTTAGTTTGTAAGAATCTTTATTACATTTAAACTGTAAATATATAAAGCCAGTCCTTTAGTTAATGAACCAAAATTATCTAACAGTATAAATTTTTAACTTTTTCTGAAAAAAAGACGTCGATTCAACATTCGAAAGAATTACTCCTTAATATCAACCCTATACTTCAGTACAGTCTAGATCCCATATTCGTACAAACAGCAATTGTAAATAACAAACACTGCCAAACCTCTTATATCACCAAGCCCTCCTCCTCTGACTGATTGTTTACTTTGGGATGTAAATAAGCCTAAAGCTTGGAGGAAATATTATTTTATTATTTATAAAAATCTGTATTTTATAAAAATAAAATATAATACATAATCAAATAATAATTTAAATTGTTCGCCTAAGTTGCCAATTATTTTTAGTGTAAAATTCAGCCCTGTTGAGAAGATTTTGGCAGTCCATATTATTAGACAATTGTGAGATATACATGTTTTAGCAGTATTTAATTCCACTGCATCTTATACTTCAAACATACATCACCTGAAGTATAAACAATAGTAAAAATGATTCTGAAATTTGTCCTTGATTGTTCGTTTGAAAAGAAGAACGTATACCATATATAAAGTTCCAAGTCTTATAAAAAAAAGAAAAAGAGGATGAGTTTTGTTGTTGTTAATTCCTCCTTGAGCCAAAAATTATTTGATTCAATAACAATAATTTCGTTTAAAAAATTTTAATAATTGATATGAACAAAATTTCCCATCAGGTATAAAACGAAATGTTACGGCGAATACAACGAAAAATGTTTTTTTTAAATTATTATTTGTTATTTTATATAGTGTTTAAATATCTGATGTTAATATGAGTGGATATAAAAACGAAAATACTGTTTTATGAAGTATTTTAAGTTCTAATAACACTCGCATGTAGTGTATTAATTAAATCACGTTTGAAGTTATTAAATAGAAGGTAAACGACTTTTTCACTCGGTTTCAATAAATATTGTTTAATTTATCATTTGCTAGTGGTTGGTAACACTGTTGAAAAATCCTTCCCCCAGCGGTGCTTTCAGAATATATATTGTTCGCTAGGGAGAAGGCCGTATTAAACAAGATAGAGAGCTGCCCATCTAAACGTGTGAACAAAACCTGGATGGGGACATGGGAATAAAACGTTTCTCTACTTAACGTTAACATTCAATGTTTGCGAAGTGTTTGGGTAGAATATTCCGAAACATTCATGTACAATTTTCGTTGAATCCTGACTTAGTTTTCTTTTGAGTCACTGGATTTCTTCTAAGTATGTCATATTCAGTTAAAGCACCTATTGTATTCTAGAGATAAGTGGAGTGTAAAGTGTTGCACCACTATTTGTAAACGTTAAAATTTCGATTATAAAATCCATGATTTTAATAAAAGCTGAAAAAAAAAGAAATAAAAGGCGCTTCAAATATGGAAGCTGCTCTATCGCATTCTGAAGGAACTTATTATGACGGGCATCGATAGTGGTAGAGACTAATATCTAAGAAGAATTTAAATATGCTGTAAAGGGAAGCGCAAAAAGTACGCAAGACTGTACTGAGAGTAGCGCACCCAGAAATCTATAGTGAGAGGTATATATATTTCAAGAGGTCAGGAAACTAGTTTCACTCTAACAAATTTTGATAATTTAATTGTCATTTTAGGCACCGCTTACATTTAGGCACCAGTTGACAAAATAAGGGGATGAGATTTGTTTTTCTTTTAAATACATTACAAACATAAGAGATACTCAATCAAACTTAAATTTAAGTTCACTCACAGGGTGTTTATATTGTACAACGAGAAAAAAGCTTACAATAAAAAGATTTATAATGTCTTTGAAGACAATTTTTAATTTTCGGTCTATCAAAACACCATTTTTTAAAGAATTATTTAGCCTGAAAGATTTTTTTTTAAAGTACATAGGTAACTACATCCTTTATTACAGCTTTCTGCTTAAAGCTAAAAACCATATATGCAAAATGTTTCTTCTCAAAAAGGTTTAATTTATCAACTATACGTTAAGGGCAGAGATTTTTTATAAAACACTCTCTTAAGGACATTGGATAGTCATATTTATTAAAAGGCCTTCAACTTACTGTTAGTGCGTGACATATGAATACTTCATTTGAGTTATTATTATAAACTTAGTATAAGATTCTATTTAAATTTTGATTGAAAACTGTCCAACTTGAAGTAATTATTCATGGGAAGAAAGACAAAAATAATTTTGTAATTCTTTTGGGGTAGACGTACTACAACGGTCTGGGAGACCGTGACAAGTGGGAAATAAGTAATTTCCTGTTTTTTAGAAATAAAGCTGTTTTTAAAATAATCAAGTAGGGAATTATACAATTAATAAAGAGGGAAAAATTAAATAAAACAGTAAATAGAATAGTTAAGCTAAGTTAAAGAATGTTATAAAATAAATTTGTAATAACTAACTAAATTTGAACATCGGGAGTGAAGCGGAAAAATTCTAAGTGCCTAAAAAAGCTATATTACGAACCAAACCACGTAGAACTTTCATCGACATTTTAAAAGAACCACAATAAGCTAGAATGAACAGTAGAGAAAACAAAATTCAAAAAACTTAAGAAACAAAAAAGTTACAGCCGTTTAAATAAAATAGACATTTTTCAGCGTTCCAAAATTAATTATCAAACTATGCAAGCTAAAACAGATTCGTTGCCCGACTTGCCTGTACAAAGAATAAATCGAGCGATAGCGAGCTTTGCAGGCGGGGTGAGGTAGGTTAAATTCACCGCTATATATACTTGGTCATTAAGCCTTTAGAGACAGTCTGTAATAAATTTTGAACACGAGGTGCCGCGGGACGCTATGCTGGACCGTGAGTAAGACCGTCACAAGGCCAGATGGACCATAACCTCAGCGCTTTCGACATCCAGGACCACCAAAGGATGAAGGCTCCAGACTCAGCCTCCAGGAAGCTCGAATAGAGGGAAACCACCACCGACGAACCAGGGATGGCGACTTCCGGTGTCCAAGGACCAGGAAATCCAGACGAGGGACCCCAAGGACCGGCAGGAACATCTTTGGCAAGTCATTTTCTTTATTCGATATCAGTCACGTCAAATTTAGTTAGTTAATTTTATTATATTCAAACAAATCTGCAAGCTTAAAACAATGACTTCACTCTTTATAAAATTTTAATAAATTGTATGCTAAGTAAATGAATTTATGTGTTCAGAATATTTAAAATAATGAATATTAAACTTACAAAAAGGTTTTTGGCCATATGCCGTTTATTTAAAGGAAATGAGAAATTTTCGAATATTATAAATTTAAAAATTAAAGGTCATAAAATATGAATTTACCAATTCCATATAGGAGATAAAATATTGTTATGTGTAATTTGGAAAATAATTTTATGTTTATGTCAATGTAATCAATCTATATGCAAAGTATAATTTTTTTAAAGCATAAGAAACAAGAAGTAACTCAGTGAATTGTTTTGTTAATATAATTGTGTAATACTTAAAAGGATAAATTTTCTGTTTTATTTAAATAAATAGAATTAAATATGTCATAAAAATCAACATTATTTGCATTTCATCCTGTGTCAAATAACCAATAAAAACTGTTTAGCTTTTTCCAACTAATATAAAAATGATTATTAAATCAGTAAACAAATTTAATTAAATTTCATTAAATGGTAATAGATAAAGCCTAATGTTTTAAAGAGTTTCTCTCTACTAACTTCATGAGCTAGTCTAAAGATTAGTTGGTTTTTTGTGTAAAAGTCCAGAGATTTATCTACTGGCAGATTGTGTTTAAGAGGACACAGGAGCCTTTTAAATAGGTATTTTTAAACACAATCATATTTTGCACGTTCCCTTGCTGTCTCTGCAGATCATCATCAGGTGGTAAGACTCTGTGTTTATTATGTGTATTACTCTAAATGTGTTTCTTTCCAGCTGACTATTAATTTGACATGTGTGACTATACTTAGACCATACACAATTGATAAACTAATTTAGGAGTGTTTATACGTATTTTAAATAGTAGTCAGCGGGAATAGGGTTGTTGTGGGCTAGGCCCTACGAGCGGGAAACATACACTTAACTCAGGGAGTTTAGCACGGTTTTACCAGCAGGGTGATAGGCAGATTTTTGGTTGTTTATAAATATGTTTTCTTGTAAACAATTAAATTTTACTGTTCTGCAAGAAGGGATACAACAAAGCAGCAAACAACCGTGTAGAGCTGCGGTAGGGACGGTTAAAGAGGGGGGGACGTTGCAGAATTGGCGCCCGAACGGTAGGGACTTTGAACAGGTTCCCTATATCAAAATTGAATAGTTAAATAATAGAAAGAAATCGAGATAATTTAAATAAATGAAGTCAAAATGTTTTAAATAATGTAATTAAATTTTTAAATAATAATATAAATTGAACGAATCCAAGAGCGTACAAATAAACATAAAATAAATAACTTTGAATAAAGATTTAGTCGAAAGAGCGGGTAGGAACCATCTGGCCTAAACCAAATCAAAAAGAAAGAAATAAGGGAATAAATAAATAATTGAATAATAAATAGTAAATCAAAATGTCTAAACCCGAGATGGAGAAATTGATGGCCTTTTTCAAGGAAGAGAAACAATTGAGAGAGAAAGAGAAGGCGGAAGAGAAACAATTGAGAGAGAAAGAGAAGGAGGAATCAAGACAAAGAGAGAAAGAGAGAGATGAAAAAGAGAAACGATTGAGAGAGGAGGAGAAACAATTGAGAGAGAAAGAGAAGGCGGAAGAGAAACGATTGAGAGAGGAGGAGAAACAAGTGAGAGAGAAAGAGAAGGCGGAAGAGAAACGATTGAGAGAGGAAGCAGAACAAAGGGCGAAGGAGAGAGAAGACAAAGAAAAACAATGGAGAGAGGAAGAGAAACAATTGAGAGAGAAAGAGAAGGAGGTAGAAAAACGATGGAGAGAGGAAGAGAAACAGTTGAGAGAGAAAGAGAAGGCGGAAGAGAAACGATTGAGAGAGGAAGAGAGACAACTGAGAGAGAAGGAAAAAGCCGAAGAGAAAATGGAAAGACAACGGTTATGGGAGGCTTTCCAGGTAAAAATTTTTAGGACCTTTGCCCCGGAGCACAGGTGGTGCAAGGCACATTTTAGTTGTTGTAGATGTATTCTCGAAATTAGTAAAATTATATGCAGTTAAGCGCCCAAATACGACGAGTACAATCGCCAAGCTGTCGCATTATTTTCAGACAATAGGGAAGCCTAGGCGAATACTCTCAGATTTCGGATCGGCCTTTACGTCTCGACAATGGAATTTATGGATGCACGACAACAGTGTTGAGCATACATTAATTCCGGTCAGGCATCCACAGGTAATCCATGCCGAGAGAATAAACCGAGATCTGGGCAGGATTCTTAGGACCTATTGTCATGAAGCGCAGTCATCATGGATGAGATATCTGCCATATATAGAACAGGTAATTAACATAACTCCCCATGAAGTAACTGGATATTCACCTATCCAGGTACACCATGGGGAAGTACCGATATATATATGGGAGAGATTTCTGCCAGATGATTGTAGAAATGCGGAACAAGCGACACAAAGAGAAACATTACAAAATGTATTCGATCGCATAAGGACAGTGGGAGAAAGACGGGCGGCTATGAAAAATATAAACTGCCGAGAAACGTCGTTTCAACCGGGAGATTTAGTCTTAATCACTAGGCACAATAGATCAGATGTGTCTAAGAATGAGACAGAGAAGCTGTTGTTAAGGTACCAAGGTCCTTATAAAATTAAAAGGAAAATGGGTCGAAAAACCTATGAAATTGCAAACGTGGTTACAGATAAAATCCGAGGTATCTATGACATTAAAGACATTAAAAGGTTTTATGAAGAGTAAAAAAATATTTTAAACTAAATGCTATTAAGATAGGCAGTACCAATAATAACCGCTGTATTTTAAATAAACAAGAATTGTCTAGGTTGAAATAATTCATAATAAAGTATTCAGATGGTTTGAATGAAAGACCCAGCGAGTCGAACAAATGTAAACAAGGGCTCAAGGTTAGGGCAATCACCTGTGTTTGTAAACACGGCCGCAATGAAATATCCGGCGGACGGGCGGGGAACGAGTTTATGAAACATTCCTTGCAACAAAATAAGCCGGACGTACCAAAATAGTAGAGGGCAAAAAAGCCTAAATGTATTTAAAGCAGGACAAAGTCAATAAGATGTTCTACGGAAATTCCAAAAATGTTTAACGAGAAATGTTTACGGGATATAAGGAACAAACTCAGGATCAATAACTTAATTTATTACAATTAATCAAATCAGCTGTGTTAACAATTATAAAATATCTTATAATGTATTCTGTAAAAATTGTATATGATACTAAAAACATTAAGAAGCTTTATGACGAGTAAAGGGATTCTAAAATGTGAACTTTACACTGATCATGTACCAGAAAATACGGAAATGCCAAATTAGAATATTGCTGCAATAATGGAACTGGTACGCGAGCGATAAGCTAAATTAGGCAGGAATAAAATTGTCATAATGATTAACAAACTGATTTAAAGTAAAAACAAGAATAAGCAGTAGTTGAATAAGGCTAAATCTAGACTTTAAGATTAGCTACTTGTTTGTAAAGGGACGAATGTTAAATTGTAAAACAAACTATTTAATAACTGAAACAATATTACAAAGTATTATTCAGGAAGTCTTTGTGTACTGAGCAAACATTGGCAAGCTACATCCACTGCTTAGATCAAACAAGCCGGGAGATAGCAAGCGGATTTTAATAACTTGTACAACAAAGACGCTGTCAGACCTTGCAAAATAAAACAAGAAATTTGTGTGCATGAAATAGTGGGTCGTTAGATCAGACTTTGACTGTACAATATAAAACAAGAAAACTTGTGTACTAACGATCAAGGTCGTAACCATAAGAAACTTTGCATTAAAATCAGAAGCAATCAAGATTTATCAAGTGGACTTCGATAATCCAGACACAAGCCAGTTTTATAAACTGTACAATCCAAAGATAGAGAATTTGAAGGCAAGGGTCGTTCCGTTTTAATATGATAAGTCGAATTGTTGTTATACTTTATTAGAATGTTTACAAGCCAGCTCATTGACCTTGTCAGGTAAAATGGAATGTGGAATCCACGTAATAGTTAGCCGTTACGACAAAAGGTCTATCAGAAAGTAAACAAATTAAACTAGATAAACTGTACTTCCATAGCTGACACAATAATACGTAATACTTAAGATATAAAAGGAATATGTTTAAAAAAATGTATTGTAGAATTAGTTAGGTTTTTAATTGCAAGTAGGCTGGTTAGGAAGTCATTGTTTTTAAAGCCATAACTAGTATAAATGAAATTGACGTGGTAAATAGATAAAGGAAATGACAGCCATCAGTGTGGTGAATAAGGTGTCAATTGACCAAATAAAAATTTAGTGTAAACAGAAGTGACTAATAAATTGCTAATTGACTTGTGTTTGAAGTGTTTCAGGGTGAAAACTTCTCAAGAGACAAGAGAGTAATAATAAGGAAATTTGTGTAATAGAATAAGATAGTTTAAGTAGAAATAAGATAGGGAATTGGTAAAAAATATTTTAACAAAGTAAAACATTTTTAACGTCTCAAGCAGGGAAATTGCAACGGTCTGGGAGACCGTGGTAAGTGGGAAATAAGTAATTTCCTGTTTTTTTAGAAATAAAGCTGTTTTTAAAATAATCAAGTAGGGAATTAAACAATTAATAAAGAGGGAAAAATTAAATAAAACAGTAAATAGAATAGTTAAGCTAAGTTAAAGAATGTTATAAAATAAATTTGTAATAACTAACTAAATTTGAACATCGGGAGTGAAGCGGAAAAATTCTAAGTGCCTAAAAAAGCTATATTACGAACCAAACCACGTAGAACTTTCATCGACATTTTAAAAGAACCACAATAAGCTAGAAAGAACATTAGAGAAAACAAAATTCAAAAAACTTAAGAAACAAAAAAGTTACTGCCGTTTAAATAAAATAGACATTTTTCAGCGTTCCAAAATTAATTATCAAACTATGCTAGCTAAAACAGATTCGTTGCCCGACTTGCCTGTACAAGGAATAAATCGAGCGATAGCGAGCTTTGCAGGCGGGGTGAGGTAGGTTAAATTCATCGCTATATATACTTAGTCTCTAAGCCTTTAGAGACAGGCTGTAATAAATTTTGAACACGAGGTGCCGCGGGACGCTATGCTGGACCGTGAGTAAGACCGTCACAAGGCCAGATGGACCATAACCTCAGCGCTTTCGACATCCAGGACCACCAAAGGATGAAGGCTCCAGACTCAGCCTCCAGGAAGCTCGAATAGAGGGAAACCACCACCGACGAACCAGGGATGGCGACTTCCGGTGTCCAAGGACCAGGAAATCCAGACGAGGGACCCCAAGGACCGGCAGGAACATCTTTGGCAAGTCATTTTCTTTATTCGATATCAGTCACGTCAAATTT